>VYXH01004382.1:0-91654 GCA_013397275.1 Burhinus bistriatus | reverse complement strand
TTTCCTGTCACTTATCTTTCCCCCCCCCCCCCCTTTTTTTTTTTTTTTTTTTGAGTGCTAAGTAGGCAGAACGATAGACAAGAGCGAGTAAGTTACATTATGTGCAAAATATGCTTGGGTATTGTCATGGTTTGGGCGGATATTCCTCCATGGACTTTGGATGTCCCTCTTTAAATACACATTTCTTCCTCAGAGAATGCACACCTGGCAGCTTCAGTAGATGTGTTTTAAACTTCATGGGGAGGACTTTCTTCTTGTTGACATTTTGGCTTGGTTTTGTGGTTTTTTTTTCCATCCTAATGGATTCTGGTTAAGCAGCAATTGCAGACTTCTCCAACCTTCTAGAGGCCTGTGAAAACTAACTAGAACAATAATCCCACTTCTTTAATGATTTCTGCAAGTGATGTAGCCTCCCTATGAGACTTCACAGACTTAAGGGCTGTGTTTTGTTTGGGGTTTGTTGTTTTTTTTCCAAAAAGGAGATTATTTAAGATATTTTGTTTCAGTTTGCGTGTTTGCATGTTAAATCTAAGTAGCATCTTATCTGCATGAGATAGCTATTAGCAGTCACATAGGTACCACCTCTACCTCTGACAGATCAGATCTCGGACATGAGACTATGGTAATATAAGTTATTTAAATTTTTAAAGTAATCTTTTTTTCCCAATGTAATTTGCTATGATGTTGGTCAACTCTAAATCAATTCCTTTCACACCTGTACCTGTCACCAAGTTACTTGAAAAACTACCTTGAAACTCTTCTTAGATCTGGTATTTATTAAGGAAACCTTATCTTTATTAAGCTTTTAGATAAGTCTAATATCTTTACATGAAAAACATGAACAAAAATGTCAAAAATATCATCTGCAATCTATGAACGTACTAGGGAATTTGGTAAGAATGTATCGGGCATGAATGAATAATAAGCAGACACAATTTCAGCCCTTTTCATTCACACTGAGGAAGTGGATGCTAGAAATATGATAAAAGGAAAATGAGGTGATTGAAATCTATCCCTTAATCAAAAATAAACCAAAATATAAGAAAATAAGTAAAATATAAAATATTCTATAGACTTTCATAAGGTAGAAAGTTACATATTGTATAAATAATGTAAATGTCCTGGTTTCATTGCTAATCTACCACCATCACATAATAATATGCACTAAAGAAAAAACATAGTGTAAAACAAAACTGTAAGAGCACAATGCTAGGTTTTCAGTCTGGGAAACTTTCAATGAAATAATTTAGGTACAGAAGGGCTGTCTCTGAGTGTTTCTCTACGTTCCAGCTACACACAGAATGTTTCATTGCAGACATCTGAAAAAAGTCTAGCAGAAACAAATCTATAACGTATTTTCTGTTCCTACTTTCAAAGACTTTACACCTACCTACCAAGTCCCATACACTTGCCACACCTAGAACTGAAAATACTTCAACATATCCTCAAACCTATAAACAATTATTTCAGATGGTGTCTACTTTAAAAAAAAAAGAAAAACCTACTGTGGGGAATAAAGAAATGTGTAGACAAGAGAGTGAACTGAGAAAAGGAAGAAAAAAATCAGAACGAACAGAAAACCAGATAATGTCCTGTGTTTATAAAAACTAAAGTTTTTAACCTCCTTAGTAAGTGACAATAGGGTGTACCTGGAATTAATGTCTTGTCTGAAGACTTCCACAAAAAAATGTATTTCACAAGGTGCACTCTACCTGCAGCTCGGTGGCCACTAGATGCGTCCCACACCCACAAACTCGGAGCGCTGACAACCTGATTGCTTCCTTCCAGCTCAGAGCAACACTCCACCTCTGCATGCTGCTTACTATGACACCCCAGCACTGGCAGTGAAACCCCTGACCCTTCTTGTTGATATTTCTTGCGAAGGGCAAGGGTAACATGTCTTACTGGGGCCAGCTACTTTCTTGAGGGAACGAGAAGGTTGAATGGGTCAATGTAGTCCCGAGCCTGTGAGAATTCCAGAACATCATCCCTCAGCCAGCTCGGCAGTGGAAATTTCATTAAAAAATTTTAGGGAGCCCAGCCCGAGTTTTTTCTCCCCTTCTACAGCTGCTGTAAGATTACCAGTGAAAACTGGCTGAGAAAGAGCAGATTCAGAAACCAAGAGGAGACTAGGATTTTAGTCCATCAGGCTTGTTACCCTGCATCTGGAATGCATACATGCAAGAGGAAATGGGCTACATGTCATTCAAAAGGAGGAACAGGGGATCCACAAGTCCTCCAGTTTTCCTGCTCAGGAAATTAGTGTTGATATATTTAGTCACAGAAAACTAGGTGAGGAAAACCCCTTACATGTGTTGAAGTCCTAATTTGAACTGCAAGCCAGCTGTTCGGTGCACTGCCCACAGCTACATTTATTCCAGGGCTTTGTTGTACCAAGGCTTCCTGAGCCAATTAAACTTGACATTTTGCACGCTCTCTAATTAAAATGCAAATGAAGGGTTGAATTATGTAAAAAAACAGATTATGCAGGTTAATTAAGAGGAAAACATACCTAGACCCCAAGTTTACTGTTAAGTGGATTTTAAACGTAACCTGCTGACACAGCTGAATATGGAGTCTGGACACAGTATGGTGCTTCACTGGAAAAGGCCTTTATCAAGAGGAAATGTTGGGAGATCCCCAAGGGAGTACTTCTATAGTTCTGTATCTGCATTCACAAATTTGAGAGAAATTAGTGAAGAAATATTTTTCATTCCTGCCTTCAAAATTCTTTAAAATTCTGCCTTATTCTTCTAACACACAAAATACTATGGCTCAGACTGGCTGTCTGCAAGTTTGTCCTGGAATAATACATCTGTAGTAATTGTACTGCTTCAGTGTATCCATCCCTTCTATAATTTTCAACACTAATAATCAGAGCTGGGTTACTGGGCTTGAGAGGCTCATCTGCTCCTCAGAGCACTTACCTGATCTCTCCTCCATGAGAGAAAATGAGAAAAAAACCAGCCAAAAAGAAAGCAGGTACAGTAGAAAGGCCTTACCTTTACATATACACTGGTGGGAAAGGAGAGATGATGTGAAGGTGTGTGTTCAAAACTTGGAGAGGAACAAAAATAAAATGCGCGTGAAACAGAGCTTTGCCAGCCTTTTTCCAAGGTAGTATTTCCCTGTCTTTGAAGTAATCAATTTATAAACACTGTGTCATGTTTAATTTTTAAATGTACATTTGGAATTATAATGATGTTCCTGATGTGCTTTTAGTAAGCAAATGCAATTAGACCTTTTAAAAACGAATTACAATAAAACCAGCCTTCCAGAATTCATATAAATGTACTTCAACTTTCCATTTTCTGGATATAAAAAGAAGATAAGCTTAAAAAGGATTAGTCAAGGCAGGGAAAAGAGTGCAGTCTGCAGGGAACTTTGAGAAAGGAGTTCAGGATTGCAGGAGGAAAGATCTGAGACAATGTTCCAACCCTCCACTCTGTGTGAATGTTAGCTTTAATTGCAGAAACTCCATTCATAGACTGTCAGCTGAAGAGTCATTTCATGTGTTTTATACATTTTACAAAAAAGAGGAGAAATAAGCTTATTGTTAAAATATCTGATTTGGAACTTGATTCCTAGTTTTACTGCAGATTTCCTGTATAAGATGGACAACCAATTCCAACCCAGATTTTTAAAGCCAGTTAACACACAGCTGTATTAACGCACAGACAGGTGCTTTTGAAAACACAAAGGCACCATCTGCATCTTTAGGTTGCTAAATGCTTGAAAATCTGGCTCGCTATTACACTGAGCTGCAGAACCATCTGTAAAATAGGAAATAATCAGGTTCCCTTTTTCCTAGCTTTTGTCCATTTAGATCTGTTCTTTCATTAGGTCTGCCTTCTCAGTAAGTATATGGCTCTAGTATGAGAGATGTTTTATTTTAGTTGGGGCATCTAGTCACTATAGAGAAAAAAATACATTCACTGAGCAAAAATTACAATTACCACACCCCATCGTACTAATATATTGTATAAGAAATTCAAAAGCACTGCCAAATGAAGCTTCCTGTACAACAAAAAAACAAATAAAGAGAATAATATGAATCTAATACTTGTTATTGGAATCGTTGCTTCGGCCCAAACTTGGAAAACAAGCAGAAAATGAGTCTGGCGTGGGAGGATATGGCCATAATTAATAGCAATTAGTTTTATCTGCTACACTACTTAGACAAGTACTTCAGTTCTTATTGAGCAAATAACTCCATTAACAAGGGAACAGGAAGAGTTCTTAAAAATGGGGACAGTTATTTTCTAGCTTCCCAGCTGCTTAGTTTAATAAGTGGGATTTAACTTTCTTTTAATGACTTCTACTACTCTTCCCCAATTTTGAGAACCTAGACCAACAGGTTGACATCTTTCTTTAGATTTGAAAATTACATTCTCAACTAACATATAGTTTCCGTGTCTATGTAAATCCTCTTTAGTGTGTTCAGGCTAAAAATGTAAGAAACAGTATCAGGGAATCTCCATGTGCATTGATTTTCTGGAATAATAAACAACGTGAAATATATAGGACAAACCATCTGAACAGTGGGGAAACTGAAAGTCCATACTCCTTGAGAAAATTCTGTTCATAAAATTCAGAAGGTGTTGTATTTTGTAACCTGAATTGTTTTGCATCTTATAATTGTTGCTGGTACGTTTTTAACCACTTCTTGTGTTTAGGGGCAGGAAGGGTATGAAAAAGAAGGCTAAGGGCTACCAGCAAGATAATACCTGAACAAATACCTGAACCAGCAAGATAACGGCTGAACATATGCCTGAACCTGAACCATACCTGAACAAAATAATAGGATGGTTGAAATTTGCAAGAAAACGTTTTTTCCCAGATCTTTGGAGATGAGAAAAGTACATGCTCAGAAGGATAATAAAGGTGACTGATGTATTAACAAAGCCCTTTATAGCAGAACCTATAGCATAATCCAACTTGAATGGAGATGCATTACCTGTCTATTTCTACACTAAGGAGAATGTAAATACTAGGTGAGGAAAAGAACTGCTTAAGCTAACAAACACATTGCATACAAAAATAAATGTGTAAAGTGCTCCTCAGTTTAGGGCGTTTATATTTGTGAGAAGAGTCATGTTCCAGAATGTTGTGTTAGTAGATTTCAGAATAGCCTTTGAGTGACTTTAAACTGGGATGCCACTTGTTTCCATCAGCAGAAAACGGGATTCAGCGATCCACAAAGCCACTCCACTCCTGGGCCCTGTGTGCTGTGGTATCTTGGACTCCGTAACGCATTCTGGATAGATCCTGAAGAGGACTCAATAAGGGTCAGAAAATTGCAGTAGGAAATCATTTGACATTTCCTATTTTTGCTTAGATCTGTATTTTTCTTACACTGTGTAATGTGAAAAACTATTGGCTTTGGAAATTATTTTGCAAAGTCTGTTCCCATTTGTTTTCAGTTATTACATGTCACTAGATGATAAACTAGAGCTCCTGGAGGTTTGGAGCAGAAGCAGCAAAGTAGAATTTTTAGCTGGACTTCAGCTGGCAGAATTAATCCAAAATCTGAAGTTATTAAACATACCAAGCAGATCACCACTGGACACATACGTAAATTCGAACAGTGCGTTTAACCTCACAGGTAAGTGACTGGGCAATTCAGCAATACAAACTGCAAAACCTCTACTTCTAGCAACCAGCTTTCTCAGTAGGCTGGGCTTTCTGAGCATCCATGAGTGGCTCGGTGAGTAGTGCAGGAGAAAAAGTAGAGATTTACAGGTTTTCTCGTAATGCAATGACATGAACTCTCGCGTACAGTACAACTCTCCTCTGCTCGTGCTGCCAGGGAAATGGTGGCATGAATTCTGTTGGTGAAAACCCAGCAGTGAAGCACTACCCAGTGCAGTGTGAGGCACTCTTTATCAAACACCACCACATTCTGTTAGAGAAACATTTCATCTTCTCAGATTTCAAAACATTTTCTGGTGTTAGAGGGCATAATTTTGCTATTATATCCAAACATATGTTGTGGAAACAGGGAGTTGGTTTTCCCAGTTTTATTGCTTTTTTGCTTATTTATTTACTTATTTATTTCAAAGAAAAAAAGATGTGTATATTTTCTCAGGAAAAAGAAAGGACTTTGATAAGTTTCTTCACGAGAGAATTGCCAGTAGATATGAACTTCNCTTGATACGGTTTTGTATATATTTCATTATTTTTATTTTTATTATTTTATTATTAATATTTCATTAAAGTAGTTTAGTTCCTTCTAAACTCTTAAGTCTCTCTTTTTCTCTCTCTCTCTTGCCTCCCTTCGGGAGCGGACCAAGACAGACCGAGCATCTTCCACCGGATTGGGCCAATCTGGCCCAAACCACGACATTCATTAATTTGAGCAACAAATTGCGTCTAGTGTGATGATGGGGGAATAATCCCCTACATCTCTGGATCACAGCTGAGGAAAGCACAAACACCATTATAACACTAGGATTTCTTGTAACAATACTGCTTCCCAGGACCCAATTTCTGGATTCCAGATTTCGCCATTCCCAGTTAACTCCTCTCCCAGCCTCTCAGAAAGTGCACTACTGGCAAGTATTACCTATTCATGTTCTAGTTCTCTCCATGCCTGGTGTGGTAGCATTAGACAGATGCAACAGTTCTGAGAAGGTGATGAAAATAAAAATAGAGTCCTTGCATCTTGTTTTCACCAGCGTGAAAAAAACCTCACTGCAGTGCAGGAATGCCATATAGACTGCCTTAGAGATATCAGTTCCCACCAGTGGAAGTTCAAAAACATTTAAAACTCAAATACATTCAGTGCCTGGAAAGCAGAAATGTTGCTGAAAGCCAGATACTAAATTTTAAGTAAAGTCATGCGAGAATGAGATCTGGTCCACAAGTTCTTACTAAAGAGACGTTAAGTGAGAAGACAATATCATTTGCTTTGAACAGACAATCCCTTTTTACTAGTGATTCTTTCATATTAATTTTCAGTTATATATATATTTGATTATATATGTATAAAATCAAAGAAAATTAATAGTTCATATTTGTGGAGATTAATATTTGGTATCCCATGAGAGTTCAGTGCATTGACATTTTACTCCAGTCATTACTAGTGACGTCAGACATACTAAGAAACTATCTGTCCTCTGGAAAATTTTCTGCAGTTTTATCATTACTCTGGTTACAGCTGAAGTAGCATGGCTTCTGACTACGAACAACAAGATGATGACTGCATTAGTAAATCCACTCAGAGCCAACCCAGGGCCTGACACTGTGCTGTAATTACACATAAATGATGTCACCATGCTTCAGAAGTTTCTCTTCATCCTGCTAAAGTTCTTTCCAAGCATTATCAAATATTACGTTTGCTTTGTCAAAAGCATGAAAAAGAAGATTTAACAGAAGGGAACAAGAGTCTATGTGATTAAATTTGGTACGAGGAGGGAAAATGGCTTTCGTCCCAATAACAATCCCCCTTGCAGCAGGGCTTCTCAGGTCTGTGGAAATCTTTTGGCCTGGAATTTTAACAGTCATTAAGTAGCTTATGTCCTCAGTGTCTACAGATATTCACTGGCTGTTAGCACTTTAATAAAATTGCTAGCTTAGAAGGCCTGGTTTATTTCTCAGCTTACTGCAGTCTGACAGCAGCAGTGACATACTCCATGCAATTAACTCCAAGACCGAATATGAGTATATAATGTGCACAGAAATACTGAACTAAAAGAACAGCAAAAGAAATATCAGAATTAAGATTACACATTCAAGATTTTACTCAAGCTTCCCTCCTTCCCTGACACATGGATTATTGATACAGTTAGGACTCCATCAGTATGTGATGAACTCTGAGCTAACGAATAATGGGTTCCATTTTGCTTTTGTCATAAGGCCCTACCATATTCAGGGCACAATAGGCTTCCATGATTAATTGAGTCTGCTCGGTGAGGAAGATTGTTTTCTGTAAGTTCTTGGCATATGCAGCTCCTTACATCTTCCTTTCCTTGCAAGTACTCAAGTGTGAGAACGTACAGCTCTTTGCCATAGTTTTGTTTTTCATGTGAGCAAATATAGAAGCATCTCTAATTTTTTAAACAAGGAAATTGAAACTAAAAATTGTGAGGGAAAGGCTTACTTTAGGAAAAACAAACAAATGAACAAACAAATAAAAATGCACCAAAGTGAAAGGAAGTTCAAAGCCACACTGAGAAGAAGTTTGTGTTGGAGAAGGTGCCTAATGTTTTATGTATGCATCCACAGCTAATGTCCAGGGACAATGGAACCAACCCTGAGAAGAACTTGGATCAGAGTGTGTGAGTCCCTGCAATGAAAAGAGTCAGAAATTTGTATTGCCTCTAACACAGTTTTAGATCAAGCATACTTTTGGTGCACCTTAATGTAGCAGCTTTCTGTCTTCAATACTAACATTGATGCATGGGTGGAGAACATCAGCAACTTGCTATTTTGAGTACTATAGCATTGCTGCGAGACAGGACAATGATTTTACTCCTGTTCTATAGCATATACCAAAAGCAAGACTCTTTAACCTCAAATGAAGATGACATATTCGTATCGGTCGTATCAATCTAAAAAATGAAAGCCAAAATCATACAGCAGGCAATTCAGTAGGGAGCTTGAACCCATGTGAAAGCCTTCAAAACCAGACAGTTCCCACATATTCTCAGATTGTGAAAAACTCAGCAATTTCACACATTCACCTGCCTTTCTTTTTCTAGAAATATAGTTTATACAGAATACTATGCCTTTTACTGCTGATTGAGTGTATTTATTGAATACAAAGTTAACCATATCTAATCAATGCCACAAATGTAGCCGTGAAATTAACTGATCCAATATCAGAAGGTCTCTGACACTTTCTAACTGATTTTGTAAATCTATGTTGTGTGGAATTGTTCTTTTCCACAGAAGAATATAGCTGGGGAAGTACTGCTTGATCCAAAAAGTACAGCTGAAGAATCTGCTGTATATTAGTGTATCAAGTGGCCTGGGAACATCAGTTGTAACATTCCCAAATGCTGAAAATCAGAAAGAAATCACTTATAGAATGAACTGTAAGTAAATATTTCAGTGTATCGCAGTCAGCTTTGGATTGACAAAGTGATGTAACACAAGAGAGGATGCAAACATGAACCAAAGCACGTTTAAAGCACCCTTCCCCATATCTTACCATTTTTTTTAATTTGCTGTACACTCTTAAAGCCTGGCTTTCCTAATCAAAATGTAAGATTTAATAAAAGCTGCAGCTGAACAGAACAAAATTACAGCACTCTCTAATATCGTAAACATAATTAACTTTGAATTATGTGAATTAACCATGCCTGACAAATTATCATTCAGCTCTGAAATTAAATTCTTTCATACCATTAGATTTGTTTGTTAAGCTCAAGTAGGCAAAAGTAATATTTAATAAAGTAATAACGATGCTTTGCTGAGAGTGTTTTTGAGATATATATGGATTTATCCAAAATAAATCATGGAAGTGCTATTATTAGCTCATTTGCGAATAGTATATAATGGTGGATCTGCATAATAATATTACAGAAAAGTTTTCTGTTACTACACGTTACTCTGTGTCTATTAAAACTTTTTTTTTCTGGTTGCCTCTTTACGTTGATCTGGTAATATCACTATTTAGCTACGCATGCAATGCACAGCATAAATATGTTCGAGACAGCACAGCTCTCCACTCTTGAAGTGCTTATAACCTGAAATAACTGTGCAACTTTTTACAACTTCAGAGTTATTTATAACAGTATACAGCATTGAATTGTAGTCCTATAGTGATTGGCTACATCATTTTTCACCCTTCTCCTTCAGACTGACAGTTTAATTGATGGTTATCGTGTTCCTCCTTCTTTCTCACTAAACTAATATTCATGAGAGAGAAACTTTGCAGTGGTTTGGAAACTTAGATCTCAGAAGGATGAAACCAGGCCAAACAACGGGTTAAGCATTCTAATATATCTTCTGAAGGCTTCTGATAAACCTTCTAAGTTTACTTACTAAGCCTGACACCAATTCAATCCAACAAGAAAAGTGCTTTCTTAAGCTAACGGGATGTGAAAGATAGTGAGTCCTTCAGAATATTCTTTTCCATAATCATTTAGTAACAGTCTTGTAGAAAGAAGAGAAGTAGATAAGTAGTTACTTAATAAACAACTAGATTAATTGGTAGTATTACAAATGTAATAACTCTTCACTCTGGAAGATTTTATGATACCAAACTCGAATTAGTAAATTTCCTATCCTGACGGACTAGTGGTACCCACACAGAAATCTGGTAGCAAATGCTGGCAAAACAATTTCTGGCAGCAACCCTACCAAAAAAATACCCTTACAGCTTCATATTTCAAAAGCTCTTCATCTTCTTGGGGTTTGTTGCATAAAATGCTTGGGAGAGTCACAATGATTAGCTCTATTACCCAAGAACTGTTGAATCCATATTCCTCTCCTCGATGTGCGATAACCAACTCCTTTTAGCCCCTCATTTCTGACTAATCTCACTGCTTCCAATTTTGTAGTTAAGGGAGACTTCCAGGAGAGAGTCTGTCTGGAGCTGCATTGTTCCCAGAAGAGGTTTGGGAAGGGTTTCTGACGCAAGTGTTCGTAAGTTCCTTTTTGGATCTTTTCTGCACTAACTGGCACTAAAGGGTAGGGGTAGGGACAAACACTGGCTGTGTTTTCTGCATTGGTGATACATTCAGGAATGAATGGAGAGGCTCTGCTTGCACATTGCTACTGCTGCGTAGCATGGGAAGGAGTTACTTAAACCTTCTTGAGGCTGTGGACCCCACAGAGTATCCCAGAGGGTGCTGCCATGAGGACATTCATAATTTATGTCTGTCAAGTTGGGCAACATACAGGTAGGCTGACCTCTGTTACACTACTTGGTGCAGAATTGTAAAACTGTTAGTTTTGACACCATTTCATCTACTTTTCCAAGCATTATGTAGAAGGGCTGTTTTGATGGAGTAATGATGAAAAGCAGTCCATGCCTTTCATTTAAGAGTTTTGGTTCAGTGATTCTTTTCAGGGTGCAGTAATGAGCAGAGAAAGCTACCATGCAGCTTAACAGTGAACTACACTTTTTGCTACATGTTTTTCCCTCCACCTAACTCTGGAAGACTCTTTCATATTTTCCTTTTTGTTCTTGTCTAGAACGCAATTACTTAAGATGATCAACCTGAGGAAACTGCCTTAATCAAGGAGGAGTTTAGGGGAAGAAAGAATATCCCTAAAAAAATCCAAGAAGCAAGGGAAACAAGGACGTTCTATTTCGTATTTGTTTGTAATCAATCTGGAAACAGTAACAGTGAAGTCTGAGATACATGCAGAAGAATGACCTATTTCCACCCATTCAGGTTTCCATTTTCAGAATTGAATGGGTTCGCTAAAGCAAGAAATATTCACTAATATTCTAAATGATGGAATATATTGGTCATAAATAATTGGGGTATAATATCAAGAACTTACCTATTTCAATGGGTCCAAATAACAGAATTTCATGTAGGCAAACGGAAGTATATACAGCTTACTTAGCAGATAATGAAGTTGTGCCTTTTAAAGTTTCACACTTGTTGGTTCTTCCTGAAGTTAAGGACAGCTTATGTTCACAACAACATTTAAGGAAAATAACATATGTAACTTGTTGCTGCTGTTGCTTCACTTCAAGTAAAACCCACCTACACTAACACTCCCACTCCTATCTGAATTAAAAGAATAAATTAAGCTTTCTGTTAGAAGGGAAGGCAGGGAACTATAATTTGGAATGATCATCAGATAACACAGAAGGACACCAATATCAATGGATTAGAGTAGACAGAACATATTCTGAGCACTTTTGTGATTTGATCTACCCTATGGTTCTGAATACCGTCAGAGACATGCTGAAAGTATTTTGTCAAAGACAGATAATATTCCAGCCTGAAACAGATCAATGGATTAAAATTATTACTGATATAATCTTATGCCTCAGGTAAGAAAAAGAAAAAGGTGAATATCTAATTGCAGGAACACTCATCAGTGTTGATGCTGAAGGAAAATACCAATAATGGAGTTTTTCAGAGCAAAGCAGTCAATGAAGAAGTATTTCCAAACTTCTAAATAAGACATTCCTTAACTAGTCCATAAAATGTCTTTCTAAAATGTTAATGATGAAACTATCTTAAATTGTAATATAAATTCATATAATGCACACTGATGTAATATCTTACTAATAACTAGAGAAGTATTTCTAGTATGAATATGTAAATAGCATGTGGATTTTTCTTACTGAGTAACACAGGAGTATAATTTTTTTTTTCTCTGCCATTTCATTTACTTCTTTAATAAAATTTTCCTGTAGCTGGCTAAAGTCCAGACCTTCATAAAGTTCTATATAAAGAGTATAGATTCTCTGAGCTTTATATTCAGCAAGAAATGTTTTAAAAACCTTGTTAAACTTGTTTCCTTAAAGTTACCTACAGCCTTTCTTACATCTATTTCTTGGCACAGAACAGTCAAAAAATAGAAAGTATACCTTGCCTTGCTTTTCTTTTTTTATTTTTGGACCATGTTGTCTATGCAAAGCTAAAACGATGGAGTTGAGTGGGAAGATGCTTTTAGAAATTCCCTTTCTGATCTCAAGAGGGACTTGTGAGTTTGTCAGACAGGCATCAAGAAATTTAAATTGAATACCCTTGCCTGAAATTAGTTGTTCACAAGGAAGCCTTGTTCATCTTTGAACCTTTTATTTTTTTTTCCTCCTCAGGTTGTGTAAGAGGAACAGAGGTCATGACAAACTCTCAGTTTCCTTAAACTTTTGTGGTAAAATCACCAGCAGCTCTTTGGTAGGATAACTAACTCCTATACCTTCTTTTGAGACTTTGGTGTAGAAGTCTGAAAGGCAGGAAGATGGACTTTCCTGGCTCTTCCGAACAGCAGGCAATTCCCTAGCACAAAGCGTATTTCCGATCTTTTGAAACACAGGTCTCAATGAGGGCAATGAGCTGGTAAGTCACAGCAGAGTGCATTATCATCTCTCTTTGGGTGTAGGGCTTTTGGGTGGAATTGGACAGGGTTAATTCCTCAGCTCCTTTCCAACATAAATTATTCTGAGTCTATGTCTATGATTCCCACACTTTACAGAAATAGCCATGTCTGCCAGCACATTCCAGACCCAGATTTAGAGGCAGTATCTTACGTAGATGCCAAATTAGGTACTGCAAATATTTTTGCCGACTATTTTGTGAGTCTGAAGAGGCAATAAAGGAAGTAAATTGTAAGAAAAAATCTAAATGACAGATTCACCTACTATATGTGTAGCTCACCCAAAGCTCAAACACTTAATTCAGTAGAGCTAATTTAGGTACTGCAATAATGTAATTAGTGGACATACAGGAGACGTTGAGGTATCTGTCACTTTGTTGACAGTGTAAGGAAACTTCTACAGATACTAAGATCCTAAGTAGATGAAGGAGTCAGTTAACTTAGGTCTTTTCTCAGAAGAGTTTCACAGTTCAAGAACTTTGCTAGGAAGCTGGGGCCTGAATTTTGAGTTTTATTCTTCCTGAAGAAGAGTCAACATATTTTTCCAGTAATCTGCTCTGTCCACCAGAACGGGACATCTTGAGTGAAAGCAATGCTTTTTTTTTGTTTTTTTTTTTTTTTTGAGATGGATCCTCTCTGCATGACAGGGATGCTGAAGTTAAACTCAAACTAGGAGCTGACAAAATTAAACCCTCCTCTAACTTACCTAGATGGCTCAGCCATATGTAGGGTAACAGCTGCTCCCTGATCTGTTTTTGTCCCCTGATGACCAACAGTAAAATGTGTGAATAACCCCAGGAGCAGAGACAAGCTATGACCAACTCAAGAACGCCATGTCAAGCACAAGTACCGTAAAACCGTAATTTCTCATGCCTAATGCTCCTCTGGTCCCTTAATATGTGTTTTCCACCAGGAGGGTGAACTGCTTCAACTTGCACTATGATACTTGCACACACTCTTTGGAAACTGTCTTTCTGGTCTAGGAAAGTAGGCAAACTGGATTGCTGTTTGGGACATGTGTTAGTATGGTGATGCATAAGACTCTCTTAGGCAGGATTTATATTAGAAGAGATTGCATCTTTTGTGCTCCCTAACATCCTGCACAGATTCTTGAAGGATCACACAAGACTTACTGACTTGGAAGCAGTAATAATGGAAAATATTATCAAATGCCAGTTAATAATATTTTCCTCGTACCAGAAATTTGGAAATTTGAAGATTTAGAAATCAGGTGAAAAATGAGCTATGACTTAACACTGGAAGAAAGCAGATAAGAAGCAGGGGGGAGAGTGTCGACTCTGGAGGGGGAAGATTGGTGAAGAATAGACAAAAACAATTTTTAGAAGCTTAATTTTGACAAAACTGGAAAATTATTTCAAATATTATAGCAAAGACCAAATGTTTAAACACACTAAGGCTGTAAACAATTGATCGGGATCAGAAAGAATTATTAACATAATTCTGAATCATTTGAAAGTTTCTAGTGAAAACTTAGAATCAACAAGGTCTTGCAGAATTGCTGCAGAATTTCCATTTTCTCACTAAAAATTGTTCATCTGAAAGCTTTCAGTCAGGGGTAGAAAGGATCTTGTAATTAACAGCATACAAGTCTTGCTGAGCACATACAAGTTCAACTTGCATCTCACTGCTGAATGGCATTTTTGGAATATTTTCCTAGTTATATTCAAAGCAAAACAGTTCACAAAAATCCTCAGATCAGAATGCATTGACACAAATAAAGCAGTAGCAAATTAGAGCTAATAGTCTATTAAACAGCAGCTAAACCCCAGCCAAGACAAATTTTGAATATTCTGTTCTGAATAGAGCCTGTCACACATTTCTGGCTTTTTGTTCAGTGATGGTTTATTTTTAAATGATCTTCCAAATAATAGTGAGATTTATATATGTCAGACCATAAAACAGAACAAAACACCATGTGCGTGTGCATGCTAATGAACTATAATTACATAATTATTAGTATTATGCAAAACAGAAAAGCAGATGTCTTTTTTTTTTTTTTCTTTTAATAAGAAGGCATTTCTGAAAGCAACCATAAGCTAACCTTGTGTGAAATGGATAGAGGGCATCTCATATATCACCGATGCCTGTAGGGCATCAGTAAGGACTGTTCTGCAACAAGATGTCAGGATTTTCCCTTAAAGTAAGAAAAAGTATACATGACACTTAAAGGAGACTTATCTAACCCTACCTAGCTATGAAGTCTCAAATCCCAAAGTGTGGAAGGAAAAAGAAATCTGAATTGAGGCAGGAAGTTCAGCATCAACACGTCATCACAACAAGCACAAATGTTATAGAAGAAGCTCCAAAAAGGCTGTAAAACAAGAAAAAATGCAGTGGCGTATACCCTAATATATTTTCTCCCACAACGAGCAATAAAAGACACTTAGGGAAAGAGTGTAAGAATTGGGCATGGACTGAATAGTAGTGCTGACATAACCTCCCACTTTCTGGAAATCAGGTGTTTAGCAACAATTAGCTTGAGATTTCTCTCTTCTGAAGTGTCTTCTTTCTGGTAAAAACTCCTTAAGCTTTCCTTCAGTCAAGTTGCAGCTTGGGGAACATCTAAAGACCTATACGTTTATACATCAGTATTTGACCCCAAGCAAGCTTTGGTGATACCACCTATTTTTATTTTATGAAAAACTTTACTTAACCCTTTCCTACCCTCAAAGCTTGTCAAAATCCCATTTTCAAGATTGTTATTACTGTACAAATCAGGCCTTCAACACTGTGTTCCTCTTCTGTTTATGATGTCCCCACTTTACCTCTTGCCAGTTCTGAAAACAGGACGCCAGTTATTCCTTCTCTCTTGCTTCCTTACCATAATTTTGTATGACTTACACTTCGTCCCACATCTCAAATCCTATCCTTTCAGAGATGGCTCAGGGGTGGCGACTGGAGCACACACGTCTTGTTACTGTTGAACAGCTCATCTGTAAACCTAAAGTGGATGATGCATTTACCACTGAACACCTACTGCACCCTTTACATTAGTTACTTTAGTTATGACAGATCAACTGCTATCACAAAATCACAGAATCACAGAATCACAGGGGTTGGAAGGGACCTCTGGACATCATGTAGTCCAACCCCCCTGTCAGAGCAGGGACACCTAGAGCAGGTTGCACAGGACGGCATTCAGGCGGGTTTTGAACGTCTCCAGAGTCGGAGACTCCACCACCTCTTCGGGCAGCCTGGTCCAGTGCTCTGCCACCCTCAAAGGAAAGAAGTTCCTCCTCATGTTTAGATGGAACTTCCTATGTTCAAGTTTGTGCCCATTACCTCTTGTCCTATCACTGGGCACCACTGCAAAAAGACTGGTGCCATCCTCCCGGCACCCTCCCTTTAGGTATTTATAGGCATTGATGAGATCCCCTCTAAGCCTTCTCTTCTCCAGACTAAAAAGACCCAAGTCCCTCAGCCTTTCCTCATAAGAAATGTGTTCCAGCCCCCTAATCATCTTTGTAGTCCTCTGCTGTACCGTGTCCAGCAGTTCCCTGTCCTTCAACTGCGGAGCCCAGAACTGGACACAGTACTCCAGGTGCAGCCTCACCAGGGCAGAGTAGAGGGGGAGGATAACCTCCCTTGACTTGCTTGCCACACACCTCTTGATGCACCCCAGGATGCCATTGGCTCTCCTGGACACAAGGGCACATTGCTGGCTCATGGTCATCCTGTTTTCCACCAGGACTCCCAAGTCCCTTTCCACCGAGCTGTTTTCCACCGAGGTGTTTTCCACCGAGCAGGTCAGCCCCTAACCTGTACTGGTGCATGGGGTTATTCCTCCCCAAGTGCAGTACCTTACACTTGACCTTGTTGATCTTCATGAGGTTTCTCTCTGCCCAGGTCTCTAGCCTGTCCAGGTCATGCTGAATGGCAGCACAACCTTCTGGTGTGTCAGCCATCCCTCCCAGATGGAGTAACTTCATGGTGAATGGGGTGGAGAATAACTTGGGACTACTTATACCTTACTGAGTTAAGGAAATGTCATGCATGCAGAGAATGAAAGCAAGTTCAGTAGAGCTTCTTTACCTCCAGAGATCAAGATTTCCAGGATTCACTATTGCTCTGCTGCCAGTAACTGGCAAATTCATCACCGTCTCTGGAGCTAGTTCACTGAGTGGTCAGCAACTGAGAATCGTTGCTTTTTTTTGTTTTAGTTCAATACATAGCCCTCTCCTTCTTTGGAGTCCACTTTCTTTTGTGAGTGCAAATATGAAGGAATTTTTTCTTCTTTAAAAAGTCAGGATGTTACATTCAGTTTTCTGATTCAAGTGCTGCCCTTTTCCTATTCTTTTAGTGCAGTGATTAGGTTTCTGCATAACACTATCCTGATGCCTGATTCTAAGCTCTATATCTGTTGCTTTGACACCTTAATCGTATCCTGACACTCTGTCATTCTGTCCCCTTACTGTTCCTAGTCATTGCTTCTTCCCAGAATTTGTGCTTTTCCTCCACCCTGCCCCCCAAAACCCAGGGGATTTTTTGGCTGAGCATTTTCTTGTATTTTCACAACAATTTGTCAGAGAATACCTGACATGGGAAATGAAACTCTTGGAAAACTATTGGCAGCTTGGTCTTGAATACTAAGTCTTGAGCAATCTTAAACATAGGAAACCCGGCTTTTAGTGCATGTTACTTCATCTCTCATTTCCCTTATCACCTATTTGAGAACGTATAGGGTTGGGGTTTTTTTCCTTAGATGTAGTTATCTCAGATTTACAATGTAAGTAAATAAATAACCCAGACCCACAGCTAGTATAAACCCAAAATATCTCACTGATGGTGTAGCTGTTCCCATTAGTACAAAGTGAGGTCCACATAATTGATTTTTTAGTTGTTTTATAGACCTGAGAGATTAAATCCAAAAATCTATATAGTCTGAGGCTGCCATTTCAGTGTTCTCTCTCCATGTAATATATTGAAGTTTCCTAGTGAGTTTATTTGCAGATCGTTTCAGCTGTAAATAAGTAGAGGTTTCCCAGAGGGCCTACTTGCATAGTGTTTCAAATGTGAAACACATTAATTGGCTGATCAATAATGTACTGTCTCGTTTAATAAAGAAAAAAAAATGGACTATCAAACATTTGTGTCATTCTGTAATAATCTGGAGTCTTAGTACCCGATAAGAAACAACGAATATTCATTTTTTCCTCCAAAACAACATTTTAAACTGGTGGGAAACTATAAACTCACCCCAAAAGGCTTAGGAAATGCATGCTTCTCTCAAAAATAAATGTATCAATATAAATACTGATGTTTGGAGCTTGAATAATAGCAAGGGAACAAAGCAGGGAAAGGAGTTTCCTGTTCTATCACCTGAAATCAGAGGTTATTTTGCTGGTTTTTAAGAAACATTATACCTCCAGAAATGTAACAAGGAAAGAGTACTCAAGGGAGAGCTGTTTGTTCTTTAGCATTTCTGAATCACATTTTAGATGAAAGAGTTTAATTGAGAATCACCTTTTAAGTGTGACAAGTTCCATGATATAATTAGTTACATATTAAAATTCCACTTTTGGAATTATTATGGCCCCTTGATTCGCCATTATTTCAAACTTGCAACATACTTCAGATTATGTGGAAAAAAATAACCACATCTGTTAAGTCTTTAAACTATGTACTTTATATATGAGCAATATTTAGCTGGCACAGTTCTTCCAAGTCCTACTCCTTCCTACTTTTGGATATCTCATAAATATGTCTTCATGTAGCTAGAATGAAAAATTAAATAAAAAGAAAGAAAATGGACATCCCAGCTTTTTTTTTTTTTCTTTTGTCAACAAGTAAATGTCAAACTCCAGATGACGGAGCTAATATTTATGCACATTTCCCAACCATTTAGAAAGTTGAGATCTCAAAGTATTTCCATGATTTTTGATATAAAGGTCAAGACTATATTAACATAATGCTTCACTCATGTCAAAAATCTAAGTGATGTTCATGCCTTTCTTATTTTTCCCCTAATTAGCACAGAAAATTTATTTTTTTTTAAGTTTTGACCAAATTTTAAAAGCAAATTGGCCTTTTGGTTAAGTGATTAGTTGCATTAGAAGAAAAAAACTATATACCCTTAGTAAAGATACAATCACATTTTAAATGTAAATGGTATGTTGGGTCTTTTTCACTTATATTACTTCTTTCAGATGAGGTCCAGCTCTATTTTCGAACCAGAAGGCATAATTTCCTAATGAGAAGCTTCTGCATTCAGTTATATTGTTTGAACACCTTTTGTCAATTTAGATGCTTTAAGGTATCTTGCCCAGCTTCCAGCTGCCGCTCCAGAGGCGTCTGGTTCTCATAGTAGACCTATGTGATCTCTGCTGGTCTCACATCGATGTCTCAAGTATTCTAGGGTGTCTGCAGTGGCTCTTTCTTTGAGCCACTGAATCAAGCTTCTCATGTTGGAAAGTATGAATTCAGTGTAAGTTACCTCTCAGTGCCACAGACTCTATGTTCCCATAGTTAATTAGCAGAATCTTTTGCCTTTTACTTGCCTTTTTTTAAACTCATCAAATGAGAGATTATGAAAATTTTCTATTATAGCTACTGCTTTTTATGTTGTCTCTGAAAAGTGATTTCTGCTATTGTATTATCTTTATGGAGGTGTTATCCCAGATTCTTAACAGGTATTTCACGCAATGATTAAGTACTTTGGTAAGCCAAGTTTAAGTGAATAGTACTGAACATGCAATTACAAATAATAATACATCAGTGATTTATAATACTGCATTTTTCAGTACTTTTCTTGCACAACTATTCATGCTTCACAGTTTTTTGTTGACTTGTTGAGCTACTGTCCCACAGTGAGCTAACATTTTGACTGTGTGATGTACAATGATGTTGAGATATCTGCTCAAACAATAAGCTATAGCTTTTAAGACACACACAATTCAGAAGATTTTTCCTCATGTACCCAGTTCTGCCTTCTAGGTTAGTCCAGCAGGAGATTCTTTTAACAATCTTTTCCAGTTTTTGGTTTTTTGGAAGGCTTTTTTTGGTTGTGTTTTGTTTTTTTGGTGTCCGTCCCCCTCCCCCCCCCAATCTTAGCTTTCTGTCTTACCGAGTCTCTACTCTATGCCAGTATTTTAATTTCCATTCTATGACCAATGAATTTTTCATTAACCTCAATAACCATGAAATTCTGATCGTATTCTATTAAGCAGTGTCTAATTCTACAAGAAGCCCCATTAACTTATATGAGATCAGCTGCAAAGCAAAGTTATTATCCAAAATAAGCAGGGGTAGCATAATCTGTCTTCAAATACGTACCAGAACCACATTCATGGCCATTTTACTACAGCACAGCAGATTAACAGTTTCAAATGCATAACTTCCAGCCTTTCCATCAAAGCTACCCAGTTTTAGGAGTTGTTTGGGGAGGGCAAATTGTGAGAGAAAAGTGGAAAATTTAATATTCAATCTGTGATTTCCTCATTTTACAAGCCATTAAATAAAATTAAAATAAAAAAAAAAAAGAAAAAAGAAAAAAAGAAATGTCTGTACATTGTGGAAAGTTTGTACAGAAAGAAGTGATACAACTACCTTTATAACTGCATGTAAATCAGTAGGTTCTACCTATAAAGTATTAGGTTCAATAAAATTGTTGTTAAACATTACCAATGAGCTTTTTGCTTACAGTGCTCAGCATACTGACAAGACTAATGTAACAAAGACAGACATTTAAAGGAACTGAAATGCTTAAAATTCCAGGTAAGCATCAAATGTCTTCCATTATGGAAAGCAAAAAGTGCATTTGTAACTGACATACCACAAAAGTATTATGAATACTTGCAAGTACTTGAACAAAATACAGCATAACGAGAATCAAAAATTGAATTGCTCTTCCTTCTGCAAATTCATCTCTTCCAAGTGCTGATAAGGATTCATTATTTTCTACTTCTTCTTTTGTCCAGACATGCAGAAATCAGGAGCAGAAACTATATAAATGTGTATTGTCTGATATCTCTGCCACTGCTGCAAGTGAAAAAAAATCTGGGTCTAGAGTTAAGTCCCACTTGTTGGCACCTAACTGAAGTTAGGATAGTTATGGAGACATGTCACACCACACAGAAGATGTGATGTTACCTACTTTAAATGTTGGTCTGTTTGGCAACATTCATTTATATTCTTTTGGCTTTTCCATCGTCATGAGACACATTTCAATCTGAAAAAAAACGGTGTGAGGATTAGACAAACATAACGTGCTGCTAAGTGACCTCTTTGCGTTGACCATTTTTTTTTAGCAACTATGTGAACAACATTGTTCTTCACCTCTATGAACAACATTGTTCGCCACTTTTAGTAACCAATTAAGTCCAGATTCAGACTGCTTAAATTCTGCTTACATCCCTATATGCATACAGTTTATTTTACTCTCTAGGGAAGTCACTCATGTCTTTGACGATGTGCATCCATACAGTCTGTCTGGAGTAGATTCTGCAGGGAGCTGCTCTTTCGACCACGTCAGACTTATCTTTAAAGAAAGTTATTGTTTCACTCCCAAAAGATGCTGATAATGAGCAGGGAGCTGCCCTTGAGCCAGCCAAGTAGTAGACTTGTAGATGTGGAGGTCTAGGTGGAATTTAGTCTGTGTGAATTTTGACCAATATAATGGCCACAAGGACAAGATCCACTAACAATAACAATATTATGCAAAAAAAATCTGTTATGGTTACCTAAAGAAAACTTCATGCAAAATATATTACTGATTTGTCCCACAAAAATGAAGCGCACAGAATTTTTTTTATTCCCCTCTGGGGTGGGAAGACTGAATTAAATACTTACACAAAATCAGTCAAAGAAACTAAACCTGACCAATAATAAACAAATAAAATAAGTGATTTTGCTGTTTAGAACACTCTGGTTAGAAATTGGAGGTAACTTTCAAGGGGTGAAATCATCCACAAGTCCAGGTGCCACCCTAAAACCAAGGAAAGGTGTAATTTTTCACTCTCTGGCGACACAGCAGCAAATTCAATTTTAAAGTGACAGTTGTAGCCTAACATGCAAGAATGCACTCACTTTTCATCAGCACCTTTGCTTTCTAAACCTGCCCCTTCCTTTCCTCATTTTCTTGAGCATATCACACCATTGCCCAACTATATCTGACTGAAATGTAAAGAAATAAAATGTATTCTTTCCTAGCACTTGTAAAAGCAGGTAATAGCCATGGATTTCAGGCAGATCTCCCTGGGTAGTGGAACATGGATCCCCAGACAGCTCTGCGACACTAGCACCAGAATGCAAATACATATTAGACATGCTAATCTACACAGTCCTCATCACAGGACATGGATATTTGAGGGCAGAACAAAAAGCCGTTGTCTGCCTAATCCACTTTTTCACAGATGAAGGAATCTTTCCCTAGTATTTTCTTCATTAAGAAGCTAGTTTCTGTAAACTTCTAATACATTTTGTAGAAAGCCTTTAGTGTTTATAGAGTCCTAAGATGACATACAGCAACTTACAGCCTTCAATGTGAAGTGATTATTAGCATGTGGAAATCCAAGTTTCTGTTTTCATCTAGCCTTTATTCTTGATTATCTACATTTTTTGCTGCTAAAATTTAAGTCATATGCTATCCAACTTTTCAAATGTTTCCTTTGAGAGGAATGGTGCAATTCATACAAAAAATTTCAATACTAACTTGTTGCTATCTGGGTACTCCCCTAACAATCAATCCCATGGACTTATGTCTCTATTTATAAGAAATCTCTGGATTTTCATTTGTTTGGGGGGAGAGTGCAAAGTGGGCTTTCTTTGTAGCTTTTACAATAACTTTCACGACTCTTTACATGGTACAGTCATTCTTCTCATTTATTCAAGCAGAAAAGCTTTTATCCAAGAAAATGTGTGTACTGAACAAGAACAGATGAACTAAAGGTGTAAGCTAGAGGAGGAGTCTTTCTTGCTTTGCCTTGAAGCTTGATGTTTCACCACTGCTCAGCTTCCAGCCCTTTTTCAGTGTACAGAAACAAGATTGCCAGCTACCGCTGAAGGTCATTTCACTGTGTTCTGTTTTTCCTCTTTTACCACCTGATAATGTTTTTCTGATTATAGCATTTTCCTTATTAAGTCCAATAACTGCAGACTTAATGGAAGTCTGAGACAAACAACATTCAGTATTAGTGCAAGGATGGTTGTCTAGGAAAATAAAAGTAAAAATTCTTGGTTTTGTACAATGTAATTAAACGCCAAATCCTAAATTTAGTTTTTAAAAGGTGAAGTTGAGGCACATTATGTTAAATATAAGTGTGTGGTGTGGAAAGCTAAAAGGAATCAGAAATACCTTACAATCACTCTGAATAACCTGATTGAACTGATGACTGTATCACAAGCTGTATTACTTGAGCCAAAGAAGAATTTGTGATGAAGAATTTTGTCAGAGGCCAACAGAAAGATGTACATGCATACAGTGGCATATCTTGTAGGTTTCAGACAAATTTACAGAACTCAAAGATGCTGCAAAGAAATAAATGCCCAGAGACCCTCCTGGGATTCTCCTCCATGGCAGTCAAAGACAGGCAATCGAATAAGCATGGTTTACACCTATCATTTTTGTGCAAAGCTTATCTGCCTTCCATGGGGACAGACTTCACAGCTCAAATGTTCTCTGCCTCAGTAGAAGGCCTTCAAAAACCCAACATAATGAAAAGAGCAGTAAGAAAAAGAATAAAATCTGAGAGGTACAAATTGGACATAAAATCCACTAAGTCTCATATCAATTTATCAAAGACAAAAGAAAAATAATCCATTCTCTTATTAAGTAAAATATGAAAATAACCTTGCAGCATTCAACATAACTCATATTACTGGGAATCGTTAAGTTGTACTTAAGGAAGGTTCACGTGAGCAATGGAGAATGGAGCTCTGTCAAGAAAGGTATTTTTTCCTATATTATGGTTAACTCAGAAGAACAGGACATTTAATGTTTATGGGTCCATATCCTAACAGATAAAGCATGAGTGAAATATATTTTTGAAACACAAAGTAGAAAATGAGGACTGGGAAGAAGTTACCTCTCATACAGAACCTCAGCCCAGGGATATGTACTAGATGCTTCAGGCTGCCAGCATCAAAATATCCATGAACATTTTAAATATTACATGACATAATTTTGTAACTAAAAACGAGGGAAAAAAACTGTGTTAATATTCATCTGTCTTCCAGCTGTCAGTCTCAGTTGAACTAACAGAAGGGTCCACCTGAAAAACATTAATAAAGAGTTAAAGATGGAAATATAATTAATGTGTTTGGAAAATAGATCCTGTTAAACTAAGCTGATGTCTTTTCTTGAGTAAACATTTTTCTCACACACAGGTAATAGTTAAATGTAAATTACTACATGACATTTTGATAAACAGAGTATAAAGATGCACAACTTCAACATGGCATAAGAGGATCCTATCTGGATGGTCCCTTGCAAAGAACTTCCAAGTGATTTATCATTACATGATTTATTAGAGACAGGTCTACTGAAGTCCAACACATTTATTTGCCGTACACCATCTATTTTTCTTCAGTAACCTCAAAAAAAAAAAAGTCAATACTGACCGAGTTTGCAAATAGTATAAAACAAGAGCATGTGGCACATTTTAATTGGCACATGAGCGGGGAGCAAGCAAATAACGTACTCAGGTTGACCTAATCTAGAGGAAAAGTAGACTATTTCTTAGTTAATTCATTCCTGAAGATAGTGTCAGAAGCCCAGTAAGAGGTTAGTCATGTCTCAGCTGAATATTTTGCCTTAAATGTAGCACTGCTGGCTAAGAAGGAGACATGAGGTGGAAGTTCAGTGATCATATGCAACACAGAATTTTCATACAAGGTCCTGGCTATATCCAGACAGATGAGTGACTGGGGGCTGAGGTAGTGGCTGAAAGTCAAACCGCATCTCCTCAGTTCTTGCATGACTGTCACAAGGTCACTGATTTGAATGTTTATCATGACGTTCCTTATCTCAATTTCATTGGCACTGCAGAAAGGCTTAGAACTCGTTCTTCTTCTACGACCTAGCACACATGACAGCTGGGAACAAAGAATGTAAGACACATATTGTTTGTAAATGGAAGAAAATAGTAGTCTGTTTTGCTCAAATGAAAGTTCTCAATCTGAAGATAAGCAAAGCAGGCTAACGTTGTAGTGGCAGTGTCACAACTCCTTTCCTTTCCTTTTCCCTGTCCTTTCCTTTCCCCTCCCCCCCACTGTCCAATTCTCTTAATCAGATATAATGAAGAATATTGGAAATAATTCAAACAGTTATGACAGTTACTAAAGAATCTGAAAATATACTTTGAAGACTCAAGGAGATCAAACAGATGACTTTATATGACAGAAATCAGGGAGTATTTGTACAGTCTTCAAATATGGGAAACAACATCTTCAGTTTAGTAAACAAAAAACAGGGAGTGGAAATGGGAGGGAAATAAATTCCAAGCAAAAACACATGCATATTTTTACCTCCTTTAGGAAGTGTGGGTCTACTTGGACAGTTATCATGCTGTGCAATGAGTTTTCAATCACTTGCAATTTTAACATCAGAAGTGTGTGGTTTACTTTGAATACCATTTTTCTTTAAAAAGGTATTTATTTTTATGGACACATTCCCATCTGTTTTATTGAAAAGGAAAAGAGATGACTGCAGTAGTATCTCTTGACTTTTAGGGTGAAAAATCTTTAAAAATTGTATTAGACTGAATTAAGCATGTCTGGGAAGATTCATGAAATTATCCATATAAAATACGGTACTGTTACAAAAATATGAAAGCCACTTTCCTGAAAAGTCTTCTCCTCATGGAAGATATTGATTTACTGCCTTGTCAGCTTCCCAGCAAGGAAGAAAGGGATGACTAAAAGATAGCATTCCCAAATATTCTCAGAAATAAGTATGTGTGTATGTGTGTGCTCACCATTGTAAAACTTCAGAAGTCAAAAAGATCAAATTACTTAGTGTTTCTAGGTTGACATACAGCATCCCAAAGAATCACTGCAAGAATTGAATGAGTACATTTGACATTTTCTTCTGCATGACTACATCTGAGAAACTGTACTGGTATGGTACCTTTGAGTTTAATTCAGTGACAAGACAGACTACTAGAAATTATAATCAAATTTTTATTTAGTGTTAAGAAAGAATTTCAACTGCTTTGGAAGGCTATTCTTACAAGTAGATGGAAGATATGTCAGTTTTCAATAATATGACTTATTAACACATCTTAATTTTTTATTCATGTAATTTGAGTATAATTTGTATTTATAAAAAGTTGCTACATAAGCACATCATTTTAACTTTAAAAACGTGTAATAACTTCTTAAAATAATTCTATTCTGGTTTTAACCTGTCTTGAAGGCACATAAATATTCATGTGTTTGAATTTGACTGAAAGCCTTGATTTGATTTAAGTGTTTATTTGGATTTACTTTTTCCCCAAGCATCATTCAGCACTGTACTAACTGTAAAAAACTGAACTCTGAATTAATGACCACATTAACTACATCTAGCTCTATTTTCACCTCTAACATGTTTGTAATAAAACAGCTCTTTCAACAAATAAAATGGTGAGATTCATTGCTGTGTTGTTTTTAAAACCACTGCCTCTGACCTCTGTAGCACAAGCATTCCAGAGGAGGAAAAATGACATCATTTTAACAATAGAATTATTTTTATACCTTTCTCTAAAATATATATTAGAAAGTAAAATTACATAGCTCATTCTTTTGCATGACCATTATTCGCAGCCTTTTTCAGAAGTTGGAATGTGCCCTTGCTCCATAACAGAATTACACACTAATTAAAATGAATACAAAATTCTGAAAATAAAAAAAAGAAAAAAGATTAACACCTTGAACACCTTGAACACCTTGCAAGACTGGAACTTGAATTTCAAATACAACTAATATGTGGCAAGACAGTAAAAATTAGGGTCTTTTGCAGTCAGTACTTTTTTAGTCAGTCTTAGAAAGGCCAGACTTCATTTGTATAAGAGTTGTACATGAGGGATGAAGGCTACTGAAGTGGGTACATGAAGAAACAAAGCAGTACGGTGCACTTCAGTTAATCAGGATGCACTTAACAGGGAAATTTGCTTAATTGAGATGTTTCCCAAGGAAGTAATTTAAGACTAATGATACCTAATAGCAATAACCGCTGTTTAATGGGCATGGTAATTCTGTTTAATAGGGATACCATCAGGTAATTATGGCCAGGTCTAAGCTACTGACTTTTGTTGGCAAAGCTTTACCTGTCAGGCATCTGAAGAGATGTAGTCCTTGATCAACAACTACAGGGAAGCAGAAACACCAAATGCAAACTTTGGTATTGCAGATCTCTGCTTTTACAGGTTATCCTATGTTGATCAATAGGAAGCTGTTGCCCCATTGATTTAAAAAAAAAAAAAATTTTCTGGCATTTTTGCATTGCCTTTAATTTTTTTTTTTTTTTATATTTCAAGTCTATACCCGGCTAAAATGATCCTAAGGTCTTTCTGTGTTCATCTCTCAACACATTGTACCCATTTTACTAGCTGGATTTATGTGCACATGTTAGGATATGAACCCAAGTCCAAACTTAGAACAAAAAAATGTTGTAGAATTAAGGCTTTCTAACCTCTTGTTCCAAGTTTATGCTGGTATTTAGTTATCTTCGTCTTTTATTTTTTTCCTTTGGTTGTTTTTGGGTTGGTTTTGGTCTTTTTGTCTGTTTGTGGGTGTTTTGGTGTTGCAAAGTTACTCCATGCTGGTGATGGCTTTTAGCTCATTTGTTCAGCCAGTCAATGATGGTGCTCTGATGCATGGGTTACCCAAGTGGGGCCTCCAAATTCTGTTCCTTATAGTCAGAGCGATTGACCAACAGTGTGGCAGGCTCACTGCAGCCTCCTGGAGAGCAGCATTAATCATGAGGATCCTCCCTACGCAGGGTGCTATTAGTCTGCCACTGTGTCCTCGTTTAATAAGGTCTGCTATAATTTGTCTTAGCTCATACACACACTCCTTGGGTATCATTACATACAAGAGGGTTTCCCTTTGCTAACACAGCTTAGGCAACACGTCTTCATAAATTCCTTTTTCATTCTGCGCTCCTACACTTGCTAGTGTTGTTTGTCAGCCTCCCAGGATGAGAGATCAACAGGCACAGAGTGCAGGAAGTAGAAGTTACATCCCTGATACCCACAGATCAGCATCTTTATGACAGTAAGCTCCTGAAAGCATGAAAAAGTTTCACTGAAAAATAGCTATGAGAAACACAGGGAGAAATCTGTAAAGCTTGACAAATATTTGTTATTTACTTTCAGGTCACCAAAGATCACCTAAAAACTTTTTGGGATATTTTTCATAACTGCAGTCTCCTCTGAGCTGGGTATAATTTGTCTAAGAGATAAAGAAAAGGTGGAAGGGTGGCTCTGCATGCTGGAGGAATACAGTCTTCCAGCAAGCTATATTATTGTAGTGAAGGACAAACATGTATAGTTCATTACCTCAGGCTCTAAAGAGTCACAAGAGGACAACTGAAGAAAATAATTCAAAAGTCTGCTGTGAAACACTGACTCAGGAAAACGGGCTGAACAACTGACAACTAGCAGTTTATACAGCAAATTTAGATGTTTGTTCTCATCAATCTGTACACAAAGAGGCTATGATTTATACAGGCTATTGAAGGAACTTTAATGGGATATATTTCAGTCCTTGCATTGCCGGCAAATTGTTCACACAGTAACTGTTTCTAATATTTCTGCTCTAATATGTAGGAACACTGTACTGGCTCTCTAATTGAATGATACCCAAAGCAACTTTCCAGGGATACTCCCACAGTAACTTTCAACATAGCTTCGCATATCTTTCAAGTAAGATGTATGCAATCAAGTATGAGGCTTTGAGGAATCTGGTCTACTAGGAGGTGCCCTTGTCCATGACAAGGGGGTTGGAACTAGATGATCTTTAAGGTCCCTTTCAACCCAAACCACTCTATAATTCTATTATTCTAAGTATTTCTATGTCAATACATACGTGTATACACGTGTGTGTGCACTTTTTGTATGGATAATGTGTTCTTGAAAGAGCAGTCAAAAGAAGAAAAAAACAAAAAAAAACCCAAACAAAATCAATGAGGGGATCATGAATGACATTAAATAGGCCCTGACATAAATGTCAAGAAGAACTCAATGGTGTTCTTCCAAATTTGGCTGGAGTACCACACGTCTCTCATTACATGATAGACTGTTTTAGTGTCCAACTGAACTCAGCTGTGCTGTGTTGTCCTTTAGACGGACACCACCCTGAAATTTAGGCTCCTCCTGGCAATGCGAGAAGCTCACTGGTATTAAGTCTCTTCCAATCAGTATAATTTAAAGAACACATTTGTGACTAACGATTCCAAAATATATTTTTTAAAAAGATCAAATTTTGGACCATGAAAGCATGATTTATTGTGTTACAGCAAATAAGCTAAATAAAATCCCTGTTATTACGGAGGGGGGAACAAAAAAGTGTTCTTCCTATCAACAAATGAACAGTAACACTGATGCTGCTGTTTTCCCAACTACATTATATGCCTTGTGGCCTGCCATGGATTGAAACTGTGTTGAGACTTCATATTCACTTCTCTTACACAATCAAAGGCGGCTTTTCCATGCTACTGCTGGTAGAAGTTTTACACTCAAGAGTCAGTACTATTCTCCATAATATAGTGTGAAAAATAAGAAATTATGTTTAACATAAATGACAGGAGACACAGAATGATGAGGCAGAGTAGAGGAATCTCAGACACAAAAAGAAAAAATAACAAAAGATGAGAGTCCTGATTTCCAAGCTATTTAAACACGTATTCTGTGCACGTAACTTTTTAAATAAAAGACCATGCTGTAGATAGTCATGAAAAAGTATAGAGGTTTCTGCTGCCTCAGGAAGCAAGAAAAAAAATCTAGGTAAACAAGAAGATGCAGAAAAGCTTTCCCCATATTTTAGATATAACATGTTATCTTGTGCCTTTTCATAAATTTTACAGGACAAGTTTATTAAACCAGTCACATAATTGTTTTTAAGGTGTTTTAAAAAAAAAACAAAAACAAAACATAATCAAGACAGTCCCATCTGATATTTAACTGGAATGCTTTACAGGAATATTTCTTTAACAACAATCAACATTCTAGAATGGCCTGCAGAAAACCTCGCCCCAGAAGAGACAGGAGAGAGTTCTAATTCACATCTCTCAACATGTTCCCAACAGCAAGCATCTCCAATGAGCAGCATCTACAGGTCTTGCACCCCAAGATCAGATATAGGTGGAGGAGAAGTGACCCTCAGCACAGTATTCAAGAGGCAGAAAGTCCCAGCTTTGAGCTCTGTTGCCAGTGGGTGCTTGTCTTGATACAAAAATCTCTGCTAACCGCAAACCATGGATAGCCTTAACTCTCAATAAGAGGTAAAGTTTCACTTTGACTACCAGAACACTGAATAGCAGGGGGCTGGAGCCTCTCTCAGTGGGGAATTTATTATGAAGAGGAAAATCTCTATAGAAAGAGCGCTGCAATCTCCTGCATCAGTCAGTTCATAGGAAAAGGATCTGGGAAATACTTTAATGGTAAGAAGAGGGTAAGGCAGAATTATTCAGTATTAAGGACTCTCCATTTGCTGCATGTTCTCAGAGTTCCCTTTTGCATATAAGCAAGGTTGGCCCTGGTTTCCAAGGTCAGAACCTGTCCCTGTAGTTTACAATATGATTCCAGATGAGCAAAAATATCTCTTTTCCTCCAGCTACTGTGACTGAGATGTGCAAATTAATATTTTTTTTTACATTATATCACGACACACTTTCTAGTACCTTATGCCTGAATCGGTCCCACATAGGTGCAGCTGCTTTAGTGTTAGAGCTTGGATCCAGCATGTGTTTTTGAAGGAAAATTCTTGATTACCTCTACTTCCTGTGCTTCCTCTCATTCCACAATATGAATCAGTCTTGGAGTGGATGAACTTGATATATTTCTGATGAGAGGTAAATGGGAAGATGTGCCTCAGAGGTGCACCTGAGGTATTCCCTCTGTTACTTCAGTCTACGGGATCAGATTGGAGCTTGTCTGAAAATAATATTTAAAAATTAAAAAAAAAAAAAGAAAAAAACAACAAAAAACCCTCACACTGATAAAAAAACAATCCCACATTGCATATAGTGTACATATAAAGTTGTCAGCAGCATTGGTTTCACTATGTAGAATTACTCCCATTGATCTGTCCTACATGGTAATATGCATGTAGCAAATCAGACCAGAATTAAACATGCTTTAAAGATATTAAATTGCCATGTAATATATTAGAACTAAAAAGAGACTGAAGTCCTAGCCATAAGACTTAAATCAAGAAAGAATACAAGATTCTTAACTATTTTAGAATACTGGATTTAGCAATTGATTCCTGGGAGACTGAAAAGAGCCAATCATCATAAATTACTGACGTGGAAAATCTAAGAACATGAGCTTATACATCAGATCACCTCCAGGAACATTATAGGAGTAGGTATAATGTTGTTTCAATGTATGTCAATATATTACCAAGCATAATATGCAGAACACAGAAAATCCCAGCAGTCATCAATTCTCATTTGTGTGTAATTACATGCAAAATATCTAGATAAGTTTAAATCATTCAAGCCACTGGTATTCTCCATGACCAACCACTTCTAATAAACATACAAGATCAGTAACAGTTCTGCTTTCTTAACAGTGTGCTTGTAGAATTATCTGCAGAGACAAAAGTAGTAACAGGAAGAGAATGAAGTATGCCCTGTGGGGTATTACAAAGCAGTACATTCATTAAAGTAGTTCTTATGATGCCATAAATGTTTTAGTCATAAGAACCAAACATAAAATCCCAGACTTTCTAATACTCCAATAGGGACTACTTTGCTTTTTTGTAATATACCGTTCTTCTTTTCAGAAAAACATACCAGTAGCTATTTCTTTACTAATGCAACTGATTTTGCTTTGGAACATGCTCAGAATATTACAGGTTTATATATTTTATTAAAACTTTTTATGTATTAGATTGACATTTAAATCATTCACTTAATTAAAGCTATGCTTAAAAAAACCTCATGACATCATAAGGGAAGAAAATTCTGAAAGACATTATGAAATTGCTCGCTGTAAGTTTGGAATTGGGTGAAATTAAACTGCTCCCATATTTTAAAAAAGACAATACAAAAAATATCTCAGCCTGCAAAAGTAAATGGGAAAACATAGCTGGCTCACAAAGCAAGTAGATTCTTACCTCATCTAGGCAGCAGGCAAGTAATGACTGAGGGAATAATGAATATAAGGAGTGTCCTGATCTGGCTGTGAGAATGAACATGTAATGGACCAAGCTTGCATACATGATCTCAGCTAATGCTCGTTTGTTTTCCTAATAAAGCTATAGTCTAGAAGAAACAGTTATGGATGTGCTTAATCACATACTGTAGAATCAGAATTGACTACGACACGGGACATTTCCGATACTCCTTTCAGGTGCATATCCGTATCTTATTCAGTTCCTGGTTAAAACAAAACGAACAAAAAAGACTGACCAATTTAAACGGATGAGAAGTACGTAGACTTTGGAAACAGATAAAATAAATATATAAAATATAAACATATAAAATATATTTTTAAAAAATATATAACATATAAACCATATCTACTCATCCTGAAGTTTAGTGTAGGGTTTTCCCTAGCATACAAAAACCAAATATCCTGATACTAACACTTACTTTGGAAGCTCAGTAGGAACTAAATAACCTAAGCAACCAACATTTCATTTCCCAGATTAATAGCTGACTGCTCATTCATTACTAGTGAAAACAAACAACAAGCCTATCTATGGCCTCATCCCTACATAGCTTTTGGAATCAGCGTCTAAAACCTACAAGCCCTGGACCTCCACAGGTGTTCCTAGTTCATGTAAGATGAAGTAAACCCTAACTCTAGTTAGCTGTGTACTTTCAAGTCAGATGGGAACAAAGTTTAAATCAGATAACAAATGACAAGCTTCTTAACATCATTAATCCTAAAACACAATGATAGATTCACTAAAAGAAGTTTTCCCTCCAAATCTATAAAATACACAATTACAGGCCAATTATTATCTTAGTGGAGTGGTTACCTTACAAGTAAATAGAAACTTTCTGTATCCAGAAACGAACAGCTACCTAAACCAATTTTTCACAGAAGATACCTTCCTTCCCATCCTCTGTTGAATAAACACTAGCTGGCTGTTTATGACTTCTTTGTAACTTTTTTCTCTGCCTTCCTTGCTAGCCTCAACTCCCATTGTCTTGGATTTTAGGTGCCCTATAGCACTACCTTCCATTGTAATTTCAAAAAGAAGTTATGAATATGCCCAAATATTACCAGTTCTGAAATATATAAGATATCTTTTGGCTGAGTTGTCTTGCTGTGTGAAGTCTTGTGTGCAGACTTACAGAGTATTAGCAAGGATTTGTCCTATTGTGAGGAATGGCAAAGATGCAATGTAAAGCAAGTCTTACCACAGCCGCACATATTTTGACCACCCAGGAACAAAACTTTGGCCCACTGCTAAACACAAGCAAATTCAACAGTAAATTGCTGTGTTCAGATTGGACACGTGCATCACAGATGAGTACAGCAATGAGATCAAATTTAACAAAAGCTTTTCAAGCCCGTGAGAATGACTCCAAACACAGAATTGTAGTTCAGCAAAATGGTGAGGCTGAGACTATTGAAGTCTGTGATCTTTAACGAAAGGGTAGGTGAAATGAAGAGTTTCATCCCAACTCTTTGTGGCAACTAGTTAGCAATGTTTCTAGCTATTACACTGTGGTCTCAGTATGTCTGATCAAATGACATATATATGACGTGACTGATGCCTGTAACAAAATTCTTGACATAAAATATTGAAACTAGAGAAGCAGGAGACAGAACTTCAACCCATTTATAAGTGGGTTAGCAAATGAGTGGGTTTTTTCTCATTTCTCTTTATGAGGAAATTGTTCTCTTTAAAAAATAAAAGTTGGGGTCGCAGGAGAACAAGGAAGACAGGATGTGGTAGACTGGCTTTAAGTCTTGTTCCATCATGGAGCAAGACTTAATTCCAATTCTGCCATTGAGGCTACTGTTTCTTATAGATTCAGAAGACCTAGAGATGCCTGTAGTTCCAGGTACATAAAATACACCAATATTTCAGTCAACTGATCTGAGCTGTAAAGTAAGGGTGAGAAACCTATCAGCAAAGTAGTAAATTTATAGATTAAGTTTTTCTGTATTTTGAGAACTGGCATTTTCTCCATTGGTCTGTCCTTGAAGAGGTGAGAATTGGTTTGTGGATTGGTGTCTGCAAAAACTGTGCTAACACTATTTACAGTTTGCTGAGAATTTTAGGGTTTGGTTTGGGAATAATTGTCTGCAGGACTTCGGTCCGGATTTTGCCTCTATGCAGTATGTTCTAAGTACACAGATGGCAAACAGTCATGAAAATGTGCAATATATGTTCTTTGTCATAAAGTTGTCATGTTTGTCAGCACTTCCAACCATGTCAGTCAGATAATTACCGATAGATTGCTCTATGGAGTGTTTTTATTTTGGCCTTGTTGTATCTATCTATGTGTTTGTTCTTAGACTTGTTAATAACACTTTATTTTTAGTGGATGCAGAACAGATCACAAATCTAGCAACACTTGGTGAGGTCAGTAAAGCCCCAAAGACTCTGAATGATCTGTTCTTTTGTATATATATATTATTTTATGTTGTTAAATACCATTTCTAATGTTCAAGATTTTTATCTAAATTGTAAGATTGGTAAGTTAAACTTTTTTGGGGTTTACTGTTAATTAAGAATAAGGTCTTCTTTCACATTGGGGCTAGACAATGAATTAAACAATGATCTGAGAAAAGACAAGCTAGGCTTAGGAGTAACACCCCAATTCCTGGGAATACAACAGCATCTCTCATAAAAACAGTAGTTTAAATGCTGCAGAGACTGAGGCTTAGAAGAATCAAAGTGTTTGGGTGTGTTTTGATTTAGGTCATCAATTCTTTATTTTTGTTCATAATGGCAGTCGAGAGGCCTGTTATTGTGATCTAATTGAAAAATGGACGATAAATCTGTCATTTTAGCTTTGGCACTAGATTCGGGTTTGTTGGTTGAATATCTCTTTATAAAAGAAAGAGACAGGGCTGTGTGTTCAGAAGATGCTGTTGAGTGGATTGATCTTTGATTTGAGAATCACAGTACTGGTGGCATGTATCTCCTTTGAAGAAGTTTACATGAGTCTGTATTGACGTCTGAGAACCTGCAACATTAGTCTCTCATCTCCTTTCTTGTCCCATCCCTTCAAAATGGGCATCCCCTCGAGTCTGGGAGTGTGGATAGTAATATATCCCAAGATAGTAAGCCTTGATTTCCCTGATTTATGCATTAGGCAGTTTTTCAAGTATATAAAGAAAAATAACACCAAAAAGCTACCATGATTACAGATCACAATGTTATCCAATGTGTGTGACTTCTTTCCTCCTTTCAAATCAATTGCTCCTGTTGCTTTTTTTTTTATCATTTCAAGTCAGAGTTGGGGTATTTTGTTTGGATGGTTCGTATTTTTGTTTTTCTTTCAGGAGACAAGAGAACAGTCTTTATTGCTTTGAGGGGTTCTGCATCAATTGGAGGCAGAAGCTACAACAAATAAAGTGATATTAAGTAAATTTTGTTAACCCTGGAATTTACTGTGTTCATTAGAATACGGAAGATTAATAGTTGGAAATTACAGAGCTTGAAAAATCCCAATACAGAAATAGTAGTTTTAGAGTTTACAATGGCTTTGAATAAACACATAGAAAAAAATATTGTAGTCCCTGTTTCAGGATGGAACAGTTGATACCTGATTCCAGGGCTTTCTTCAATAATCATGTTTTCTTTGGCCTGCAAAAGATGCATCACGCAGACAATTGCCCCCAGGAGACATTGAGTTAATATTCTCAACTGCTGTAGGAATCAGAAACTGTCTTGTTTCTTTTGCTTATTTTTCCCCTGTCCCTGTATATTGAGCAGACTTCATGTTCATCAGAGACATAGGTACCTTGCTGAGGTCTTAACAGATTTTAGCTGTACTTAACGTGGATTTAAACTTCCATTCTTTTGTTCCAAGTATGGCATCTAGCATTAATTCTTTGCTGGTTGAACTTCATGGGCCAGACTGTTTAAGGGCTTTTTTGGTTTTAAACTAGAGCAGGGTAGGTTTAGATTAGACATTAGGATGAATTTCTTTACAATGAGGGTGGTGAAACACTGAAACAGGTTGCCCAGAGAGGTGGTAGAGGTCCCATCCCTGGAGACATTCAAGGCCAAGCTTGATGAGTCTCTGAGCAACCTATCTAGTTAAAGATGTCCCTGCTTACTGAAGGGGGATTGGACCAGATGACCTTTAAAGGTCCCTTCCAACCCAACACATTCTATAATTCTATGATTTTGAGGAACAGAGAATTATGAAACCTTGCTCAAAATTTACTCTTGCTATGAGTATTTTTTCTGTGATTTGGCAAACGCATTGAAAACTGAATAGTCTCTGTATGTTTCACTGGTCATATCAAAGCTCATCAACTGTACACAAACTCTCCCTTTTGAACATGGGAAATATTTGAGTGTCTTTGGCATTGCTGGCATTATTTATCATCCTAACCTTCTCCTCTGTCCTTTACCTCTCCCAGAAATCTGCTTTCATATGGATTTGAGATCTTTAACATGCAAACATAATATGGATTGATTTATCAGCTCTTCTAACGTTGTAAACGTGGAACGATGTATTTAAAAAAAAATATCCTTACAATGTGTGTAAATAGTGCCTTCTCAGCAGAGGGTCTCAGCATTTTATAGGACAGTAGTCATCCAAGGTCTATGTACTACGCATACCTTGAAGAAAGCACAAAATTACATATCTCTGTGATATTCTGATTTTGAATGTTTTTTTGAATACTTCCTAAGGCGAGGTGATTGTAGGTTGCCACTCTTTGTTTCATACTTCTGTTTTATGATTGTAAGAGAGATCTAAGCAGTTCCTACTCTGTTATATACTTCCATAAGTGAGAAGTAGTTAAATATCAAGAAGAAATTTTTCACTATGAGGGTAATGAGGCACCGGCACAGGTTGCCCAGGGAAGCTGTGGATGGCCCATCCGTGGAAGTGTTCAAGGCCAGGCTGGGTAAGGTTTTGAGCAATCTGATCTAGTAGGAGATGTCCTTGCCCATGGCAAGGGGGTCGCATCTAGATGATCTTTAAGGTTCCTTCCAGCCTAAACCATTCTATGATCAAAATAGTAATTATATTCTTTTCTACGATATATATATTTTAGATATATACATATAAACATATGCCCATATGCTTATCTGCTTATGTACCTGCACATCAATACCGTTTTCAGCCAGGATTACCCATGGCCATTCATTCCTAGCTAAATGATACACTCTATTTCTTTTTCTTATGTTCATTTACTGTGAATAAAATAATAGCCAAGTTCTATGGGTAAATTCTGTATTTTCAGGGTTTGGTCAATTGACTTCAGTGATTATTTCACTTCAATAAGTCTGTGTAAAGTCAATAATAATTGAGATATTTATTCAGCCACACTCTAACTAATGTGACATGCTCACTCACTAATTCATTTTTTGTATTTGAAGCATTTTCATGATTTTTGTCCCTTAGTGCCTGGCAAACGGTTAGATACAGTTGATATTTGGTGGGATTAAGAAGAAGAGAACCTGGATTTAGTAAGTCTCTAGCAAAATGCTGGAAGGCAACTGCCTTGTCTTGAGTTTAAGATTTAATCCAATTGAGAGTCAAAACTCAGCTTGAAGCCAGAACAACAAATTCCCTGGAAATGTTTTAAAGCATTTTGTACAGCGTTGAAAGCAGAAATCCTCAGTGATGTGAAAAGAGAATGGAGAGAGTGTAAGAAATACAGTAATACATATTTTGTGCTTGATTTTGCCAGAACATTAATTCCAAAATATAGAAGAAATAAAGAGAGGCAGGTTGTTAATTAAAACTTAAACAGTAAAGTCTGTTTTAAGCCATTTAAAATGTTAGTCATTTGGCTTGGTTAATTTTACCTAAAAGAAAAATATAAAAATATTGCAAGGTATCCTTGTTGCATGTGCAAATTATGATATGGAAGATAATAGAACCACCCAAGGTGAAGAAAAGGCATTATTGTCAGTGGACATTTTTGTATATGAACATGAAATTGAAAATTAAGAGCACAGTATGAATGAGTTAGGAAAAGGACAGGTGGTGGAATGAAGTCAAATGGATCCAAAAGAAAAATATGGTTATCACATGAGATAAGTAGATAAACAAAAACAAAATTTGGAATGGTATCAGAGTACTAAGAACAAGAAAATTAATGGCTGTGTTTTCAAACTTTGATCAAGACTTAATATCGGCACATGTCCAGTACAAAATTAGCAATAAATGGGAGAAGGAATAAAATCTCAAAACACCACATTACATTTGAACAAAAATAAAATTGTGCAACAATGTATTATAACCCAGATTAGAAATGTCTCCTCTATTCAATGTCTTCATATTTAACTTGCAGTTTTCAACTATTTATAGACTTTACAGAGGTTAACTATTCTTGCTCCAATTTCCCGTGCCAGGTGTCTGCCTTGAGGCAACTTCACTTCATAAGGTTTCCATAAATACACTTGGGCCATTTCTGAGATTGAGAAAAAATGTTGTCTTTCTATTAGTAACAAAATCTTACAGCTATTTCATTGTAAAAGTTTAACTTTTTTAGGCTCTGGTCTTCCATGCTGCACATTGAAATTTGGCAGAGCTATTTTTCTGCGAGTGATATGGTTACTTTCTTTTTTTCCACAAAAAAATGATGACATTTGGAATTGTCATAAGGTTGTGGGAAGGCACTTAGACTCATAAGGAAACTTTGATAGGGAGAATTTAGTTGAAAAACTGCAAATGCTGACTGGAATGTCTGACTACTGTAAAGCTGGGTGAAATGAATATCAGAAATTAGATAAGTCTTTGACTTGATGAGCCCGAAAACTTAAAATGAAAACCTGTAAAAGTAAGAGCAGAAAGGGGGAACAGTCTGAAGAGGAAAGGAGACAGAGACAAAAGCTGAGTGAAGAAAGTGTAACAGTAATATCAGGATGGATACAAGTGTTAGACACTAGGACTATTGGGCAGAGAGGTTCAAGGTAGCAAAGGCAGGAAGAAGGCACATGTTAAGTACAGGAGAGAAGAAAAAGTGGAAGAGAAATAGCTAGACCCACAGGTTATGGTATAAGTTGCCTATACATAAGTGAAGGGAATAAGAAAGACCTGTACATCCTTTTAATCAGTCTCCCTATATTTTTTTTCATGTGTTTTTGTCTGGATGGTTTTCTTTCCTGCCTGCTATAGAGGTTTTATAGGTAAATGAGCGTTGTAGAAAGATGACAAAAGCAACAGAAAAGGCAAAAGAGAAAAAATTAAGCAATGCTATTGATGAAAATTAGAAAGAGTAACAAAGGAAAGGAGTAAATGAAGAACCAGATGAGAAGGAATGACAAAGGACAGATGAAGGGAAACAGGGATTAAAATAGGGTAAATCTGAGGAGGAAAAAAATTAAGACTAGTCATTAGACTCACATAATAATTTAGATTGGAATGGAGTTTTGGAGATCATCTAGTCTAATCTCTGCTGAAAACAAAGCTAACTTTGAAATTATAGCAAGTTACTCAGTCCTGTGTCCAGTTAAATTTTTAAAATCTCCAGTAATGGAGCTTGGAGTTCCAAAATCTCTCTGGTCATCTGTTCCTGGGCTTAACCATGCTCATTGTGAAAATATCTTTTTCCTTATATTCAGCAAGAATCTCCTTTAGGGAGACTGTTTCTTGTCCTTGTACTGAGGAAGGACCTCTGAGACGGGTGTAGCTTTCTTTTCTCTATAAATCCCATCTAGGCAGAGGGTATTTATCCACTTTCCTCTTCTCTCCTCTAATATCATGTGCTCCAGCCCTTTAATCATCTCAGGAGCTTTTGCTGCATTTGCATTATCTCCCTTGTACTAAATCTGAAGGTCCATCCAAACAAGAAAGGCAAAAACTGCATTTAAAATGTCAGAATCAGTCTGTGAATGATTCATAAATCAAATATGAAAAAGTTTTAAATCAACATAACTTTTGGTTTGGTGAATCCTATTTAACTAACTGTGAGGAAAAGGAAAGAAGTTAATTTGTCTTTTAGACTCTAGGCTGAGTCTACAGAATCTGTGTAATAAAAAACAAAGACAAAATGGAAAAAGAAATTAGCAAGGGACAATGGAGAGGAACAGTCCTTCTCTCTCTTTCTTTGAAACACATACTAGAGCAGTTTTGAGCTGCAAATTACTGGATCAGAAATTAATTTGGAACCTCACAAACTTGTTACTACAAAATCACTTTTTAGATTGGGATTATAATTCAAGCATCCCTTACCAGCAGTGACATAAAAATGCCCCAGGTCAAAATAAATGGCAGAGCTGAAGTTCACCTGTTGAGCAGAGGCCAAGCAAACGGTATGTTTAGACATATCTCCACAACGGTAGTGGATGTTTAAAGTCTATGACAGCTCTGTCTTTAGAAAAGAATAGACCTAAATTTCACAGAATGTTCAAAAAGAGGAATTACGTGGTGCTACCAGCACACACTGCAACAGGCCAGCTGGCCTTTGTCTCTTCCTCTCCTATTTCGGGCTCATTGTCCAGTGATGGCAGTGTCACATTTCAAAGGAATTATTTTCATTCAAGGTTTTGAAAAACAGAGTAGATCTCCCCTGGCCATGACCTACCAACTGAATTCTAATTTCCAGAAATGCATCTCCAAATACATCTATTTTACATATTTGTAAAATTACTAGAATCTAATACTTCTTGAAAGACAAGTGACAGCAAGTACTGAAGCTGAAAGTGATGTGACAAACATGGCAGCACACTGTGGTGAAACAATTCAAGCTTGTAATTAATTTCTATCTTTAAATTCCCATCAGTAATGCTTAGTCGGAAGACTCTGACAGGGTGGAGCTATCAAGAGAGAGATTTTTGGTTGCAAAGGTTGCAATACTGTTTGCATATTTACTATGGAGGCCACCAGATAATAATTCAGAACAATGAGCAAGGAAAACCTTTACAGACCTACGTATTTAATGAAATCTCAACAGTATTAGTATTCCTTATGAAACATATTTGATATTACTGAGGCAGAAATCACCTTCGTGTTTCAAGTCAATGGAAAGCAGGAAAATCACCTTGTAACATTCAATTCAGAGATACAGAGAGAATTCATAAATAGATCACTGTAAACGTTGTTCTAGGGATTTCCTTCATGAATCTTATCAGGCTGCAAGAAGGCATAAGTGAAAGGATTCTGAAAAAGGAGGCAAATATGCTGGCAGACACAGAATTTCTATTTTAGATCTCTTCCACAAGAGGCCAACTGTGAATGATTCCCAATACGATTTTCCTTTGAACACTATCCTGCTCCCAATGCTTTAGTACAATAGGTAAGAATGCCAAATCAACATCTTGCTCCAGGTGTCAAATATCCTATGGCAATGCCAAGTAAAAGAGACTAATCAAGTAAAAAATTCCATTTTATTTTCCTATTAGAAATGTTTGGGCTAGAATTTCTTGTTTATTTTAAATGGTATAATTCAGCAAAGTGCAGGAACTTTATATGTATACATCTAAATATTTATGTATATCTCTGTGTGTTTATATATTTATATACATATAGATATAAACATGTATGGAATCTATTTTCCTTTTTTAAAAAAACCCAAACAAATACCCGTTTAGAAGCTCACTTTATTTGTTCGACACCGAAGATGTGAGGAAATATTTAAAGTTTCCATTAACTTTTTTTTCTTTTTTTTTGCATAAGACTGTGGACATCAGAGCCCATATATGTCCAAAGAACAGCTAGAATAAACAAAGTACAGAGTCAGAAAGATGATCCTAAAGTCGTTTGAGCTTCTTTGATCTTGAAGCATCTTTGTTTTGCGTGTTTTCCAATCTCTCTATTCCAATAGAGGTTTCAAAATTACACTAATGATGGCTCCCTATCAAACATGAAAGTGTTACAGTAGCAAAAAGTTAATGAGGTATAGGGCAATCCAGCTCTGTGTCTGTGGTCTTCCTGGGCAGGGAAGCTAGTGGAGAATTTCTCCAGTATTTCATGTGAACTGTTGTGCACATAGGTCTTACGCTGCACACAGCATGGCTCAACGGAGCCTACAAACCCAAGTGTCCACCTTAGAAAAAAATGAGGCTTTTGCTACTACTGCTTATTTTTCTCCATTGTGTATAAAGGGAGTCTGAATAACATGTTCTGATCTAGACATCGTGGTAAAAGTAGGTTCGGTAAATTTTACAGCTTAAGCCTCATACCACAAAATTGTTCATGCAGGATCTCCCCTACTCTGTCACACAGTACCTTCCTTACTCTTACCCATTTACATTTTGGAATAGCTAAGATTAGTTACCTCTACTGCTGTGTTGGAAGGTTACTTCAGAAAGGCATTATCGATTACTTCCTCTCTTTATTCTCGACCAATGTGTAGCTGTTTATGCAATATATTCTTGAGCACCATCTACTGGTACTTCTTCCACATCTGAAATATACACAACTATACAGACATAAAGCGTGCTTGTAATATTTCCTCTAGAGTGAATAATCTAGTATTCAGCCACCTTGGTGCAATGGAGTAACATGGTGTTTGTGCACCTGATCTGGCCTGATTCTTAAAAGAATGCTAATCTTGGCTGGAGAAGGGGAAGAGATAATATTTCTTAATACATAACTGTTACAAGAAGAGAAAAGCTGAAAATTAACATCTCTCTAGTCATCTCCTGTCATGTAGTAGAATTCATCTTCTACTTCATGCTACCTGTGCAGCCAAAAAGGAATTACAATTTAAGGGTCATATTATTAAGAACACCTAAGGTTGCATTTCAAATAGCTATAGTTTATTTCAGGGAAACAAATATTAAACACTTTCCCAACTGTGAAGGAAATTATTATGCCAGCTTTATAGCAAGAGAAGTGATATGCCTGTAAAAATTGCTGATCTCAACCTGTTGACAAGTCTAGTTAAAATGTGCTCTTAGTATTACAGCCAGTGTTGCCCCAGAAGTCCTCTATTTGTAATTTATGCATTCTTATTTCAGAAGGGGAGGGAGGCTATGTTGAGAAAGGAATAACATTCTTTTTAAAATTCTGTCTCAGAGCTGCTAGGAAGAACTTTGATTTATTAAAACTGAAATAAATTCAAGCACCTAATTTGGAGTCCTCGGCATTTGTACAACTTGTTACTCCCATTTCAGATGCCTGTGACATTGAAACTAAGCTGGCTATTTTCTCATGCCTACAGCTGTTCTCACACTGGAAGTGTGAGACTACAAAGCCAGGGTGAAAAATTATCTGTCATTAAATTTTTGGATAACTGTCCCTGCCATATTTGACTGTGGTTTAGGAAGAGGCTTCATTTCTTGCTTGGCACAATGGCATCTGAATCCTGACATCCCTTGTTAAATGCTATAATAGTGTTCTCACTAATAGTAAAAGCATTTTCTTACAGGATCCAGTACGATCTGTTCAAACCACCTTCTGCAGTCCCAGTATATAAGAATCTAAGGGTTGAACCAAAACTCCGTCTCTCACAGTCATTAACAGGAGACATTTAAAGAGCTGAAACAGGATGTGAACGGAATGATACAGCTTAGAGTGTTTGAGAACTGGAAGCTGCATCTGGATCTCTGCTCTTTGTATTTCCTATGGAAATATTTTCCACAAATTTGCCTAGTTGCTTTTTGAATCTTTTGGCCTCCACAACTTTTCTGGGTGATGAAATCCAAAGTGCAGTTACGTGTGGGTATAAAACCTACTACTTTTCATTTATTTTAAATCACCTGCTTGATAATTTAGTCTGATTCCTTTCCCACTCTTCTATTATGAACCGCTGAATGAAAACTTCATATTTGCTCTTTCCAGACCATTCATAATTTCACTGATTCCTATGATATACCCATTTCACCTCATTCCACATAAGAAATACATTACACATCTGATGATTCTTGTGCCTTTTCCTGCAGAAACTCTGGTGGAACCTTTTCTGCCTGTACTATACCTTGAGCTTTCTTTGCATGAAGTCCTGCTTGGTGTACGTTTTTGCATGTCTCTGACTTCCTGTGGGCTGCTGTGTGATTGCAGAAGCATTGCGATTCTCCTTTTTGTACCTCTATTTGGATAACACACATTCACATGCACTGTTGTATAATAAAACTGAACAGATCAGCAGCAGTGCAGTTTAGACACATGATTATTAGAAAGCTGAGTTTCTTCTTTCGTATCTTCTCCCATTTCACTTAATCTGACTTCTGTTGTCCAAAGCTTTTCTATCATTGATATATTTCTGCTCCTGTTGATGGTCAATGCGAGTTATACAAAGGTCGAGGTTACCTTCAGACTAAATTTCAAGTATCATTACATTTAAAAGGCTGCAGACTACATCTGCAAATTTACTCTTCCACTAAGAGTTTGTCCTGGTTTCATTACTCCTACATTTCTGTTACTACGTCTCTGGTATAGTCCTCTGATCTTTTGAACTTTGGTTGACTAAAATTTAACAAAGCCAAAATTCATCTTTTATTCATCTTTTTGTTGATCGTAAAATCAATGTCATAGTTCAACCTGGGCAGGGGCAGAATTTGTTCAGCTGAAGTCCCAGTAAAACTGAGTGTCAGCTGCAAATAAGTCTTTCCCTATAGAAAAAAAAAAAAGTGTGTTTTAAAAAGGAAAATCAGGATGATTACTCAACTGCCGTACTTAGGTACGGAACTCCACAGAGTGCACACAGCTACTGTAAATTAGATTAATTTATTTTTAACTGGGTGTCCTGCTTACTCTGAGGCCACTGACAGCTATAAGTCACATTACACAGAGCAGAACATGGGTGTTTTGGTTTATTTATTGTGGCTGAAATTTTCAACAAGCTGAAAAAAAATGTAAAACCAATTTTTATACGTTTAACTCATTTGTAATGCTGATTGATAGCCATGCAACCAGGATCTCCTAAATGTGAAATGATGTGTCTCAGTGGAGTTTTAACCTGTAAATAAAGCTCAAAGCAATTAATGAATTAAATTTGTATTCTGTCCTGAGAGAATAAATCAGGTTTGTTAAATTCCATGTGCATACTCTTGCTCAAATGCAAATGAAAATAAGTTAATTTACATAGCTCAAGAATTTTTTTTCCTCTGGTTTCTATATTATATTTTGAAAAAATAGTCCAAACCCCAAATATTTTAAATAACATTGGAAGACATTTATATGGAGTTGTATACAATACTTAAATAGTTCTACAAATTATCTCTTAAATACAGAATTAGAATACTTATTTTTGTTTGCTGTTGGAGAATTAGGATAGTTATAGTCAGTGAAACCTGACAGGATTATACTGATAACCTCTTTCTGAAATTTTACAAAATGCCCCCCAAACAAAAAATGTGTATTCTATTTCAGTTATGATTTTTAGTAGATTTTTATCAGTTGGGATGCATATCTAATTGTCCCATGGCTAAAGAAACGATCCCTGACTTCTGTGTCCAGATCTGCATGGGCTTTATATTAGCAACTTTTGGAGGCAAAGCCCTTGTTGAATATCGTTCAGCAACATGTTACATCACAAGTATAAATTTAATAACTATAATTATCCTCACCATTCTGTTAGTTGTTTGGTTTTGCTCTGACATGGATTAGGAATGCTTTCAGAGCCAGTGACAATAGAGAAAAGACCTAAGAATCAGGTTCTTATTGTTTCTCTCCTGTTTGTTACTGCCTCCCATTTTATAAACATTACCCAAGGGAAGTCTGGAGTCAGGTTTAGTGTGTCCTAACATATCAAGAGAGAGAAGTGAAAATGTGGTTAATTGTCAGACATGCTGTGGCTGAGTTGGGACCACAAGAATGATCACACAGTCATGCAGATATACTTAGATTCAAACACGCAGAAGCTGAGTAAATAACCTGCTTTTCAGCATATCTCCAATCCACTACAGGGGCAACAGACATAATTCCATTTTTTATGCAGGGACTATATTGTCATAGAACTTGAAGAGCATGTAGTGCAGCAGGTGATGTTACTTGGGGTACTAGCTTTTCCTTGTCCTACCCTGATAAAACCTATTCTTAGCATGAATACAGCTCAGTTCTTGCTGATGAAAATAGTGGTCAACATGCCCACTATCTTCATCGGTACAAATGGATCTGTACTCTTCCTACCAATGACCTTCATCCCTCCTGGTGTTTTCTGCAGGGTTTTATAGGATCTCTGGTAGGCTGCCCCTCACAAGGCACTCCAGCACCTGTCAGGGACATGAACCCCTTCCTCAGCCACCCTAGGGTATCCTAGGAGGGCATCAGCCCCACAGGCTAGGGGGTGACACGCATCACTTTGAGTCGGTGGGAAAACCTGTCCTGAGATCACCTACAGGCTGAGGAGTCACTGCCAGGGGATATTGGGTCAATATGGGATGCTTGGGAAGATTGCACAAGTCCCATTACAGGATGTTTAGGAAGGAATCAAAGCTGGGGAAAGGGAGGGATGGGAAGAATCAAGTGTGGGAAAATAGAGGGAAAGAGTTGGGTGCAAACAGTTGGAAGGCCAGTACACTTGCCCAGCCATGCCCCATGCCTGGTGTTTGCAGTTGGTCCTGGATTCTCTTTAAACTCCATTTTTACCTGTTTTCCTGGGTGAGGGGCTCTGTGTGCATGTGTGTGTGTGTGTGTGCATGGAGGTCTGAGTGCAGTCACTGGAGCAGAGCCAGGGGTCACAGTGACCACACGCCAGCACGTGGAGTGACTGGGGAGTGCGCACATTGTGGGCTAGCCGATGATGGTGTGTGAGTCTGCCTCTGGCAGAGAGACAACTGGAGGAGCTGGCTACCAGAGGGACCAGGACATCCTGGCCAACTGCCACGGAGACCATGCAGTCTGGGTGTGGACTAAGAGACCCCCTTGTGGGTGTCTGTGTGTGTCTTTTTGGGAGGCAGTGGGTGAGGATCCAGGGCAGCTGCTGGATGATCTGTGTGTCTAAACCTGGTTACACACAGTGCATGTGCATGTGTGCGTGTGAGGGTCTGCACCAGCAGCTGGAGTGGGGCTGTGGCCTCAGGGGTTGGCGTGCCCAGATGCCAGCAACTGGGGAGACTAGGATCCAGGGACACCTACTGGGCAGATTGAATGTCTGAGCCCAGTTGCTGGGGGATCCACATTGTATATATGTGCTGCATATTTGTATTCATGTGTGTGTGCCAGCGGGGAATACATGCTCAAACACACTGCTGGTTGGAGCTGGAGGCTTGGAGCTGCAGCAACCTACCCCCTCTTGGGATCTTGGATTTGGCAACACCTAACAGCATCTGTAGGAATGCACAGTCCCAAATGAGAAACAGCCATGCCAGGCTCAGGTTTAGAAAGGGACAGAGAGTTCTGAGTACATTCACCAGATACTTTTCATGATGAAATAACAGAGACTCCTTCAGCCTTAGAAATTCACTGCGCCTAGTGAGCCTGGAGATCTGTGAACAGATCCTTAAGGACATGTCTTCAGACCAGCTGAAGAAAATTCTGCATAGTGGCCTCTTTAAAGAAACAGACCTTGGGTTTAAGTTCTGCTGCTTACCTTGTCTATTTGCAAAAATCAATATTCTTGTCAAGGGAAGGCCAGAAACTATGGGATAAAATTAAATAGGACACCTTCTTTTCCAATACTTTCACCATCAGCAAAGGGAGCTTCCTTGAACTCCCCTCTGCTCACCAGCAACAAGATAGCCACTCTGTTCTCCAACAGATTATTCCAAATCTTTATGCTCTTTGGGGAAGCAAGGAATTGTTCTGGACTGGTGAGACATCCTTACTTGACTGTAGATTTCCAGTCTGTGGTAAATACACATGGTCTAAGCCAAGCCAAAAATAAAAACTAAGAAAAAAAAAAAGTGGAAATTCCATGAAAATTTTATTGTACATGCATTGCTTGAACATCCATTTCTGTTAGTTCTGGTCAGAAACAAATTCCAAAAAAACCTTTACATCACGGCATAAAATCTTTGTATGTGGTTACACATCTAGGAACTTCAATGACACAGCCATTGGGACAGTACATCTTGGAGATCTAAAGCAACTGGAACTTGAAATTAAAGCCATTCTGTGTGCTGGTTCTTTAGCCTTTCCAACAGCTGGCTGCCTCAATAAGGCAGTGAAGAAATTACAAATCATTAGGGAAACCTCTGTCATTTTCTCTTTCTTCAGGCGTGCTCTAAGAGAGTGATCATGTAAGCAGGCCTAGTCCAATGAAATATCAGAATATTTTAAATGATTTTCCTACAGTCATGAAAACAGGCTGTAGGTTGCATAAACATTGCTTAACATAGTAGAAAATATGTCTTCCATTGTCTAGGAGACTCTGAGACAACCTATTTCTCAATAATAAAGAAAGTAAAGCACAGACATCCCAAACAGTACAACATACGCCTCTGTAGACCTCTGTGCACTATGTACACCCCTGCAGAACAAGAGCACAATTACCAAGACTCAAAACAAGACAAAGACTTATGGTAAACATGTGACAGTCAGTGTCAAGTAACACTGCCTTCTTTGGGGACTTTCTGCTATCAGCTTGCACAGTGCTACGTTAACCGTTCCCTAACCAAAGTCTGGGACTTGGTCATATTCTGTAAGTTTTCATGACTGTCATAGTATCCATTTGCAATGTTAATGACAGCAATACTCTAATTTGTCATTTTCTTCATCACTTGACTTCCAGTAAGTTCAAATAAGTATTGTCTTGAATATGGTGAGAAGTCCAAGACACAAGGACTTCAATTTTCTCTTTATTGTTGTATTCCTATTGTCTTTGCAGCACCTTAGCATTGTGAAAGTGGAGTATTTTACATGTCTTACTGTAACTGTTAACTCACCTTGAAACTAATAGGACTTTTTTTTCATTTTTCTCTTTTGTTATGTATCAGTATCACTGATCTCAGCACATCTTGGAGAATTGCTTCCCGCTCTTCAAAACAGGACAAACATAAGCCATTCCTTCTCAGAGGTCCTCTATGATTTAATTGCATTGAGAAAAATCTGCATTTTAAGAATAGCCTCTAGATTACTCAAAACACAACAATTTCAATTTATTATACCTTTAAAAAAATAGGATTTTTTATAATAACATTTATTCTTGAAAAGTTTAAGCAATAGTTATTATGTACAAAGCACCAAATCCTGTGAGAGGCACCATACGTTTTTCAAATCTTGTTGAAGCTACAGAAATAACAGCCTTTTTCCTATCTGTATAGATGCAATCTGTTTGTTTCCTCTACATTGTATACAGAAGAAAATGCAAACCAGTTGTCTGAAAAATTTATGGCAATTAGACTAACTGCTATCTAGGAGAGATCCATACAAATAGTGTAATGAAGGCTCACAGTAAAATTACTGATTATTTCTTATATTACACTACGAAAGAGACAGGCCAGTACTTTATGTGTGAAGATTTTGATTTTATGACATTTGCGATGTGCAAGTAGGTTGTAAAGGCTATATGTGGAGACAAAAGCACATTGAAAGGGTTTCTTTTTCTTTTTTCAAAGGAACTTCACCTAACAATTCCATGCACTGTGCTACTTGTGTAGATGTAGGAAAATCAAGAATTCAAGGCATTCCCATATGGTACAAGGCAATGTACATTCTTACTGCTTTGTGCCTTGCCAAGGCAATTACACACCATGAATTGAGTTTCAAGGTTGGTCACCTCCTGCAATTCTATGAGAAGCGTTGGGGTATTTGTCATCTATTTTTTAAACCTAACTCCTACAGTCTAATAATTGTATGAGAATCTCTGTTTTGATTTTGAAACATATGGCTTTTAGCTCACCAGACTGTAGCAAAAAGTCTGAGCAGTCAATCTCATTTTGGAACAGCAATACTCATTTGAGGTAAAGACTCCAAAATTACCAGTAGGTCTGTCTTTAAGCACTGTGATTTGGGGGACAAAGTCTTCTGATTTTGAAAAAAATTAAAACATCATTTTATTAATTGGTTCATAACACGCATTGAGGAGTCCATGGAATGCTTGCATAGGCATATATGTTCACTAATGCAGGCACGTCGTGACTGTAGTAGGACAAAGTAGACCACGACACATACATCTCACAGCTCTATCATTTGCTTCTTTGAAATGATTGCCATTCATAAAGTGGCAGCTAACTACAGAGCCCAGGCAAGCGGTTCAGAGGTGGTTAAAAAGTGTCCATTTGTCCAGAGAAGACTGAACACAACAGCTGTCTTTTATATAAAAAGGTGGAAATAAATAATTCCTTTATCCACTGGACATAGAAGTAAAGGCCTGAATTTTCAAAAAAGGGATGTTTGACTTGTAGACATACATTATGTAAAGAAATGGATGCAGCACTTTATGTTGCTGTCTCCAGTTATTTGATTTCACCTCTCTTCTAGGGAATATGGCCCCACATCAGAGGAGGCAGACTGGAAGTGTGAGACCTCCTCAGACCCCCTGACATAGTCTAGCAGTTTGGTTCAAACTATCTCCTACAACAGCCCAACTATATACCAGCAGTTTTTAGGAGTTACTTAATTCAGTCAGAGACTCTCTTCTGATGCAGTTGCACTGATTTAATCAAAATAGTTTCTAAGATAGTTTAGGGTTTTGGCAGATAAATCCTGGCAGATTTAGTTGCCCCCAAGAGTCTACTCTGTTTTGTTGGAAATGTACTGGCCCCATAAAAAGACATTACTGGAGTTTCTGCTTTAATCTCCCCAGTTCCCACCTGTGTCCATCAGGCTGAACTGCTACAAGTCTGTCCTAAGTGATAACACCTTCAACTGCTGCAAGTAATCTGCCCAGGCTCCGAGTCTTTTAATAATTACATTAATGGTATCAGCACCTCCAGACAGACATGCTCAGGTTGTATTTTCAAGCTTTGCTTTGCTACATGGAAAGGCAGAAGGATTTTTCTTTTTGTAGCAAGAGACTGGTGATGTTCTGATCCTATCCTGCCACTGCGAGAGCTTGGTGTCGGGAACATAGCTGTGAGGATGGACCTCCTTGAGCCTGTGCTCTTGACACAAGCCTCATGCACATGGTCATGCCTCACAATCTCCCAGACTGGGGGTCTTGCTCACACTTTTTCAGTACAGTGCTACAGCGCCTCTGCAGCTCTGTGACCCCTATAACATGTGCAAATGCCATTAAATCTGGTGATCAGCTGTGCCTGGAATGGGAGGGTGGTGGAAGAGGAGAGAGTTCCCTGCTTTATATTGCTCCTGAGCCCTATATCTTCTTTGAGGATTTCACACTAGGAGGGACCCAAGGGACGTCCTCCAGATGCCACATAGTACTGTGCGTCCTCACCATTGTATAACTTAGTGTACTAGATCCATCACGTCCTTTAATTCATGCCTCATCGCACAAGGAAAATGAGGAAAATTGAGAGCTGGTAAGAATTTCACAGTCTTATGCTGAAAACTGAGATACAAAGACAGACTGTCTCCAACCCCCTTCTCAATAGATAAGAGTTCCCTTCAGTACTGCTGTGAAAAAATACTTAAAGAACTATCAAAGATGGCATTTTATTCTATCTTCTTAGGCAGCCTTCAGAAATCAGATGCACTGATTTTTTTAAACTTCAAAGTGACTCCAATTCTTTTAAGACACATGTAAAAACAGGAACTGTAAAGGTATTGCCTTCATTAAAAGGGATCTGCTTTTCAGCTGTAGTACACTTGGTTTTTGTTTCAACTGTTTGTGAGAACGCATTTGCACAGTGCTTGCTGACAAATGGTCCTTTCCCTATTCCAGCTGAAATGTTGTGTGTATTGGGGGATGAGGAAGGGAAGCAATAGTTTGATTAACATTTTAATTATTGTAGAAATCGTTGTTTTTGTACAAGCTTCCCCATGCCCCACCCTTGGGCATTGTATGTTCCTCTTTAAAAGTACCCTGCAAAGACATCTTTGGGGATTTGTTGTATTTTTATGCCGGCTCTTTAAGCAACTCTACAGTTATTACGTTCTGGTGTGTGAGTGATTCAGTATTATCTCCTAGGCTTTTATGATCTTGTTCCCCAATCAGAGCTTTTGTGTAACAAGCTAGTGAAATTAGAAATATGATTAGAAAAATGTGACTACATTATCTAAAACTTATACACACTTTTGTATTTTTTCAGCTTTTTAAGTCCCGAGGGAACTGACAGCGATTAGGATCTATTTCTAGTGAAGGTACACTTTGGGAATAAGGGTGGTTTGAATAAGTGAATCAACCTTATTATGACAGAAGCTACAATAGAGATGTGCATTAGAGTATATTGGATTCCACTTTTGAAACCACAGGAAACCTTTTCATAAGTACTCACATTTCTGCCCGGACTAAGCGAATGGAGTGCTACAAATAAAACAAAAAAAATCCGAAAGCCAGCAGTTCTTCCCATCTCTGTTTTTACTGTAATACCTTACAGATGGTATCACACAATCAAAACAATGTTTTTTTTTTGTGAGTGTAAGCAGGATTGGTATAAACCTTTAGCAATATAGTTATTCTTTTGCAAACATCCAAACCCCCACATTTAAAACCAATGTCTTTTTTGCGAAGGGTTCAAAAAATACACTTTGTCTTACCATGGACTAAAGTGGAAAAAAAACAGGAAAAAACCAGGATGCAATTTTTACTCTGCTTGTTTTTCTGTTACAAGCAGGTCAGGCCTCAGGGGAGCACAGACAGGACCATATTCACATGTTTACATAACACTGTTTGCATGTTTTTAAAATGCTGGAATTATTTTAGCTAGTGTAAATTAACTTTAGCATGGATAAGTGAGAGAAGGAAAAAGAAAAAAAAAAAAAAATCAGTGGAAGCAGGATTCCTAAAGATTCCAGTGAGAAAGGCTATTGGGATTAATGACTGAGCAAAATAGTCTGGAAAGGAGTGAGCACGAACTGGCATGGACATTAAGTCAGAAATGGGGGCTCTGTGGGAGAAAAAGAGGTACGTGATTTGCAATAGCATAAGACTGACCAGATCAGGTTAAGCCAAAGGTCCACATAACCTTCTGGCCTGACAGCAGCTAATAGTGTCCCTAAGAAAACAATATAATAATGAATGCAAGTAAAGAACGATCTCACTGCTGGCACACCCTGCCAGTTTCCAGGAATCAACATTTTATCCCCTATATATCTTTATCATAATGTTTAATAGCCACCAGTATATATAGTGATGAAAATTTTATATATATATATATATATATCTCTTTCATGAAGCTCTGAAATCTCTTTCCAAAACTAATTATCCTTTTGGCCCTCACAACATCCCAGAGCAGCAAGTTTCACAATGTATTTATTATCTCCTTCTTCATGCTGCAAAGGATTTCACTAACTTCCATCATATTCCTTCTCAATGGCCTCTTTCCTGAACTGAAGAGGCATCACCTGCCGAACCTCTTCTTTTGTGGAAACCGTTTGTGCTTCCACTTGCACTTCTCTGGTCCTTCCTTAGTTCTGCCATATTCATCTACAGTTGTAAGGACCAGAACTGCAGCATTCAAAAGGTGCCTGCCCTGTAGTGCTGTAGTGCCTTGATGAGTTCTACTTTCTAAACAGGTTGCCAGCTAGGGTCAGGGAAATGAAAGATAAGTGTGCAGATATTTGAGGAAATGACAGCTGCAGAAGACGGAGGGATTAGGAACCAGATGTGGCACGTGGCATAGAATAACAAGGAAAAACAGCGATTCTTCTCCATGTTCAATTATAAACATGTAAAATATTTCATCATATCCAAAACGTAATTTAGCAAATCATTTTATAACCTTTTACTCCATATTGTACAGACACTTGAAAATTATTACTAACCCAGATGTTTATTTCTAATTGATGTAACTTGAAAGACATGGGGAGGATTGTGAGAGGGCTTGTATAGAATGAAACAAGAACAGTGATACACTGAGGGCTCTTCTAATGAGAGAAAATCCTCATATAATTTTATTTAATACAGTCTGAAAGCTAATTTTAATTTCTACTAGTGGTAGGAAACTAAACCTGTCACTTACCTGAAAGGACACTTATACATAAGTGCATAAGCCACATACTGAAATCCGGCTCAGGGTGACAATAACTCAGTGAATAACTGATACTGTAGCTGCTTTGTAGCCCATGTGAAATAAATTAAGGGAGTCTCTTTCATGCCCAATTGACAGGTGCCTGAACCTTACATTTCGTTATTATATTGCAGCTGGTAACTGACCTGTGATGGGATACTGGTTTCTGTAACCTGGGAGTAAACTCACAGACACGCAGGGAGGGTATTTAGTTCTTGGCAGCCATAGTATTGAAAGGATTCAAGCTGACCCAGTCTGCAGCTTTTTCAGAGAAAAAGCAAGGTGTCTAGCAGGGGCTTTGTGAAAACTAGTATTGCATTGTCCCATGGTGTGGTGACTCTAGGTTAGTTAGCACCTTGGGTAGGTGCTAACTACCACTTTTGAAATGCACTAATTATCTAACTACTCTTTCAAAGCTGTATTTTAAACATGGTTGGGTTTCATTGCAGTAGAAAAAGAACTTTCACAGTATCGGTAACAATCTTTTCTCATTCTTCTCCCAAAAGGCAAAATATATAAATATGAACAATTATATTCACATTTTTCAAGAACCTTAACAGGTTTTTTATTAATTCATTTAGAAATGGCTCTTTATGTATACTGTGTCATTGTTAATACCCTACATGGCATACAGCAATGGCCACATTGGTCTGCATCACGAGTCTTGCTCCTTTGGTACATCTGGACAAACTCCTTCAATTCTTAGTAAATATGACTCAAGGATACTGTTGGCAGAGAAAAAGGATACTTTACTGCAAGACAAGCTATCTTTCTTGATACAACAGATACATACTGCACCGAATATAGTACCTTCCTTTATGCTTTAATTCTTCAGTAGTATATAACATTTTGCTTGGCTTATCTCTGTACATTAGCTCACTGGTTTAACCACACTTGTTCAAAGGATGAGAGTTATGAATATTTCATATTCCTGTGCAGTTTTTTTTCCACAACATAAGATGACTTTTGTTTTTCTTTTTTTCTTTTTTTTTTCCTTTGTAATGGAAAGACAGCAGCGTGAAGTATACTCATAACTCTACCAGCCTGAACTCCCTCATATATACTGTTTCATGTGTCCTATGGGTACTTAATGATTTCTGAAGAGTTTTCGTATCATTTTTAAGGAACTGTGTTAGAGTACTCAAAAACTTACCTAGTAGAGGAAAAGAGGGCTACATTAGGCAGCTCATCTGTTCTCTAAGTATTCTTATGTCCACAAATCCTATTCTGTTCTGGGCTTCCACTGTGAAGTGCTGTCCCTGTACAGACAAAGGCCACGTATATGAAACTATTTGAATTTGCTCTCCTACGGCTGCCTGTGGTAACGGGATTATCTGAGAAGCATTTTCCTATCTGTATTTTTCACAACCCACCTACCCTTTTCTTTGCTAGGTTATTTATTACTTTTTTCTTTTTTTAATTTCAGTCCTGCCTCCTTTTAAAAACCTGCTAATCCCAGGATATCTGTATTTCCCCTGAGTATTTGTAACACTTGCCGCAAAGTGCTTATTAAATTCATAAAGGAAAGAAATATAGTTATATAAGAATATATGAACATAATAAAAGAAGCAGCTGTTTTAAAATGTATCTCATAAATGCAGCTCTATTGAGAGGGGGAGGACGGAGGAATGAGAGGAATCAGTGTATCAGCCCTGGGGAGAAAGTGGACTAAATTAAAAAGGCAATTAAGAAATGCTGAACCTCTGCCGTGTCAATGAGCTTCTATGGTAGATAAAAGTGTGACGAAGAAGAACATACTCATGCCTATCGTTTTAGAACAGTGAAGTGTGTCCCACTTGTAATGTTGTTGTTTTACGCATATCTCACAGTGTTTCCATTATTGTGTGTGAGCTCAGCAAACATAGACGACAGACAAGGCATTTTTGGCAGAAAGACAAAGGACACTTTGTTTCAGCTAGTAACAAATTGCTTTCATTAAGAACAAATGGTCTTGGAGCATTTTTCTGCTGTATGGTCTTCACAAGATGTCAAGCACAAACGGTAACCCAATGTTTTCTCTGAACAATGGAGTAAAACCTAGATGGATGCAGTTTGTATGTGGCTCGCTTTAGGACACAGTTTTTGTGTGGATGGACAAAAGAACCTGCAGTTTCCATCCTGTAAATAACTAAGTATGATTAGACTGCAACTTTTACAGTAACTGGTTTCGACTTGAATTAAGGCTGACCATTTTAAGAGGTAACATAATTAGAATGGTGATTTGCTCAGGATACAACACCATTTAGCAGTATCCTGATTCCCTTTCTTAATGTGCTTTAAATGATGCCTTTAGTGATGTTATAGAGATGTCGTACAGCAGCACTTGGCTGTCTTGAGGAAAAATATCTGTCAGCATTCCTGTTGAAGCTATATTTTCAAAAGTGGATAGTGTAGCTTGATATTCTTTTAAAACCTATTGCCTTCCGCTCCTCATGAAAGAAGCATTCAGCTGATATGCAAACTCAGTTTCTGGGTAAATTGTTACTGAACAGTTAGAAAATATACACTTCTTTTTTTTCCTTTGTGGCTTGTCTCTCTCCTTATGTTTTTTTTTGGGTTTTTGTTTTTTTTTTTTAAATTTGAAATGAAGATCTTCATGCTTAGAAATGAGAAAAGACTGTCACATTGTAACATGAAATGTGGCTTTGGGATGTTTCAATTTAGAAATGACTGCAATATGGTATTTAAGATTTGAAAAATTGGTTTTGATCATGTGTTCTATCCTCTGTTTAGAATATTATTTCTTGAAGTATATTACCACATTACTTCTTGACTATGCATTTGTCAATCTTTATTTTGAAAGTTCAATATCTCAGCTGTATAAAATCACTTTAGATTTCCATTCCAGATGCAAATGTTGTCTGATAAATCTAATAAAAATTGGTCAGGCAAGGGTATTTAAAACTCTCATTGGTTCTGCAACACAGGTCTCATACAAACACCACAAGAGAAAAGATGAAAAAGCCAGGCAGCCAGATTCAGCAGCATCAAAGACTACATATTCTCTTCCTGCCAACACCAGATCTGTAGAGCAAATTAAGAAGGAATAGATGGTATGTTATGCACCAAAGTGTGCCTTCCGTGCTTCCATTCACAACATAACTGATGATAACATTGAGCAGCCTAGGGTTAAGCCTGGAGGTTTTTCAAGTGAATGTTACTCTCATATTTGCACATTCTTCTGTAATGGCATATTTCATAATTGTGTTATTAATGACCCAGGGAAAAACAAAAATAATCAATCAAGTTGTCAGGAGAAAAGAAAACAAAAGTACTTAACTTCATGAAGACCAAGGAAAAAAATATTTTAAAAAATCATAATAAATTCAATCTCCATTGCAACTGCTGTATAAAAGAAAGAGAGAAGGGAGCTTGACTTCTTTTTTTTAACAGCAATGAGTGATGTTATGCCTCATCTGTTGAAAAGATAAAAGCTGAATCTCTTTTTAAAATGTAGAGCTCAACAGAAAATTGTAAGAAAATACAATGGTAGTGCATGAAGGCCAGAACATGCGAATGGAATGAAATTTGAACTCATACAAGCTTCAAAAGATAATCCAATGCTTCTAGATGCTGTGAAAGGATGCTGAACAATATACACCCCCAAGATAACAGGGCCAGGTTATCACAAATTAACACCTAATAAAACCCCCTGGAAATCAAATATTATGTTGTCTTATTTTCCAAACTTCTGGAGAATAAGCTTTTACTATATTTTATATGAAACTACAGGTGGAAGTCTCAGGAAATCAGAGAGAAATTCCCAACTTGAGCATACCAAAAGCATTGATAATCATTCTACAATCTGAACTTGAAACAGAAGGGCACGTTGTTTTGGACAGAAAAAGTGGAAAGCATTTATTTCTGTTTGTTTTCACTAGAGAAAAGCTGGGAAGTCTCCAGGATTACGTAACAGCTTGACATGAGTTGTGACAGTTGTGTGGTATGGCAACTTGAGGACGTGTAGCTGCACGCAAACAGCTTTTGAATTGCAGCTGATTTTTATGAGGCCACTTATTGTCTCAGAGGCAGCAATCTGCCAACATGACTTGTATTATGTCCCCTGGGGACAAAGGAGTCTTCGAAGTCATCGGAATAAATGCCTGTCTTTCATATGAAAGTACCTTAGTAGAACAGAGCAGCTGAAACAACGGGGACATGTCTCCTTTTCCTGCAGGAAGCAGGAGCTGGAGCAGAATAATGTCCCTAGGAGAACTACTCCTTCCCATGTTTAAGGCTGAAGAAATACTCCTGTGTTTGAAGAGGAAGAAGAGAGAATCAAAAAGACAAACTGTTAGAATGAAAGGAAACTTTTGGGACTAACAGAAAACTTGGAAAACAAGGGCTGTGGGTTGTGGGGTGCTGGCTCAAGAATGACTTGATGGTTCAGAAGATAAGCCTGAACTACTGGAGTGAAAATCCAAAGTTGGCCCTGAGAGTTGAAAGGAAACATGTACGAGCTCCCTTTCACAAAAACAAACCTGTTTGGTGCTGATCTCCAAAGCAGGGTTTTACACAGAAATAGACCTTCTTGTGTCATTTGTGTTTGTATGCTAAATAGGCCATAACTGTGTTTAAAATCCTATGCAAAATCTATCACACATATCTGAAGGACTGATCACCAAAATGCCTGTAGTATTGAAGCTGTGAAAAGGTTTTGTATTTTTGGTGTTTGGTTTTTGGTTTGGGTTTTTTTTTTATACACTCAAGAATCTAGGGGTGATTGAATACACTTCAGCCAGAGATAGCTGGGCTGTAAAGTCAAGCTCTTTTTGCAACCTTGACGATACACCCTCAATTAGAGGTGATGCCTGGAACCTGCTTCCACTCAGTAAGCCAAAAAGAGTTCTATACTGGGATAAAATCCCAAGCACATGGTGACTTTTCAGTCAAGGGGGTGTGGGACTCTCTACTGAGACTTTGCTTCAAACCCTGCTTGTGTGCCACTTGTGCAGGAGACCACAGGGAACTGTCAGTTGGAGGTATATGGAATGGGGGGTTGGTTTTTGGTGCCACATAGGCAGGACCACGCTGACCTCGTCACTGTTGCTGGGGGATTTTATGTGGTGACTATGGAGTGTGCTTGCGCAGGCTGAAGGATCAAGTAGCGAACACTGTAAGCTAGGGGGTGAAAGTTCCGTGTGTGACCCCCTCGCACTTACCACCCGTGTGCCAACTTAACCACACTCTCGAACCGCCCCACCACGCTTCGGATGCAAATGATGGTTACTGCCCAGAGGACCAAAAGCGTAAAAGGCAGCCAAACAGACTAAGACCAGAGCTCCCTCCACCGACGATACTCTGAGTAAAAGGGACCAACAAGATGTCGCTGGATCCATGGGTGGTCACTATCTGCTTGCACTCTTTCTCTCCCTTTTCTTTCTTCCTTTCTTTCTTTCCCTCGATCTCGAGCACTCAAGTTGCTGTTAAATAAATTGTTTTAGTGAGTTTTCAACATTTGGCCTCATTTGTGCCTTAATTTCAACTTAGGCGATTGAAACTTTAAACTAACATCCTTGACCTGGTTGCAACAGGGAGTTCGGCCTTTGTCCCATGTTTTCAGTAGAGAGACATCCATTTTCCTTTCTAGTCTGTCCTGGCAAAGAAGGTAGTCTCTGTTGAACGTAGTCACTTCTTGGGAACTGACCTCAATTCAGCTACTCAGAACATTAGCTGCTAAAAAATGGAAAAATAATTGGAATACCTTCCCCCTGTAACATTCCATGTCATAAACAGTAATTTCAGGTATTAAAGGCTGATGACAGATATAGTAGCAGTCCATTACTGCCTTTGTAAGGTGTGGAACCTAGCCAGAAGAAATCTAAGAAATTAGAAAATAACTAATATTGACTTGCTATTACTTCATTAAGGGATGACTAGGGAAAGGTTAGATGTTTGTTCAGATCATTTATTTCTGAGCAATATGTGATCAATGCATTGGAAGTTCACTGGAATTTGTGATAGGGAAATATATCATTTGCATCGATGGTAGTAATATTCCACTGCATTTCTTCCTATCTAGAAAATATTTGTACAGCTCTTGGAATGTTTAATCAGTCATCCATTAAACGCTATTTCAAGCTAAAGAGTGCGAGCTCTCTAGAAAGAACCCCCCTGAGAATGAAAGGTAATAATGCTCCTCTACACTGCTCATAGAAAACTATGCTCTGAATGCCTTAGAAAAAATTCAAAACATGATCATGGAGGTACTGGTCTGGGTTCTTAGAGTCAGCATAGCTGGAATTTTCTTCCTGTATCTCTTAGACTTTTGCATTCGGCTGCCCTGTAGAATTCATCTAAGCTTCCTGGACTTCTCTTTCTAAACAGCGAGTTTAAGATATACATGGCTGTCTCTCAACATTTTTTAGTTGGTCTGTTACTCAAGGTGAATTGCACTGATCTTCATTTATAATTGTCATCTTTGATCTTGCTGAATGCTCAAAATCTAAAGCAGTGAGTCCAAAGCAGTGATGATGTTTCAATGCTTGTTTTATTCAGAAACTCACTTGTAGCAACTTAAAATGCCACTTTTAACTATTTAACTGGATATTAAAATATGCAAAAGATGGTTGAACTGTCAATTACTCTTATTGTGCGTATAATAAAACTTTTTTTTTTTTTTTAATGTAAACTTAGATTGCAGAGATTAAGAAGGCAGCATGGAGAAGTGTCATTGTATCAGTGTTCCTGAAAAACACAGTATCTGTGTATCTGTATTCCTGAAAATATAGCAAGGTATTTCTGCTCATCCTGAAAATATTTAAGGTACCAGTTCATCATCTGGAACACTATCATCCTACGATTGCCTAGGAAGGAAAATGAAATACAGCTATGAGACAGATTACTTCAAAAGTACAGAATTATCACACTACAGCTCAATAACTTGTATGTGGATGCCAAGATCAATGCCTGATAAACTTGATTATTATAATAATCTTCAAATGAAACATGGTACTGTCTGAAATCAGAGAATACAGATACCAGTCAGAAGAAGGAAGTTTGAAATCAAAAGGTTTTCTATGCTGCCGCATGAAACACGATAAAATATAAAAAAACTGTTATGTTTTCAAAAATCCTGAAAGACTTCCCATTGCAAAGTGAGGAACAATCAGTGAAAATAGAGGGGATCCTACCTTACCTTGGTAGCAGAGGTGAACAGCATTCTCCAACAAGTAAGTAGCATTCAAATTCCTGAATCTGTGTGTGGCCATAAATGACAAGTGCAATCTTGACACAAGCTGAAGGTACTGGCTTTTTCCCTCCCACTTCCTGGCAACACTTTTGAGTTATTAAGGAAGAAGTTAGTTTAGACAGTGTAAAATTCTTAGAGCATGACTGTTCAGATTTCTCTTAATATAATGATTTCACTAAGGATACGTCAAGGATGACTATGATTCACCAAGAACTAAGTAAACTAAGGATTATTATTGGTTATTAAATGGTATTTAGTAAAAATTGGTTAGTGGTAAGTAGCTTTCTTAAAGCTTTTAGTAAAACCATTTTTGTGCAGATCTTGAAATCCTGGATTTTGGGTTGTAATAATGGCCCAAATTCCAGGCAATCATTTCTTTAACTAAATTTCAGTAATTGAAAAATTATAATATTAAAGAAAACAATGTCAGTGTCCCCACTCTTCTGCAAACCCCAATCTAAGATTTTAAAGGAGGAAGAGGTGGAACAAATGAAAACTGGAAAGCTTTTACCAGTATAGTGTGATTGAGGGAAGAATTTGTCTGGTATATTTGCATAGTACATAAATAAAATGAAAGGCAGAAAATACTTCTTCAGATAATGTAAGTTTAGATTTGCTTATTGCTGCTTCCTTCATAGTGCTTATTCTGCTGTTCACAGAACAGCTATTTCTGAGAGTTTTTGACTTAATAGAAATACAAGCTTAGGCAGCCAGAAGAAAATGGAGGTTTTTTCTCATTATGTGATATATATGCAAACATAGCTACACAGAGAAAATGATGAACTCCTCTTGCTGAATCCATCTGTTTGTGTCCCACAAAGGGCATCTTTTTATGTCCAAGTCCGTCTACATATCTGCATCCAGCCTCCTTGCGGTTGTCCCACTGGTGTGCATGACCCTCTCGGTGAGCTGTGCGATGCAGGTACCTATACGCTTGCCTTTGCCATTTCCCTGCCAGCCAGAGCAATTCTCATCTGAAAACTGCTGGACTCTGATAAAAAAGCTCCTGTGCCTGTGTGCAAAGATTATGCAACATTAGCTGGAGCGGGATAAATGGATCTGTGTACATCCAGTACTGCTTTGTCACAGGGAGTGCTGAGAAATAGCCTGGCACAGATGAAAAGTGCTGCTGAAGGCAGCGTTGCACAGGGGCAGTGATTATCTGAGAGATGTAGATGCAGCACAGTTGTTATTAGAGCAGATAGGAGTGCTACCTATGTGCTGCATAAATATGAGAAGCCGCTTTCTATTCTCCAGCAGATTTCCTCTAGAATCAGAGTCCTCTGGTAAAAGAGATAGATAAAAGTGGATCTTCACATGCCAAAAAGTTAACAAAAACAATGCTTGATAAAAAAGATGGTGGTTTACTATACATGAGAGAGATTAGGAGACTTAAAAGTAACCACATAAAAGAGGATAGGTTCTTCATCGGACTTATTTCATGGTGTGGTATGTCACTGGACTGTGTGACAGACATGAGGTACAATTCACTCAGACTTTTTCTGGAGACTTCTGGTGTGCTATCTCCAGAAGTCTCTAAAATTAGGTTTTTTTATTAATTGAAGCAAACCAACTCATAAGCCAAAAATATAAGTAAGCAAAAATATATGACGCACATTAATACAANAAAAAAAAAAAAAAACACAAAAAAAAAAAAAAAAAAAAAAAAAAAAAAAAAAAAAAAAAAAAAGGCACAAAAAAAAAAAAAAAAACCCAAAAAAAAAAAAAAACCCCAGAAAAAATACCAGAAAGCAAATCTTGCTTTCCTAACCACAGTTAGATTCCTCTGCAGAGGCATTCCTGTTCTCCGGACTTATTTTTCAGCCAAGCAGTATTCAGTTGTCATCTGAATTAGGCTTTACACTGTGCCCTGCAGAAAGGCTATGCTGACCTCCTAGGAAAGTCACATTCTTTCCGCCACCTCTGAGAACTTCTATAGAGACAGTCTCTGGAGATAGTACATCCCTTATGCCTCCCACCACCTCTCTATTTCCAGTCCTACAGTCTCTCTGCTTTCCATGTTAATCCTTCTCTGCCTGCCCTCCTACATCCCAGATACTTCTCCAAAATGGAATAGGCTCCATTGTTATCCGGGAAGGAGCAATTATCCTATTAGGGTGTAATCGGACCAGAATGCAGTTGGCAGTGAAGTGCAGGAAGCCACGGTAAACTGTAAACAAACCCATTAAACAATTATGCTATCTATCACATATGACAAAAGCTGTTATCACCCAGTTGGTTTCCAGTATGCTGGCATGCCTTACACAGTCATTTAATTGTACACAATTATTTCATATTCTACTTAGTGTTAGCATTGCTACTTTGTTTTCCATGACCATTTTACCAGAGAGCCATGGCTCTGAGGCTTCTGATTTTGCCATGCCAAATAGCAAGATTGGACAGGTAGGCATCATGCTCATATCTTAGGTCATGTTCTAACATCTGAAAGAAATCTGAGCTTTTTCTCAACTGTACTTTTCCCTTGTGAAGAGCCTTGAGTACAGTCCTTCATACCCAAACATCTGTAGAAGCATATCATAACGATTATTTCAGAAGAAATACAGAAAGCAAATTGAGGAAATCTAATATGTTGTTATTATTATTTAAAAAAAAAAAAAAAACCAAAAAAACAGAGCAGATAGTTGAACCAGTTCTTGTCTAAGAAAACTTCAGGTTTTTACATTTTTNAGCTGAGTAGAGGTGCAGAATCACTTCCTTCGACCTGCTGGCCACACTTCTTTTGACGCAGCCCAGGGTGCAGTTGGCTTTCTGGGCTGCAGTGCACATTGATGGCTCATGTTGAGCTTCTCATCCACCAACACCCTCAAGTTCCTCTCCTCAGGGCTACTCTCAATCCATTCTCTGCCCAGCCTATATTTGTGCATGGGATTGCCCTGATCCACGTGCAGAACCTTGCACTTGGACTTGTTGAACTTCATGAGGTTGGCATAGGTCCACCTCTCCAGCCTGTCCAGGTCCCTCTGGATGGTAACCCTTCCCTCCAGCGTGTCGACCGCTCCACACAGCTTGTTATGAACAAATTATTATTGATCCTAAGAGGCAACTCACTTCAACACATTATGCTTTGCAAGAAAGAAGAAACTAGTTCATGAATACTATAAAATAAGCAGCTATTTACAGCAGTCATAAACTGTTAAAATAATCTATACGTTGGAGTAGCATTATAAAAATTGAGTCAGCAGCCCTGACAACAGAGCTTTGGGTGCCATTTGCACCAGGGAGAAACTGTCTCTAACCAAAGAAAATTCTGAGTCTTATTGATATTTTCTCTTTGATCTCTATAATCTACTGTAGATCAGATAATTTGAACATAACCGAACCATTTGCTTGAAAAACTAAGATATTTCACTTGAGGGTTTGGTGACACGGACTACATCTCAATCTGGAATTTTTGCTTCAGTAAGGTCAACCAACTGGTTTAGTAAAAGAGAAAAATCTTGAAAGATGGCTCAAAACCAACAGAAATTGTCTAAAGATTTAGCAAAAAAAGAATCTTCCACCCTTACTTTTTGTTATTCTCCTTTTCTCTAACTTTGATCCTGCTCAGACTCAGAACAATGTACACAAATGTCAGAGACTGCTGCCAAGGTATTTTGAAGTCTTTTAACCACCACAATTCAGATAAAGTTTAAGTAAGCACCCTAAAAATGGCATTCCTCCATATTGGAATTGCACAAGGTTCTCTTGTCAGCAATTTATATTCCCTATAATAATTAACAATAAAAATGTAAAATAAGCTCTATCCAATCATTAACACAATTACATTTTCCTCTCATGTTCCTAACAAGACCTTTCCATTCCAGATCTTTGTAACAGAAATCTTTAAAGACTCAGTCATACTAGATTACTGTAGCCAGTTAGGAGCATAATAGGAAATGAACAAACATGCTTTGTAAGTTACATCTTTCATTGAATTTGTCACACATACAAAGCTCTGTAGTGGACAACTGAGTTAATAAAGAAATTACTCCCTCCTTTCTGTTCCATAGCTGCTTTTAGATCAATGGAACTCTTTTAGATTGGCGGCAACACTGAGGATCTGCTTGCTTGCAAGGTTTTTTTAATTCGTTCGTAGATTTTTTCTGCGGAGTCCTTTATGGGACATGATCCACTTGCCAGTCTCATTTGAGTGATTTCACTCAACACTGCCCACTTGGGATACTCTGATGCAGGTCTTTGTCTTGATATCTCCAATAGCGTACTGTAAGTTTACAGACTTTGGTCTTTCTTCCTGTGAAATGATAAGTTCAAAGCTGATTAATATTTTTTTAACTCAGTTGTTAGAGAAGTTTAAACCAAATTTTAGTCTTTTGCCAACATTCATTTTCTGTTATCATTCCATCTCTAACATCTTCTTCTTCCCTCCACTCCCTTCACTTCCCAGGACACAGATTGGAGAATAATCAGGACCTTTGAAGCACTGCAGTGGATGGCTCACTGCACAGTTAAGAGTTTAATAACTTGTCCCGATGTCATTTGTGTATCTCAAGAGCCTGTTTTCTCTCCAATATGGGATTAAATAGAGAGTTTGGATTAAAACTAAATGCTGAATCTTTCCAAAGATGGATACTATGCAACTTCGTAGCTTTTCAAATCACACTTCAATCCAGTTTTGGCTTTATCTACACTTTAGCTTTTGATGATACAGCTATAAACTAGGAATGAGTAAAAAGATGTTTAGGCTAGTGTCTGGGAAAAGACTTTGATCTTAAAACTTCACAGTTTTATGGGAAGATTTCCAAAGATATTTAACCCCTTTGAAGATCTGTCCTTAAAGTAAAGAAGCAGATTAAGTACTGCTATTTTTATTTTTCCAAACTGGAAACTCAAGCACAAAGAGAGGAGACACACTTAGAGAATCACACAGAAAAGTCAGAACTCACTTCTGAGTCATAAAATATTAAGGACAAGACAAGTTGCTCTGTCCTCGTCGCCCCCCCCCACGCTCGAGCTCAATGGGATTAATAATAGTCTAGCACGCTACTCAGAGGGTGTTAGAAGAGTGGAATTTATTGTGTATCATGGTGGTATTCTAACCTAGAGCAGACTACAAAGGATGGCAGAGATGACATAGGAGAAAGTATTGAATTTCTCCATTTAATATCCAGAAAGGAGTTTTCCATGGATTTCTGCAATCAATTCAGATTTACCAATACTACTCTGCATAACCATTTCATTGTTCTGACTGATCCTGTGAAGAACTCTTTTCATTCTTGGCGAGTCTGACTTGAGCCTACAAAGTTACAAGATCCATGGCTGTAGGGCAGATGAGGATGAGGGGCTTGATTGCAGGAGCCCTGAGAGTATCTTACAGCTATTCAGTGAAGTACCATCACTGATACTGACTGAAAAACCCAAAACATGCCAGTGTCTTTGAGGAGCTGCTTGGCTAAGAACTTCTGTTTGCTGAGAATTTAAATGCCCCTTTTTTTTTTTTTAAATTAAAAAAGAAGGTTTCCTACAAGCCAGTAAACTTGCTGTTTGCCCCACTCTAGTCATTAATATACAAAGTTCCAAAATTCAATAAAATCTTGTTTTGGAGAAGAGACAATGGACCAGTTGGCAGGATCTGTGAAGTGAGTGCCAGACTTTCAGTCCTACCAAGAACAGTAAGTAAATCTCTAAGCGCAGATTTTCAGCCTGAAAATAAATAAATAAACACATAAATGAAATAACAAGGAGACTATTATCAGTTTTGCTAGCAAAAGGTCAAAGTCTTCCAAATGAAAAGCACTGATACATCAAGGACAAACAAACAGACTGCTTTGCAAACCGTGTGGATTTCTATGGTAGTTTATTTGTATATATCCTGGGGGATCTACAACACATTAAAAGAATGCACTTGATCCTCGTATCCTAAATAGATGTTTCTGTTGCTAGGTGATGTAATATCCTTGTAACCCTACGAAGTCCAAGGACGATGGCATTCAGTGACATTTCTGCTGTCAACAGGAAGCTGCTGGAAAAGTGCAATGGAAGAATTTTTTTAGTTAATATTTGTTCTACAAAACTTTTCAGTTCAATACATTTGAATTAATTTTCTAGATTTTTAATAATATTTTTCTCCTAGAAGCCTGTACTGTTTTCACTCTTGAAATGTTATATGATTCATTCATCAAGTCATCAAGTGAGTGTAAACAGCATTAGGTATCCTAAACCATTCTAGTGCTCCTAGAAATCCACATGGATATGCAATTGTACCATCAACAAAATTCAGTGGGCAGAGGACCTCGCACTGTGGGATTCTGGTCTCTAGGGCAGCCTCAAGGGGAGCTTCTGTTCAGCTCAAAGAAGAGGATCTAGCCTAAAAAGTTCCTGTAGTTTATTTCATCATTTGGATTACATTAAAAAGTAAGGAATGTATCTATGGCATAACCAAACACTTTAAACAGAAAGCTATCATAAAGGAGCAAAAATCTAGTCGGTCAGGTATTGAAAGACTTTAGTTTCTCAGGTGTCAAAAATTTTAGTTAGCCTGGGAATTCTGATTATTCCACCCTGCTCACATCATGTAATAATAATAAAATAATGTTACTGTAAATTTAGTTTAGAGTCAGGTTTACAATATAGTCTAGCCACATAGTTGGTAACTACATCAACAAAATAAGACTAGTTTTCCAAGCCAAGCACACAAATGTTACTACCGGCTAACATACTTACAAGGTTGATATACAGAAGTCCCTTGGAGACAACTAGCTGATATATCAAGGAATTCTCAAAGACTGATTATTAATGCACCAAAGCAATATAAATTCAGGGAAACAATCAGAAGACATTAAAGAAAGGCAGTTTTATGTCTACTTCGGGCCCGTTCTTCGTATGATATAAGTCAAGGCAAATCCCTGTCACATCATATTTTCTTGCTGTGGGATGATGCGAGGGAAATAAGGGGCCCACTTAGATCTTTTGTGTAGCTCATTTAAAATAACCCAGATTAATGGGGACCTGTCTATTTTACCCTTGTAGGGGATGATAAATACTGAGAATTATTATTGAAGCCATTCAGCTGCCCATTAATAATACATTAGTAAATACCATATGATCAGATTTCATTGAAGTACGTTGTTTTTACACCAGCTCGCAGCTGAGCCAAGTGGTAGCTTAAATATGAACAATATTTCATTCATGAAGGGTAAGGGTCCTGCTAGCTTCTACAGGTACACAGGAAGCAGAAAGGAGAAAAAACAGGTCCTGAAGTATCTGAAATACTGTTGTATCAAAGCTGAGGAAACACAAAGAATATTTTCCAAACAGGCAGAGAACAGAATATCACAGAAAGTACAATGGTTCTTCTCTTGATTTTCTCCAAAGCCTAATGGCCCAACATTTCACTCTGCTTAAACAGCCCAGTTCAATCCTGCATCATGCCAGAAAGAATTTTTCAGATTTCAGGGGTTTCTTTCCTTTCCTTTCCAGAACACAAGTAAGAAATAATAATTTAAACCTTTTGGCAATGAGTATTATTTTTGTTCTCACTCCCTCAGGGGCTGTCAAACTGGCTTGGAAATCTTAAAAAGATTATGTCCTTCCCTGGAGTTGCTTCTCTTCTGGAAAGATCTGTGATCTTTTTATAATTTCCTAGGAGATTAAGCCTTTTCTTTCCTGAAAATGACCAAAAATCTGTTATATGAATAATGACTGTGCTTCATTAGGTCTAAATTTACTCTGTTTATGAGCAATAGTCTGTTGTCAAGTTCTTGCATTTTTTTTTATTAGTTACTGTGGGTAACACCCTTCTTCATGCAATAATAGTGAGCAAATCTGAAAGGAAGCAATTTCTTACTCTCACTTTCCAAAGGAATGAGGCACAAGGTTTTTATTTTGGGGTGTTTGTTTGTTTGGTTGGTTTTTTTAAGAAAATATTCTTCTAGTCAGATTAGTATCTATTTGTACTTCATATTTCTCGATCAGACTGGCATATCTTTCTAGGTCATCCCGTGCCAGGACAAGTCCTGTACTAGATATTCATTGATTTGTTTTATTTGTGGAGTCAATTCAGTCTCTGAAATTGGGATTACTTAAAAAATAATAAAAAAGCCAACCTAGAATTTTCAAACAATGCTTTTGTTTGTTTATTTTCTGCTGAGTATAAAAGTCCACTATATTTTTCAGTCTGTGTTGTTTTAATTTCCTACTCCTAAGAAAACTTTTGGTTTTGCATATATATATACATATATATGTCTGTGTGTCTGTGTATGTATGCATGTGTATATAATAGGCAACATAATTTTTCACCTCTGGGATTTTTGGAGACTCTCAAGTGGATTTCTTTTAAGAAGTGCTGATATAAAGTCCATGACTTTCATAATTTTAGATAACTTTCTGAAAGACTCTATTAACGATAAAAAAACCATAATAAATATTACATTTGTTTTGATGAAGTAACACATTAGGAAATTAGGTATATAAAATTAGACCAATAAAATTTTATGGAAGCTTAGGTGCCCTGACACAAAAACACACTGCAGATTTAAAATTCTCTCCAATTCTCTCTTGTCATCTTTTGCGGTTTAATCTTATGGCCTACACAGAAGAGAGGAAAATCCAGCCAGTGGTCATCTAACTTGACATTAATTGACACTCCACATTATGTGACCTCCATGTAAATAAAATGCTTCAGTCTCAGGCTCTTGCTTTTCTCAGCTCACAGAGCAAAATTTTATTCAAAACTTGCATGTTTTTAGCATGACTACGAAGTGCTAAAGTTTCTCTGTTTTACTGTTCCTATGAAACCAAATGGACAGAGATGTTTATGTCATCTTGAATCTTGTCTCAATAAGTACCCTAAGATGAAAATTCCCCTTGGATGCTGTAAAGAAATTCTTGACAGAAAGGTCCCTAAGAGCCTTCTCACTTACCTCAAGGAATAAAGGGTTGTAAGGCAATAAATAGTAAGGCAAACCTTAGCACTGGAAGGAATCCTGAAATGGAGGGTTCTTCCTCTAAAGTGAGAAAAAATTGCATACTTTAGCTGCAGGTCACAGGGCAGGAGAACACCTGACTCTGGGAGGAGTGAACACACTGTGTGAAGTGTGGAATTTACTTTTCTCTTTCCCAAAACGAAAGGAAATGGGAAAACAGATTGTGATGATGTCTGTTAACATTTGGGGTGGTACTTGGTCAGAGAAGTTACCCTCTGCTTCATTGCATTTATAGAGCTTGTACTACACTCAACTCCTGTCTCAGGGAGCAAAGGTATAATTATTTCTCATTAATCAAAACAACGTCAAAATATCACTTATGTTTGTCTTCACACTCAGAAACTTCATTATGAAGGCGAAGAGGAATAGATACTTAAAACTGCATACACAAAACCACTGTGTTTTCAAATTTCTGTGTTGGAAGATCGAAAGAAATACATCAAATAACAAAACACAACTTATTAATTGATAATTTACCCATAAAAAAAAGGCCCTTGTAGTTATGGTAAAACACAATATGCCTGACCGTTTTGCAAACATAAAATAAACTATTAATCTGTTGTAATTTTTTATACATTATAACACATCAGCAAAATAAATAGAAAACTTTTAAAAGTTTACAGATTTTACATGAAACACAAGGTTGGGTGATCAAGAGATCAAGAGACTAAATTTTGAGAGATTGCAAAACACAGGGAAATAGTCTACTGGAAGAAACCCTCTGAAATATTCTAAATATAAACAATGTTTTTTCTGAGTTGACCTTGAAGTATACCATGCACTTTTTGGAGTTCCCCCTATGTGATTTTGTATACAGCCTTAAAAACCATTATTTATATTTATCTTGAGACAGCTATAATTTTGCTAAAGAATTAACCCCAAGTTTTGCTTCTTTAACTCTCCCTGAAGCCAGGACAGAGGATTCATTTTTCATTTGATACTTCTTAATAAAATGATAACTTAGCAAGCATAATTGTTTCTAAAACATTGCTCATCATAAGTGACAGGGTGTTAGTGGGTTGGCATAAACTCCTGGAGTAATTCACACTGATTGATTAGAAGTTACTTTTTTATCCCTTATCCTTAAATAGTTTTTCATTCCAGAGTAAACAACGGTAGCTAATAGACATGGTATCTCACTGCTCTGTGATTGAAGACTAGCTTTTAGGACAAGAAGTAAATGGAGGTCTAATCTTTCTAGTGCCTTTTAGAGGTACTTAACATTGGTCTACAAAGAGCATCGAATGAAAAGAATTAGTAATGGGAGACCCACTAAGTCATTTGTCCACTCCTCTGTCAAAGCAAGATTGCTTGTCTGTGATATACCGTGTTTTTAAGTGTGATGTTCGGTCCAACCCTAAATTATTCAGCTGATCTGTTACTGTTTCCATTATATCCTTAGACATACCAGATCTATTTTATAATGTAGGTCAGATTTTTCTTCACTTTATTTCATTTCATTCCTATAATAACATGCTTTGCAACAACTTACACAGTCTTCTCTCCTCTTGTACATGTACTTCTCAGATGCTTGCTGAGTTAGCCAAGCTACACCAGGGGGATCATTTTTCTTGGCCATTCAGGCTGTGAAATAACTCTGCCTTGCATACAAAATCACAGGCTTTTACACCGTATTACACTTGAACACCAAATCTAATTTACTGTCTACCAAATTCATCAAATGTCATTATGTTCTCACATGTTTCTGACGGTAATGTACTCTTCTATGCAGCATTATTTTCATATATGTTATCCAAGTCATACTCTCAAACCTGTGCATTTAATGCAAGGCAACTTGCCCCAAGGGAGCAACCTTTCCTACACGTACTGAGTGCAGTTCTGCTTCACTTTTTTGAACTATCAACACTAAGCAACTGTATCTTCTTAGCTCCATAGCTGATATATTGATAAATTTTGCTATAATCCTCTTTATAATCCTCACTATAATGTCTCTACCCTTAAATATCTGCGTATTTTATTGTCCCTCTCTTCAATTGTTTCTTTCTATGCTGTATCTGTTAGACCGAGTAATTTTATTTTCAGCACATATTTCCTCTTTTCTTTAAAATTTCTGTTAATCTAACTCTGATTTGGAGGAAGCAGTGAAGAGATAGCTCTTTTATACTCTAGTTTAGGAGAACCCATTGCAAATCCTATCTGTGGTATCATTAGAGCTGCCCACACAAATGTAATTGAAATGAAATATCCAAGGAAATGACATTGACCAAGGTGGTTATTGGATGCAGGGTAAGAGAAGAAGGGCGTTTATCCTTCCTAAACCATTCTGGACAGTGCCGTGTGGGGATATGACTCGAAGGGGTTTAACCCCTTACCCTGGCAGTGGATCTGAGAAGTCTGTTGAGGAGAGGGAGGGAAGGCAAGAGAGATGGGAGGCAGCATGCTGGATTTCTCCAGGTGTTATTGTGCCCTGAATAGGTGCCACCTTATTATTAACAAGAAACAGTCCTGTGTAAAATGCAAGTACAAAAAGAAAGCATTCTGAAAAAAAAAAAAAACACAAAAAAACAAAACCAAAACAAAAACCCCATCTGATTCCATTAATTAACTATAACATTCCCAATTGCCGGAATCAATATTGCTTAACAGGTACATCCTAGTGAAAACTAATAGCTACGTATTTTTCTCTTCTAGGATAACTCTTTGCAGTGTTTATTAGAGTGCAAACTCTTTTCTCAGGATTGAGAATATCACCATCAATCATGATGTGCAGCATATGTGGAATATTATGGAACATCAAAGCGCACAAAAAGTACAGAAATCTTTCTTTAAAATCTCACTTCACTTACAGGCATTTTATAAATAGAATATTCAGCCCTCCTCCTTTTATACACTAAAAACACAGAGTTCTAGGTAGCACTTACACACAGCAGTAGGAAACCTGTCTAATAAAGTCAATTTACCTTGTTGATTCAGAGATTTCAGCTATTTTCCGAGTTCTCCATTTAAGAGATTTTTCACATCAGCTCTCAACATGCTCTTAACAACTACTATTTCTTGAGCTGCAGACTGAATATAGTCTCCAGCCAGTGCAATGAACAGTCTTATACTGCATCTATCCTATAACTGTACTTACTGGCTAGAGCTAATAATTAATAAGAAGTCACATAAGGGAATTTGTTATGTAATAGTTAAAAGCAGCAGATTTACATTGATTTATATCATCTGAAGGTCTGATCCAATGCTTCAATAAGTAAACTGGAGGGGAGGGGAGAAAAAAGGTGAAAACAGGAAATGGTGATTATCCATCTTTCATTATGTGACACTGATGGCAATAAATGTAGTAAAATAATAGTTGGCTATTTGACAGCACTTAGCTGGAGCACTCTGCCAGTCTTTAAGAAAGGCAGGACAAAACTATCATAGTGACCTTAAGGAAGGTGAGTCGAAGTGCAGAAAGAGTATTTCTTTGGGAATAGCTGGACTGTGGAGAATATTGTTTTCTTACTGTTTTGGCTTTGAAGGTCCATCTTCCTCCAGCCCAGCAGAAGATTTTACAGACTGTAATTGGTCATCCCTGTAGTCAAGTCACTGATGATGTCCTTTGATTTTTTCTTGCTCAGGAGAGGACACATGCAACTCTTTCCATATCCCTGGTATTGTTATATTTCCCAGGTATATCCATCCAGCAGCTGCAAATGTTTTATTTACTTCCTATAATGGCCAGTTGCTGGGAAGTTGCTTTTTTACACTTTCTTTTGTTTTTTAAATAATCCCTTGCTGGTTCTGACCATTACCAGACAGAAGAAATCAGACTAAATGACCACATGATCAAGCAAAGCAAGTATAGTTTTTAGCATATTCATCTCATGGAGAGCTTTCGAAATAGTACAGTTATGGGAATTTTTAAAAGATTAAGTAAACCAGAATAGAATAAAGAAAGCAAAAGAGAATATATCAAAACCAGCAAACAAGCTTACTTTGAATTATGACTATCATGAAGAAACCCAAATCTAATCTGTTTTGAGGAGTCTGAACTCCAATCACTATATATGGTGGCGTAGTAGAAAAGGAAAACCAACAGCAAGGATCTGTCTCTGTCACTTGTAAAGCAGTATATTTGTTCCCTTTCTGAACAAAACAGTCATGGTCACAGAGATCTGTTTTGATTAATTAGTAATCTGTGGTGTCATTCTACTTTCACAGCTCTGTTAAGAACCCAAGCCTCGACGGCAGCAAGATGTTCTAGCAGATACTGTACACAGATTTCTGAAATTGCATCTAGGAGTATCTAGAGCGTGTGTTTGAGAAAAATAGAAGACAATACATTGCAACCAGACTTACAGTGCCTTACAATACCTGTCTTCTCAGAAAACTGGCAAGCCCAGCAAACATCCACAGCACAAGTTTTGTTTTGTTTTGCTTTGCTTCTTTTCTGTGTGGCCCAATAGCTTTCCAGCAGGAACAGTTTAATGCTGAGAAGTGTACCACAAAAAGAAGCGTGGCAGAAGTTCTCTTCCTAATTCAGTCCTTTGCCTTACATGATGCCAAGCACTTTTGAAATCCAAACAACAATTAGCTCAGCTGGTAATAAATGTAGCAAAGATGAGGAAATGCTCTCTGTAGCAGATAGGAAATAGAAAACATTAGACAGGTGATGGATGCAGCAGGATTCGGTGACAGGGCAATGTGCAGTGAGGAATGTGACTGGGGAGCAAAGAGGAATGCAACACAATGTAAAAACAGCAGCACCGTAGAGAGGAATGAGGCAGAACGTAACATTATTAAACTAATGGTTTGAAGGGATAGAATACTGAATTCACTGTGGACAGAGGCAGTACAATACGCACAGTATGAAATAGGGCATTAAAATAAAGGCAGAGGAGAAGGTTAGAATGCATTTCCCTGAAGGTTTCAGTTATTTGTTAGGAATAATGTATTGCAGTTTTTTTGACTACATTCTCAAGCATAGAAACGTCATTTATCTCAAGAGTTATCTGCTACATACATAATGCATACATACATCTATTTATGCACATATGTAAATACACACACAGTGACTTTAGTAATTTTTGACACCACAATGAAGAGACCGTGACTATGTTTTTAGCACACAGGTACAATGAAGATTCCTTTCTGGAAATTCTAAACTCTCAAAAAGGCTGAACACAGTTCCCAGTGTGAGACACTCAGCATGTTTGAATTAATGTTCCTGAGTGCTCCCTTGTTAGTGCTACGAATGTAGTTTAAATAAAGAAATCACATTTCAGGCTCCAAATACAATTTGCCAGTTTTGCTTCTGGGAAGTGTGAAAGCAGCAAAAGTGAGAGTCATTTATCCACCGTCTGCTCAGCAACTCACCTCTTTATCACGCTGAGGTGCAGAAGATGCAAAGTTTAGTAAGTTTTCAGATATGAGGCTGGTAGAAGTGAAGATAGGGCATTTTTCATTAACCTTATAAACATAATTTCACTGGGTTTCCATGTGCCCCAGACCTTAAAAAGATTGCTAGCAATATCATTCATATCATCCCATGGTATCTTATTTTTACAGTCAAGTCTGTGTAGTTAGTATCTTAATACTTACAGGGTTTAATTGCAAAGTATCACAGTCGAGTGATTTGGGGTGATTTATTTTTTAAGGATTAAGGAGTGAGAGAGAGAGTAGATTATAAGAGAGAGAGTGTCATTCAGAAAGGCTGAATATCAGACGGGTTTTCAAAGCTTTGTCACCATGTAAACTAGGCTGAGCTAGGTCTTAATCCAGCTGTTAATACCATTCATCTGTGCATGTGTACCTGGAAAGATATTTGCAGTGTGTATCTACAGGTATTTGTTGTGGAGTCCTGATTACTGGCTAACACTTCTACACATTTTCATATAAAAAATGATAATTTTGATCTTTTATAAAAGTGGGCTTCTTTGTACTTGGGAAGCAAACAAACAAACAAAAAAGTAAAGACTTGGTTTGCAGTAGTTCTGCTTCTTTTGTAACATATTCAGAAGAAATAAAAAAGAAAAGCGTACATACTAGTTTCACAAAACCTTATAGAAGCATGAAGAATGCCTTCTTGAAAATTTAGCATTACCATGATATGAAAGAGTAATTCGCTGCAGGTAGAGGAAATACCATTTTTTCCCATCCAGAGTACTGATAATAAAACAGATTTTTATCAGAAAAATAGTGTACATTATATTTATATGAATTAGTGACACTCTTCTTGTGGCGTCACACTCCATCTCTCCAGACAGTGCAATAGAGAATGCACACCCCTGTGCTCAGACCTCATCTGCAGTAACTTGAGTGTCTCCATAGGAGATGATGAAATCTGGAAGTGGTTCATTATGTCACAATAATGTGAAGGTTAATGGGTGTCATCACTCCACCTGCATGATGTTCAGGTTTACAGATCAGTTTGAGTGCAAACCAGACATTGTAGTCAATAGGAAGTGCCCTTTCTTGCCCCATCTACCTGGTCACATTTTCCACGTGATTGCCTCTTTCACACTACTAGCACTTCTACACTGCTCCTTGTTCTTATGATTAGTGCCACAACTTCTCTTTCTGCTGGGAATGTAGACTTCTACATCAGTTCTTAGTTGGTCATCTTTGCTGCCTGCTTTCAAGTGAATATTGAGGATGAACTGGCAGTGCTGAGCGGCGCCTCAGTGGGAGTCAGGCACAAAAAAAAGACAATGCGAGTCACACAGGCAGGTTCTGCAGCTGGGGAAGCAAGGGACAGCTCTTGGATTCCCACACAAGCAATCTTATGTTCGTTGGGCTGTAACAATATTGTGTAATTTGAATCCTTAGTGAGACTACAGGCCAGCAAAGCTGTACTAACTTGAAGGTGGACTGTAGAGTACCCTCCCTTGGCCACATCTAAAGCATCCAAAACCACATTTGACCAGGTACTCCACAGTAGCTTCCAACAGAAAACATTGTGCTACTTGAGTTACTGTTCATCTCTGCCATCCTTCAGTAGCTAAGAGGGGAGGATAAATCATGTTTAGCTTCTGTACCTGCCAAAAAGTACTACTGCTCTGGGAAGCAACCTGTCGCACGTCCTAATAATGAGCATAGACCCCAGAGCTCCCAGCCAGGGAGCAGCAGTATCAGTGCCATCTCCCAGTGCTCCTCCTAGTGTGATAGACAGTGCAGTACCGACTAAGTCTTGTGGCTGCATGCCAGCATCCAACCACAGCAAGTTTATATTCTGTCAGAATACAGCTGACCAGAAAAAATAACTGCGTGAGTTCTGCGAAATGCCAGAATGCAGGGGATGATATTGGCATTTTTCAGTATGTTAAAAATAATAGAATTTTCAAGCAAGTGAGGAGGTTACCCTTGTGACGAAGTCCTTTCTGCAGCCTGTCTAGCGAGGAGCTATGTCAATGGTCTTTGATCCTGACAACCCATGAGGCAGCTACCCCAACCAGGTAGAGCCCCCTGCCCCTGGCAGCAGAGCATCCTGGGCTGTATTACAAGGATTGTAGCCAGTAGACTGAGGGAAGCAATCGTAACCTTTTACTTAGTGATTGTTGGGTCACATCTAGAATACTATGTCTAGTTTTAGGCTTTCTAATGCAGGGAAGACATTGATAAACTTAGTCAGTTCAGGGTATCCAACAGCAGCCTTCCAATACCTGTGAGGAAAACATCAAGAAGATGGAGGCAGCTCTTCACTGCAGTGCGTGGTAAGAAGATAGAGGACAATGAGTTGAAAGAAGAGACGTTTAGAATCAAGGGAGGGCAGGAGAGAAGAAAAAAAAAAAAAAAAAGAAAGAATCATACCAGTCATGCAAAGGAACAGATTCACCAAACCAGGACATCTCCATCCTTGGAGGTTTAAAAAAACCAACAGGACAAAACCCCGAGTGACCTGTTCTCACCTCACAGCTGACCCTGCTGTGAGAAAGAAGTTGGATCAGGGACATCCTGAGGTCCCTCCCAACCTGAATTTTCCTTTGATTCCGATTCCATCCCCATAATTTTATTATGCCAAACATAAGATCAGTAAATGGGACTGTACCCTTCATACATGGGGTTTGAATAAATTAAGAATAGGTCCTAAGAGTTAAAAAAAACAGAATAGGAAGTCCAGAAGGAGGTCTAGTGGGAAGAGATCAAAGTTCATATGTGAAGATCTGAGCTCAGATGAGATATGAAGACTTGATTCACTGTTGAGATGCATGACTCTTACAAGTCATTTATAGACAGACTCAATTATGTGTCTTCTGGAAGTTCACCCTTCCACTATGCATTTATTTGGGGTTGATGTATGTAACCTTACAGGGTGCAAGCCAATGACTCCTTCTCCTTTCTCTTTAGTGAAAAATTGCATTTCTGGGGAAAGGCCAAGAAGTAAAAACCCAAAATAATATTAAAGAAGCAGGTTTACTTTTCCATGTACCTTTTATTAAACATTAACTTTTCATTGCTTAGAAGTTTTACCCTAAAGTCTAGTAAATATAATCAAGCTCTAATTAAATGTTAATGTGAAGTCAGTGTGTTAAAAATTCATAAGGAATGAGCAGATGCTGTGCTCTAGTCAGCATGGTCTAATTCACAGGATCAGATCCCAGTTGTGGAAGTCCTCTCACTTGACACACTTGCAGAACAACTCCTATTGGTGTACGTTTAGAACCCATCGTATGGGTGGCAGCACACTAGGACACAGAAACAAAGGTAGAACTACCTCCAACACATAGGCTATGTCCAGCCCACACTCTAGTAGCTGGACCTTGCTATAAGCAACTGATATAATAATGCAAAAAGCTGTTGATGACCTGTACCTACTGACACACAACACAAACATTTGTATTGTGTTTTTAAAAAGTCATATCTCACTTTTACATTTTAACAATCAATTTAAAGTTCACATTTTGAAAATAGAAAAACCTGCACTCTAGGCCTACTTGACGTAATGATCATTATTTCAATAACATTTTTATGAAAAAAGTGATTTCTCATTAAAAATATAATTTTGAAACATTTCACAAAAAATAGCACTAGAAAAAAAGGTCAGATTTTGTCTTTAATAAAAAGTACTGATGAAATGCCAAGAACAGTACAAAATGAAGTTTTCACAAAAGGTTTTATTGATGTATTTGTCAGTTCTAAATGAGGACCAAATAAAATGAGATTATTTCTCACTAATGGGAACTTATTAAATTGTTACCTCCTCTGTTATTGCTCATTTACTTGTTATCTCGGTATCATTTTAGTCTATGATTTAGGTTAGATAGGTAACTGAATATCTTAATAGCCAATGCAACCATGTAGTCATAAAGTCATCTTTTTCCTTTTCTTCTAATTGTAACATCTCGACTTTGTGTCTTCAGCTAAATTAGATACTCACCGGGGCATCGACTGTTCCTTTTCTTGAGCTTCACAGGGAAATAATGCAGAATGTTAGAAGAATGTGGCATTTCACTGGATCTTTACTTCAGAGGACATACATGTTCCTCCCCTTTCTGTCTACTAAGCATATCACTCCCACAAGCCCCCCCAAACCAGCACATGTCTATTCTTCCTTACATTCATGCGCTCTCCAGAAAGCACGCAGACTTGGTGCTCAGCTGAAGATGGGACCTGGAACTGTGCCTGACCCTTTTGTGTGTGCTATAAAGATGAAGGAAATTTTCTTACTCCTTGTCATGAAAGGTCTGGCCATGCACAAGAAAAAGCACAGCTCTGCTGCAGCCATCACAGCTTGAATAATTAATTATCTTGGTGCGAATAACCCTGACAATGAGTCAAGCCATTTTGCTTGACTCATGACCTTGTGCTGTGTCTGCACAAACACCAGTGTTACAGTCAAGTCTCTCTTTAAAGTTTTATGGCTCTGCAACAGTGCTGAGTCGGGACGAGATCACTACTGCAAATGTATGTTGCATGCACATTTTTTCTACTGTTTAACTTTGGTTCTCTAATGTAAAGAAAGGCAAAACCCAGCAGAAATTATGAAATAACAATGGTCTGCCATTACAGCTTTTGCCATTACTGATGCTGCATAGAATTGCTGGGAATGTTTTCACAATCATTGTACCTGCCTAAAAAAATGCTGAAAGTCATCATTTCTCTTCACAAAATGAGTCAAGCAAGGGATTGTTTCCACAGATGTTTTAAAAGAGTGTTGTCTCTGAGGGAATCTTAGTATACGCTGAATCTCGATTAAACGTTAAGAAGCTTTTTCTGGGAGATCGGTCATTATTTCTCCGAATTGCTTTTCTTTCCTTTACGTACATATTCCTGAATTTTATCTGACACAATGTGAAATTCTGTCTGAGACAGACAGCTTTGACTTTTTTTTCTTTTTTTTTTCCTCCTAGGGTGTTAGTTTTGTTAGAAATAGGAAATTATTTTCCAGATATTGTCAAATATCAATACAGTGGCAAAAGGAAGAGGTTCTGGACAAGTTTTTTTGCTGATTCTATTAGTATATTAGCCTCAGTTTTCCACAGTCCTGGCATTTAAGATTCCCTGCACCAGTCATCATTACATAAGTAGATTTACAGTACAGTAATGCATGTATGTTTGGCATCTGGTGATCAGTTTCCCTGGGTGGTTGGTTCACTTGCCAGGGAAGGACCAGGGAATAGGACTATATCTCCTGGGCCACCTCCAAGTGCACCATGCTGTTCTGCAAATACATGAGCTAGAGCTAGAAAGCCAGAGGGAGAAGTACCACAGAGTGAGAGAGTGAGACTTTGTAAGTCTCAGAAAGATATCTTTCTTACATCCCCTTCAAAATTTGTGTGCAGGGTAAAATTGAAGCTCTAAGAGGTGAAAAAAATTAGGAGTCTTAAAGTACATGAAAAGTTTTCATGAAATGGTGGGTCTTACAGAAATTCTTATTGTATTGTAGTGGTGAAATACCTCTGGAGGAATTTTCTGAAGATTTATGAGAAAATGCTTGGTGTTTCTAGTATATGGGTATACAACAGAATATATCTTGGTTCTGTAACTCAATGCAAACAATACCACCCTTCAAAAAAAAAAAGAAAGAAACCAAAAAAAAACCAAAAACCAGACCCTATTTTTACTGTTTCTTTTCTTCTTTTTCTTCTCTAAGGAGACGCTTCTGACCAAATGCACAGGCTCTGTGCCTGCAGATCCTAGATGTAAGAAAAGTTAGTTTCAGAATCAAATCCTAATGGAAAGAGAAGCCTGCCTTATCCAGCATAAACATTCTCCTGGGCACAGAAACATCCTTGTGTTTCTAGGCCTGATTTTTGTAGGAAGCATCACTATTGCCAGAAGAGAGAAAAAGATCTGACCTCAGTCATACTGCTTTACTTATCATCTACCTGGCCCCATTTGTAAAAGTTTTTAGAGTTTAAGACTGGTTTCTAAACATGATGGCATCCAAGGATTCAGTGAGGTGCTGAGCTCACCTCAAAACCCACAGTTAGTTTTTGCAACACCAGTGCCTGCCAGTTAAAATTCCAGTCTACAGATATGTCGAGAATGTTTTATATTCTAACATCACATCTTTCACATAAAAGATATCACTAATCTTGTGTATATTAAAGATATGTTAGATTTGTAGTTTTATTTAATCTTGATTGTTAATTAAATCACAATGTGATTTTGGTTTTTAAGTCACAATAATACCTTTTAGGCAAAAGCAAGTGCTGAAGTGGAACATGTTAGTTTGATTTATTATTTTTCTTGCCATCTGCCTTAAGGGATTATGTAATTAAATGTTAAAAAAAAAAAATCAAACTAGAAACAAATGTATGAAAACAAACGAATGAACGAATGAAGAAAGTAACTTTCTGAATTAGTTTTTTATATTCTGAGATACAGTATTCTGATAGTAAAGCTAACACAATTTTTAAAGAACAGAACAGTTTTGTTTCTGAAAGACACAGTGAAAACATAGATAATTTCTTTTCTGTGGTCAGTTCCAGTTCAAAATCACTGAAAATGGATGAAATCTCAGTGCTGTTTAAATAAGTGACATAACTTCTTCAGTGGAGCCGTGATTTAGTTGGGTTACCTTTTTTAACGCACCTTGGATCAACACAGGTACATTCGTGCTTTGAAATTATCGGAATGTATTAGTTTCTCTAGAAGCACATTTTTACAATCACATGCATTAAATCTTATGTGTGTGATTTCCATGCAACTGAGATCTTACAAACAACTTCGCAGCTTCTTCCTCGTTTGTTTTAAACCATTTCTTTCAGTGCATTTCAGTGTTCTTTTACATGGTTACATGCTTTCATGTAGGTCTGGTACAGCTAACTAGTTACTGAGAGAGGTTTGGATTACATAGTGGGATATTAAGAGGCAGGAGTGCTTTATTTCTTGCTATGTATAGAGCTGAATGACATTTTGTTGAAGTTACAGCTAGAAGAAGTTAAACGTAGGTTAAAGAGCATTTACCATCTTTAATATTAGTCCTGGAAGTGAGTGAGTTTCCTCAGCATTTTATTTTCTGCTACACTACTGGTTGAAACCAAGGAACATAATCTCTTCGTCTCTTGTTGCTCTTTCTTCAAGCCTCCTCACAGGACACACCTTTTTGCAGGATCAACAAAAAAAGAGCAGTCATGTTTCTTCATACAACTGGCTGTTAAAATAATTAGAACCATTGCAAGCTGGAGCAGAATCTGGTCCATGCAGTTGACTAGGCTTTCTCTTGTGCTTGACTTCAAGCACCAGAAAATGGGACTTGTGTGTGGAAATGAGAGAAAGAGGGAAAGAAAATCCCACAGGCAGGGACTTCCCAAAGAAAGAAGAGGAGTCAGATATGCCTGAAGTAGTTTTATCTTGACAAAAAGTTTGGAGAGCAAGTTTCCACGTAGAAGGCGGATTCCTGGAGTGCTTGAGTCTGACTATGTGCAGGGAATCACAGGACTGTGTTGTACATTCCTTGCAAATAGACAGGTCGTGCTGCAGAAATACCTGAGTCCGGCCTCCATTTTCTATCCCATAGGAAGATCATCAACAAAGCCCCCACATACTGATTATTTTGCTTATAAGTGGTTGTATTTTTACCAATTTGCTAACAAAAAGGAATCCAAAAGCCCTGGCATTTTCAAAGACTGGAGCACAAATTGTTTTGCTTTGTGATGATGCATTAATCCAGAGTACTGCTGCTTTGATAATGATAAAAAAATGGACAAACAAAAAGCACACAGTAGAAAACTTAGATTTATGTAAAACCTTCTGCACAAATAATGATCTTGGAGCACTTTATTCAAGAGTCACAGAAAAATAAGCATCGCCTTGCTCAGCTCGGGGGGAAAGGTATGATGCAGACATAGACTTATAATATGAAAATAACTTGCTGCACTTCATATTTTCAAAGGGGAAGAGAACAAGCATGACCTGATGATGATTAGCAGCAAGCAATCACAGACAGGCTCCAAGGAATTGGTAGTTGTCTAAGCTCTTGTACAAAGCATATTTTTGGCTGTGATTATTTGCATCTATTGTATATCGGATACTGTCTTTTCTTTTTTTTCCCTTTTTTTTTTTTTTTTTTTTTTTTTTTTTNTTGTTTTTTTTTTTTTTTTTTTTTTCGGTTTTTTTTTTTTTTTTTTTTTCCCTTTTTTTTTTTTTTTTTTTTCTTACTGGCTCCCCAGATGAAACTTAGTTACAAAGCAGCCGGATTTGTACCAAAAGTAGAACTCAATAGACTGCAACAGCATTAAAGAGATTAACATGCTCTGCCAATTAAAAGTTCAACCTTTTGAATGAAAATGTTCATGAAGTTACACACAGAATTTATCAGTCTAATGAAAACACATAAACAAGGCTGGATGTATAAGAAAGACATTGATTTATCTTAATTCTCTGTCAAGGCTGTGCTCCCTTCGTCAAGGGCAGCACATGCTGAGATAGAATCTAGAAAATACATTTGTATGTGCTTTTGTCAACTTTTTGAAAAATGTGGCAATGATGAACTGCATCAATATTAAAGAGCCAGTTCTTCTAGCCACTGTGCATGTGCGCTTCAGAGCTTAAGGGTAGTACTGAACTGATCTGAAAATTCCTTCCAGGTTGGTTTTAGTTCTCCCTATCTGGTTAACAAGCAGGAAGCAAGAAAATGCAGCTGTCTCAACACCATTGAGAGGGAGCTGTATCCAATGACTTTGGAGCAATAATGGAAATGACTGACTTACATGAGCTGACCTGTGTAAATATGCAACTTAGAGAAAATATTTGAAGCAATTTAGCATCATTCACAGGGAACAGTGAATATTGGGGAAGAGCAAATGTATTTTTCTACCAGTTATTATACAGAAAACACAAATGCTTATTGGCTTGAGGCCTGATTTAAATTAGAATTAATCATTACGGGCAAGCAAGAGGTACATTCAGTAATTGGTTCATACCTTTGTTTGCATCAGTACCCTCTAAAATGGCCAGGCTGAATTGGGAGTAGTCGTACAATCTGGACTAGTTGTAGAAATGGGAAGAAGTAATAAATGTTTGGTCTATCTATAGGTTCTCTAGACAGAATCCATTGCTCCACCTTTTCCTTTTTTCCTCTTTTTCTTTTTTTTTCTTCCCTACCAGGCTGCCTAAATTTTGGAGATGATTCTGGAGATCTGAGAAAGGTTTCTTCAGGTTTGTTTTTCTTGCTCATTATGAAATACAAATTTTCCTAACAGAATATTTTAATTTAATTTTATTTGTTTTTTTCATGTCCCTGGTGAATGCTCTGCTTTCTTAGATACAGGTTGCTTTAGAATAGGCAACCTGTAGGTCACCCAGGTAAACCTAGGAATTTCCTTGTTTAAGATATCACTACTTACGGAAGGAGTTGTATTCTCCTTAGAACTTTCTATATGAAATTTCTAGGATTGTGGAATGGAGAGCATTGCTTTGCATAATGAATCACTGCAGCACATTTCTTGTCCCTCCCCATCCCTCCCTCTTTAATTGTCCTTCCATAGGTGTTTAGATTCTCCAGTTCCAAACTCTGAGTCACTTTTAGTCTCTTCATCTACTTAATTCTCACTTCGAGTATCAGAGCTTGGATAACTCTCTCAGAGGTTGAGTCAATTTCTCTCTACTTGTTTCTGAGGGTATGTTTGTGTGATCTCAAGCGAGTGAGTTAGTTTGTTTAATGAAAATACCTCCTACGGCTGGAGATTTCTGCTGCTCAGCTGAGACACTCTAACAGTGTTCCTTTTCTGTTGTTATGACAGGCACAGTTGATTAGCTGAGCCCAGTTACATCTTTCATATGTAAATTCTGGGTTAGTAGGTGCTCTCTTGGCAGCTTTCTTATTCTCCTAGCAGGCAAGAATGGTGAAACCTGAACCTGGGTCTTCACATGTGAGTAGTGTGTTTGGATCATTGTGCCACCTAGCCTTCAAACACAGTAAATATCTCCTTGAATACCAATTGTTTATAACCTTTGACTTTGCATCTACTGAGTGCTTCAATGCTTGGTGTTTGCATTAAGTTGTTTTTGATACAGTTGGAAAATTCATCTTGTTCCCTGACTTCACAAGCATATACAGCATCTGCCAATTGTGGAGAAAAAAAATGACATCGATAGGAATGGCTGTTATTCTAACCAAAGAAAGAGAAAAGGACTGGCATTGAAATCAGAGTGGCTAGGGGGAGGGGTTCGTTCTTTTTTTTTTCTTTTTCCTTTACTCATACTTCTTGGCATTGGAAATGGCAACTGACACTCCATCAGGAACCTAAACACCATTTCTCCAAGATGTATTTACTAAAGCATGATACTCACAATAAAATCTGCTCTAACAGTTTTACAGTACAGTAGAATCAAGTTGTGATCTCTCTCATGTAATCAATACTCCGTTTTGAACTGACTATTGTTATCTAAAGAAATCAAATGTAAAAATCTATACTGCTTTCCCAAAGTTTTTCTTCCCCATTAAACTTTTCAATGTCATGGTGAAACAATATCCAAAATTATACAGAATCTAAGAAACATTGGTATTTTAGGTACTCTAAATTAATTCTAGATTAACAAAATTTATGTCGTATGACTCCTTTTAAAACTAGATGCATTGATGGAGGAGGGCTCTTTATTTACTTAGCTAACACGGTGACAAATCTACATAAAAGATTCTAGCCCTATAGAAATCTGTAGACTCTGGAGATAAATGTAATCATCTGGAACTAGATTTTGGTGTCATTTGCAGTGGTGTGCTAGAACTACTTAAATAAATGGAAAGCTTTTTTCATGGCAAATGAACTTATAGTAGAATCATAGAATTCATCATTTTCCTTAGATATAGCCAATTTTGCAGTTAATAGAAGATAAAGAATACCAATATTAATATTAAAACAATTTCATGATAAAAAAATGTAATGGCTTAATTCACGTTTACCATCTGAAGATATTTACAGTTATTTCCTCCTCAGCTATTGTGACAATTAGTTTATGTTACCTATGTGTTTTGATTACAATATTTATCTGCTTTTGATTAGGCTTCTAGAAGTGCACAATAATGGATCTTACAAGAGTTAACACAAATACATCAAACACAACATTTTGTGCTTGACCTTCAATGAAGTCCAGGGGAAGGTCAAGTGGAAGATGTGAAATTAACTTATGCAAAATAAATCACTTGTAGAGCTTTTGACAGGCTGTTTGGGCCCAGAGAGGACCTGAAATGACGGGTAGCCTGGTAAGGATGTTGGGTTCAGGTTCTAGAAATAAGCCTACACAGAGTTTAAAAGGCTTCTAACCCAGAAAATCATCATCATCATCATCATCATCATCATCATCATCATCATTATTTCTTTTCCATAGGCAAATGCAATAGACATGTCATTCTAGATACATTTTTTTTTTTTTTTTCAAAAGAGAAATAGCAGGACTCTGATGCATTTAGTGAAGGAAAGCAGATGTTCTTTTCCTCCTGCTTTTTGGGAAGGCAGGCAATTGCCCTCTTTTTTTAATAATCTCAAAAGACTGATTAAGAAACTTTCTACCTAAGTGGTTTTGGCAGTCATTGTCTTGTCTGGCACAAGGTAATAATTATGCATCTATAAATCACCTCTTATGATCTGAGTGAGGTTGCTATCCTCTTTTAATTCGCATCTATCCAAACTTATTTTGAAGTCGAATACAAAAAAACGTTAATTTTACATTAAGCAGAACTGGCAAAAATATAACGAGAATTCATTACTTTTTTTTTTTTTTTTTTAATCTATAAATGGCTTCCTACACACTCCCATTCCTTGATATACATTGTTTTAATCACTTATAAATAAACATATATTATATTGGTACAATAAGTACTTTTAAAGGTTTTTTGTAATGTTCCTGGTTACATATTTTCTGCTGCCTAATTATCTCCAGAGTTCATCATGTGCCTATATTGTTATCCAACAGAAGAGGAGATTAGACCAAGTTACTGCTTGTGCTGGAGGGATCAAACTCGTTTCCACATACATTTTGAGAGAGTCTGATATGATCAACTCCTGATAGCCAATATCTTCCTGCTGCATGTCCAAGTAGAATTATTGTCCTCGGAATGGCTTATTAAAAAGGCATATAGATGGGCCACTGAAGTTCTCAAATTTTCCCTGACAGTATCTCTATCTCTGCATGATTTTATTATTATCCCTCACTCAGGATTTTGTGGAATAAATTATTTGGGTCTCAATTAATTGCAACAGCTGACAGTTGAAGCTATTAGCAAGCCTTTGGCAAATAGCTGGGCATTAGTATTTATTACAGACACAGATGCACGAGAGGTGCAATCAATTTTGTCTTTGTTGGATTTCAACTTCAGTGAATTGTTCATTGATTTCGGAATTTGAGTGGATTCTAGGAAACTATTAAACAAACGGGTAATTTTGGGAATCATTTTATAACACATACGACAGCCTAGACAATAGATGTCACGCCATTTACAAAAAGGTCCTTTTCTGCCTCACTTGGTGCACACTGTCTTCCACCTCATTGTTTATTAGCCCATAGTGAATTGTGTTCTTTATATAATTTCTCCCCTAGGTATAAATGAGAATAAAAATAAACATGGAAATATCTCATATACAGTTTTTGTTCGGTCATCATTATGCTTCTTCCCTTTAATACTCTTTATTATTTTTTTTAATTTTGCTTCTAATATTTTGTGGTGACTTACCTGGTGCATTAGAATTCCAGAAGCCAAATCAATTTTAAAATATTCTTTTCCTCCTATGTTTTGGGGATTGAGTTATTTTTCCCTATGTCTCCGAAGTATATGGAATTATTAACAAATTTTGTGGAATTACAGAGTTAGTTTGCCCAAGATACATTCTCTGAGCTTTGCGTGGGATGCATTTGTATAATTTTGGTAACAATGTGGAGATATACAGTTTTGTAGCAGCTTGAATTTACACAACCCAAAAGTCTGAGAAACCAAGCCAAAACATCCCAAAACAGAACTCCCAAAATGCATTGAAAAAATGCATGAAACATTTAGGCATATAAACGTCTTTTAGAAACTGTCTTTCAGGCACTTTGAAAACATGACTCTGTCCCATTATTATTCATCAAACAGATTTGATTATATTCTATTCAATATTTGTTGTAGTGTATCATTTAGAAGAACATTAATTTTCTCTTCCATGTCTGTTAACAGTTTCATGGCCATGAAAGAGCATATGTATTACTCCATAAAACGTTCTTTGCAACAGGGTAGGAAAGTAATCTTTTAAAACAGGATTAATTTTTGCCTCCCAGGATGAAGAATTTCCACTCCCAAATTTTGCGCTATCTTTTACTGGCAGCAGAGTGTATCTGCCTATTTTAATAGTCTGATATATCTCATCTGCAAAAATTATGTCTTCAAATGCAAATCTATGCATTTCTCCCAAGATAATGGTGCTTTTTTTGCTTGTGCACTCATCTATATAAATTTTAACATTATTGTCTTTCAAGAGGGTGTTTTTTTTCAAATTGAAACTATCTAGAAATCATCATAATTGAACACTTTTTATATATTTTTTTTAAGTTTATGACACATAAAATTTCTTCTTATGCCAACCATAATCTCATATATCTTTTATTTTCTTATGAGGCAGTGTTTTTGTTTAAAAATGATTTTTTGATAGGTTTTTCTTAAAACCAGTCCTTGTTATTTGAACTGAGACACTGAAATATAGAAGTATAGGCTGTCATTTATCTATCTGTACTTGTTCAGATGCCGTAATATCTTCTTATCAAACACAAAGTTATTGCCTTCACTGATTCTTTTCCCTTTAGTGCTAATCCAATTATAACATTCTTACATTTAGACCATCCATATTTTTAGTGATTGTGTGCTAGCTGAGCATCCCCTTTTCATTTCATTTTCTTAGGCCACTCCTTCAGAGAAAAATCAGTCTAAGACAGAAAACTTACCATCCTTTCCTACCAATCAGTCTCCACAGAATTTTACTTTTCCCTAAGATTTTGGGAATTTTTTTATTAACAGCTTTAAAAGTTACATTTGAAAACATTTGTTATTTTAAATAGAATCAACGTCCTTAGATTGAAATAAGCTGACATGTTCTTTCTGTCCCATGCTAAAGATGATAAATAAATATTTTTATTCATGAGCTGTTTAAACATCACTTTGCAATAGGAATCAGTTTCTTGCATATGTGTCCAGTCTTAGATTAGCAGCAGAAATACATTGTTGGTTATAGAATAAGGATAACAAAATCTATCATGGTACATCCCTTCCTATTATCCTACTATGTAACATTATCCCAGTTACCTCTTGATTCTGAATCTGCGTTGCCAACTGGTGTGACAAATCCTTACACTGTTTTCTTACCTATTGTACATAGAAGTGTTGTTGTAGACTCATGTATCTCTTTAGGGTCTTTTACCTCAAAGTATGATTTCAGCCTTTCAGGAATTTTTACCTGTGAGCAAAGTTCTATGTCATAGTCTCTACCTTTAACACAAGGCCATTACCTATATGGAACGACCAGCGATGGATTTTATTACAATAACTGAGCACTTCATTGACTGTTTTCTAATGTGAGGGAGGAATAATCTTGAAAAACAACTGGTCCCTGCACTTACAATACAACATTTTGCATCCTACTGGCTCTCATTAAGTGATTCATGTTATCACAGTAGTGGAGGCAGGTAATACTCCTTTAAATAAATGCTAGATGATTGTATATTAAAGATTGGTTCTTTCCCCTTTGTTACAGTTTTCTTGACAGGATGTCAAATATCACATTCTGAGAATCCCTTTTTTATTTTAACTGGGAATCCCTTTAGATTTACATTGGGTTTTTGCCTGCTGTTATCCTGTTATTGCTTTTTAATATCAAATAATATTTCTATGTCCATCTGATCTAATTGCTTAACACAGGTGATTTCCACCATTGGATTTGGGATCTTTTTTTCATTTTTTCCCATGGAGCTGTGGCTCCTTTAAAGGTTTTCCAGATTCGTCTGTGGTTTATACACATTTGTTTTCCTTAGTCACCTTCTGCAGAGCTCTGAGAAGCAGACCCTGGACCCATGTTGCCTGTACAGGAAAGGGGAGCATCACTGGTTTAGTGCATCTGAGAGTTTCTTTAAGCCATTTCCAGCTTCAGTCAGTCTATCAAGTGCTTCTGCCTTTCCAGTTTTGTCAGTTCCTAGAAGATTTGCACCTCCAGTGCATTGATCTTATTTGACATAAAGAAGCTCTAATATCCACCTTTGTGACAGAAACTTTCCTGTTCAATGCCAAGATTTTGTTGCTGGTAGTGTTAGTTTGTGATACCAAGCTGACCCAAGAGACTGTTCCAGTTCTTCCCTTCACTGCCTAAAAGGAACAAGTATATGAGTTGGGGCATTTTTGGTTTTGGTTTTGGTTTCTTTTTAACTACATTTCTGTACTTGGTCCCTGAGATCTCCAGAGACTTTTAGTTGGGAGGCTCAGATTTCCAAAGAGCTAAACTGTGGATAGGGACACCTTTTCTCTGTCAAATCCAGGGCCATGTTACTGCTCTCCTCCATTGCCGGGAGTAAAGAGGAAGTGGACCAAAGGACCAAAGTTATCTCTCTGAGGCTTAGATCCTTTCACTGAATGGAGCAACCAACTTTCACTCTAGATAAGTAAAATGCCAGCTGGTTTTTAAAGTGATTGTAAAAGGCCACTGCAACACAATGTTACTATTCCCATGACATCATTTAAATCCCATTTCAAAGAAGAAATGGAATGAAGGAAGGGAAAATACTCTTGCTTCTTCCGTAAGAAGTACTCTAATTTTACATTCTCCAAGTAACAGCACAAACCAAGAAACCTATTTCTGCTTCTTCTAGTCTTTCCATGGACTCTCTGAGGAAGGCTGTAAAACACCTCCCGTATCATGTCTTTAAATCACGGAATCACAGAATC
>VYXH01004377.1:158534-175066 GCA_013397275.1 Burhinus bistriatus | reverse complement strand
ATATTATATATAAATTATATATTATACTGTATATTATATATTTTATGTTTTTAATTTATAATAAATATTTCTTAATTGACGTATTTATTATTTATATTTTATTTATTTATTGGATTAATTCCTCTGCTGTGTATGACTCCAGCTGTGCCAGTACAAAAGTGTGTCGGGGCATACAGCCATGCCCACTAAAGGCTCCGAGGTTCTATAAGGGTGGATGGGAGAAATAGCAGTCTGTCCTGACTTGGATCAGTTAATTTCTTTGCAAGAGCAGCTTATTGCTTGAGTGCAAGCATAACAAGAGCAGTTGTGCTGAAGAATGCTTGAGTGCATGTATTTATATATGCATGTCTAGATGTACATATGTATATTTGTATGTATTTATACATGAATATGTATATGTGTGTATATATGGATATGAAATACAACAATAAGAGCAGGTGACCTAGGCTTATTTCATTTAACTTTAGCACCTGATGGAGGCACTGTGCTCAGGTAAAGGTGTAGTTAGCGTAATGCTTCTGCTGTGGTCAAGGGAGAGGTAAAAAGCCCTTTGAAATCTCAGGTGGGCTGTGGCTACCTCCAGAGACACTTGTCCCCGTGTAAACCGTCTGTAGGGAGAGTCTGGGACACCCTGGGTCCCCATCTGGGTACTTTGATTAGATGCCTAACATTAGGGGGAGGCAGACATAGACCACGATGGCAAAAAATAATGTAAAAGGTAGGATTTTCAAATCATCTGAATGACTGAGACAACTAAATGTGACTCTGGCTGTCAATGGGATGCGTCTGAATGGCTGAGATGCTCTTGAAAATGCCTCTCAAGCTAATACGTAAGGACTTTTGAACTAAACCAGTAAGAGGCGTACAAATTGCAAACCAATTACCATGTGCAACTGTGTTCCCACGTTCTAGGAGCTCCATAATAGGACTGTGTAAGCCAGGCAAGGCAACTTTGGGTTTCACCACACATTCTCTTTTAGCTACTTCCCCAAAAACTTGCTACCCCAACCTTACCCCATCATAGGTTGCTATGTGCTCAAGTGTGTTGCTTATTTGAGTGTGCTGTCGTTCCCTGATGAGGAATATCAGGTCTAAACCACTGGCTGGGGCAGTTTCAGCAGTAGTGGGCAGCATCTTCTTCAGTGGTGGTGGTTGGAGGAGGAGATATTCTTAAACCCTCAGTCGTTCATACATTGAGTTGCTGCGTGGAGAGCGGTTGGAAATGGCGATTCAATTTCGTGTTTCTCTCCCTTCTTCGGCAGTTTCTTGACGCTGTGCAACTTTTCTGTCCCTGCAACTGCAGGTGTGAAGTGAAGCTGGTACATCTAACGAGGAAGGGTTGTTGCAGGAAGAATCCTTGCCATGCACTTTGAGGAAAGGTTGCATTGTTGTTCTGAAACATTTTTTGGCTGGGGCTGCAGGAAGATAGGAGAGACAGACAAGGAGGCAAAAAAAGAATTCTTCATGGATACTCAGGCTAACATTTTTAAGGGATTCTTTTATTATATGTGTATGCGCCTGGGTGGGAAAACAGCCAAAGAAGTTGGAAGAAAACAAGATGTTTGCTAGCTGGAGAGCAGAAAAAGTATGTGTGCTGGACTCGGAGCCCTGCTCCAGTTCTAGGGGAGGTAAATAGTGGACAAAATAAAACTAGCCCAAGGCTTTAAAAGCAATCCCCAGCTTTATTTGGCTGCGGTCAGGCAGGAATTGGAGAAAGCAGGAAAATCTCTAGGATGGTATGGATCTCTCTTGCTGTGGTCTTTGACTTCTTCCTCTGAGATTGTTGTCGTTCCTGACAACTGAAAATGCTTTCAAGAAATTGTTCTTCGGATAAAGCAGAAACCTGCGTGGCGGGAGGGCTCCCATGCTCCCGAAGAGCTGGAGCATGGGTGCAATAGATTTTATTTCCTATTTCTATCTTACTACCGGTTTGCTAAAATTCAGAGTAGCCAGAAATATTAATATAATGAAAGTGCTCCTACCAGTCCTATCACCATTTTATTATACTCATAAATACAGGACATTGCCAGATGTGTATATTGTAAAAGTAAGGAAAGCACAAGCATTACAGCTGAGTAGCTTGAAATGTGCATTTTTCTGAATTTTTCCATCCTCTTGTTTCTTTGAATGCATTTTTTATCTGTTTCCATCTCTAACTCGTCTTCATACTAGTGTCTCATTCACATTTGTCTGTTGTTTTCTGTTTGTGGCTCACTCACCTTTTTGTGTTTCGTTCCATGGTTGCCTCTTGCTCATGAGTATGCATATGCAAGATGCTCTTGTGATTTATAATCAATAGACACAGTTTGTCTTGACTTCATTTTAATTCCTGACAGTGGTCAACTCACTCCGCTTTCTGATCCAACAGTTTCTGTAAAAACAGAGAGGCAGGGGAAAAAACTCACTACACTCAACCAAACAACAACAACAAAAAGGACTCCTCGTCAGAGGAGTATTCTGAAGCTTCTTAAAGTACTTAAAATTTTCATACTCAAAGAGCTGTAGAAGATTACACCATTTCTTTTGTATTTCTTCTCCCTCCATCGCTTATCTTTTTCTTCCTCCTTTTGCTCACTTTTTTTTTTACTTTACATATTCTATTCTCTTCCTCATGTTCATCCTTCTAGTGCTTTTTTTCCTTTCTCTGTCCATTCTTTCCCTTTCCTGGAAGGACATTGTACTGCTGCTGTTCCTCCTGTCCCTAAAGGTAACTGCTGCCACTTGCCATGTCCCTCTCTTCCCTCTGTTAATGGAAGACTTGGAGGAACGCCCCCCCCCCATGCTCTTGTACAGCTGCGTTCCTCATTGCATGGCTGATGTGCTTGGTCTTGTTCATGTTCTTCCTCCAGGGAGAAAGTTTGGAAGTGCCTAAACCCTATTGAAAATCAGCGTATTCCTACATACTACTGATATTGTTGCCCCAGTGACTGTTTTTGGAGCTCCAGAGAAGGATCTGGTCTAATGGCAGAGAAAGGCAAGGGTCACCTGGTGTCTGCAAATGATGGTCATACAAGGCATGTGTGGGGTTGGACGTGAACGAGGGACTTCAGCAACTTTCTTCAGGGAATATCCAAATGTGTGAAACAGCTCTGGGGAGGTGGGACTGCCTTGGGTGCATGACCGGTTGTGCTGTCCCTTGCTTCTGGGTGCCTTCTGGAAGAGCAGATCTCTTGTTCCTGGCTGGGAGAAACTGCATGTGGATTTGGACCCCACTGACCCAGGAGGAGCAGCTTAGTCCTCTATGCAACTCCTGATGGGTGTGGAGAATGGTACCGATGCCCTGTTGCTGCTGCTCTGTTTTAACCAGGAAGAATGAAACATTGTCGACTCTTCTCAAGTGAATAATGTTTTTTGTTTGTCAGGTGCGGGAACCATGGATGTGGTACCTTGTGCAGAGAGGATTTGGGTTTAAGAACAGCTGTTTTTTAGTGCATTAGCAGTTTGCTAATTCTGGTCAGCCCTTAAAAGTGTGGGTGAAGGCTTCAATCTTGCTGTGAAGTGCCTCTCTCTTCACATGCATAAAGTCCCCATCATGGGCTTCTGGGTGCTGGAGCTTGAGGATCAGGTGCCTGTGAGCTCGGAGCTGCAGTGGGGGATGTGTGGACACTGCCACATACTGGATCTGATCTCAGGTCTGTTTGTAGGTGCCAGATAATGCTCAGCTTCCACAAACTGAGTAGCTATCCTATCTAAATATCGCAGTTTATGGTACCTTTTTGTTTGTGGTTCTGATATTAGAAAGTAGTTGGGATTATGAATAGCTGGTGGTGAAAAATAATTGGGACAAAGTAAAAATCAGGCAGTTTGATCTGTAGTTTGAAGAGTACTTCATTGCAAGAAGTTTAAAAAAAAAAAAAAGCTTTTAAAATGAAAGCTGAGATAAGCACTATCAGTGAAAGGACCTTAAAAAGGTTGCAGCCAGCAGTCATAAAGATAGGACATGTATGGAAGCTATTGTAGATAATGTTTTTACCTTGAACTGTCCATTTCTTTTTATATTCTTACAGTAAAGGTTTTTGATAATATTAAGTAGCTGAAAACCCATATTTCTCTTACCATCTCTAGTTAAATATGGATTTCCAGTGGAAGTATGAACACATCTTCAGGGGCTGATAATTCTCAGCTGTAAAAATGTGTTCTGAGCAGAAACAGCATAGGATATCTGAGCAAAAATAAAATCAAAGTCACTTCAGATATAAATTATCTACTGCCTGTAGAAAACAAGTTAACAGGACTGGAGAAGATACACTGTACTGTACTGCAAAGAAGTCTGCTATATAATAGAAATGGCATACTGTCCAGAAAAGAAAGCTAATGGTCTGTATATGACTGGGGTTAAGGTGTTGCCTAGTAATAGTGGTAGCTTTGAATTACCTTGGAGGGATTAGTTTCCTTAAATAAAGCGTCGTCTGTAGAGACTATGCCGAAGTATTCCTAGATGAACATAGGAACGTAGCAATGTGTGCTCCATTGGCTTAGCAACTGGGTCCAGGATGCTCCTCTCTTTTGCTGGACCTACAAGCAAATCTTGGAGGTTTCACTATAATTTTATTTTCTTTTGCCTCTAAACAAACATGCAAGTTAAATACACCTTTTGTGCTGCCTGCTGTGAGACATCGTGCATGTAAAGAGTCAAACACGTTCACTTTTATGGAAGTGAAGTACTCAAAGTCATCACAGCGTATCCTTCCTCTTGTCTCTGACTGTCTTGGTCTTTGTTAAAGTGCCCATTGGCATCATATCTAACAGTTAAATAGCACTCATGGGTTAATTTAATTTTCTTTTGAAGCATGTCTGTAAGGTAAAGCGAAAGAGTGTTGAGAAATAAAAATACCCTTGTGGACTCTTCATCACCTTTTTATGGAGACTTCTCTTTATGTTTTGCTCACTATTTCGGGAGTGCAATTACATAAGGATTGATCCCACTGAAGTTTAATGAGAAAATGTATAGCTCTGTCAACAGTAGACAAGTCCTGAGACTATTCAAGAATTAAAGGAAAAATGAAATTATTATGGGGCCACAGAACATGATCCTACCAGGTCTTGCTGATAAATTCCTGACATCTCTCTGTCTTGATACATGTATCAAAAGTATAAGTATTGTCTTATGTTGTTTAAAAATTCTGTGCAAAATTCCTGCTGTTATTGAAGAATGTAAAAATTCTGAAAAGCGTTTCAGTTCTGCAGTTCTGTCAGCTTCCTTCTTCCATTTGTACCCCCTTCCGTGTGCTAGCTCCAGTACTGAGTTGGCCTCTGGGCAAGCAGATTCTGTTCACTAATCTGGCTGAAAATTATTTTTAAAAGTCAATTGTAGTTTTGCCCATTTGGTGACCTTAGTTCTCCAAAGTATTCAGATGAACATCAGAGGTGGTGAACCTCTCATGAACCAAGAGTCAATGATGTGAATCCAGAGCAGGGAGGGGGGAGGAAAGGGCTGGTGGCACCATGGTTTCAAATGGGTTTGTCTGTTTTGATTAGCTGTGCCCTCCTGTTGGAGGGCCACAAAGATGATCAGAGGGTTAGAGCACCTCTACTATGAGGACAGGCTGAGAGAGTTGGGGTTGTTCAGCCTGGAGAAGAGAAGGCTCCGGGGAGACCTTCTAGCAGCCTTCCAGTGTCTGAAAGGGGCCTACAAGAAAGCTGGAGAGGGACTTTTTACAAGGGCATGTAGTGATAGGACGAGGGGTAATGGCTTCAAACTGGGAGAGGGGAGATTTAGAATAGATCTCAGGAAGAAATTCTTTACTGTGAGGGTGGTGAGGCACTGGAACAGGTTGCCCAGGGAAGCTGTGGAGGCCTCATCCCTGGAAGTGTTCAAGGCCAGGCTGGATGGGGTTTTGAGCAACCAGGTCTAGTGGGGGGTGTCGTTGCCCATGACAAGGGAGTTGGAACTAGGTGATCTTTAAGGTCCCTTCCAACTTAAACCATTGTATGATTTTTCACTTGATAAAAAGAGGATATAAAAAAAGAAATAGGGTATTAAATTAAGTGTGAATTAAGGAATGCAAGAAGTAAAATAAATAATTAAACCATAGTTGTTTTTTGAAAGTACAGCTTTTATCTATTAGATATGTCTCAGTCTATGTCAAGATCTAAAAACTGTTACTGCCATGGTCAAAACTTATTTTTGGGTAAATTGCATGACAGCAGTGATTTTAATAAGGGATCTGATGCTCGGAGACAGTGAGTAAACCTTTGCTGGGCTCTGAAACAGCCCATGCTCCTGACTTAGATGGCTGTCCCAGGCACCTCACACAGTCGGGTCACATATTTGTGTACAGAAAAAAGAAACACTTGGTCTGCAGCATTACTAATACATTATGTTGACAGATTAGCAACAAATTTATGATATTAAAAATTTGAGCTGGACTGATGTGGGATTTTTTTTCCCTGCCTCAGGCTATATTTATACAGTGTGGTCGTAATCAAAAGTGTCATAAATCTGTGGGGTTTTTTCTCTTCTTTTCAGTGAAAGCGAATATGTAAAACTGTGCTTGCTATACTTCTTTTAATACTTTTATGACTTGCCAGTATAATAATTAAGTTAAATCCCCTGTGTTTCCCACTTCAAAATCCATGAGGGTGAAACTGGCTTTGTATTTTACAAACAACATTATAACAGTGAATCTGGATTGTTAAGCCTTCTTAGGCAACATGTATTTATCCTCTCTCCTTCCATCCCTCCCCTGGAGAATGTGGGTTAAAAGTTAAAACATCCAAGTCTTGTGACTATATTTTGAGAAAGAAGATGCTTTGCTTTCGTGTTTTTTTTTTTTTTTTTTTCCTTCTTGGTGGTATGGTGTTTTTGTGTCTTTTTTTTTTTTCCCTCCAGAGCTTTATGTTCTCTTTAGCATGTGACTTGATAATTTAAAAAATAATGTGGTGTTTCTCTTTGAAATTACAGTTACAGTGCAAGGATGGTTATGGGACAGAGAGCTAGATATTTGATGTGAACTGTTGGGGGTTTTTTTTCTTGTTATTCATTGAGTACTACTGCCAGTTGCTTGACTGCTGCTTGCTTTCACAAAAATGTTGAATGCTGAGTATCCCTGGTGTGATGCAATACAGGGAGGAAGGAATGGTCACTTGCCCTTCGGCTTTTGCTGTGGGCACCTGATGGTGTAGTTGGTGGAGAGCCCTGCTGGTGAGCGTCCATTGCTGAAGGCAGTGGGGCGCTCTGGAGAGATGCCTGGAGGCGCCGTGTGCGTAGTGAGCTGGACAAAGGCAGAGCTCCCTCGCTCTCTTCCAGATATTTCCCAAGGATAGATATGTCCCACGACCCGAAACCAAGCATGACCTTCATGATTTACGGTTGAAATGCAGGCAGACTTTTCCACAGTCTGCTTTGTGTTCCTTCTCTCTGATTTTTATGAAATCAGTTACATCATTGCAAAAAAATTATTACAGATGTTGCTGAAAACCACTGTTTTAGTGTGGCATTATTAAGTATTTTGGAACTGAGACACAATCTGGACGCTGTGTTATTTTTCTAGAAGGCAGAAACAATATCATCTGAGGTTGCACTAGTTTTGAAGGGAAAAGGGAACTGAACGTGTCCTCTGAGTCCTCGGTACTGAGCGCAGTCTAACTTTAGCATCAAAGTATAATAATAATTGTGGATTCCATATGTAATTCTGCTGATGCAATCTGTGGAGTCCTGGGTGATTAATATCATGTATGTGTCCTGGTGCTTCGTTCACAGATGATAGGAAACTACAGAAATCTGTTCCTCCTTCTGTTTCATCATGTGATTCATACTCTTAGTTTGTACATAAAAATCTGAAACTTGAAATTTCCTTTTGGAAGATATTTTATATCTCAGATGGATTATAAGATGCTTACATAAACATACCATGTGTGCGTAGAAGGGAAAAAAAAAACCCAAAACCAAAACCCCAACTGGTGGAATTGTTACTATTTTGCTTTTCACATCTTGAAAGTTTATGAAGTCTTTCTCAGAGCAGTTATCTGAGCTACCGAAGTCCCCTAGATGTAGTCTAATAGTACGTGCTAGTGATGGCACGTGATTTGGCACTCAACTGGTGCGGGTCTTTCTTTTCAGCTGAAAACATATATCCATGGCTATAGCTGTTGTTACGCTAGTGGGCATCGCATGGGAAGAACAGGAAACCTGTGACACAGGAACTGTGTTTTAAAATACAGTTTGTATTATGGGAAAGCTGGAATATCCCCAAACAGTGAGCATTAACTATGTGAACTGTATTTCTGTGGTATAGTACTTAAATGTGAAGCTGTTGGGTTTTTTACCTCTTCAAAATGCTATGAACAAATCGGAGGTTTCAAGATGTGTTAACAAATACATATAAATACAAAATATATGTATTACATGCACACATAGATGCATATTCATGATTAGGAGTTCTGAAGAAAAATTGCATTTATTTTTGAACAGATCAGAAGGACAATAGGGTTTGGAGGTGTTTTTTTTTTCTTTCCAGTTGTAAGAATGCTAAAACTTGCGTGAAGCTCCCTAGTTCAGATTTTTCCCCTGAATTCTGGGTCTTTAAAACTTGTGTCACTGGAATGGGATCTTCCTATGCTCTCAAAAAAACGGTACTGCCAAAGCCTTAATAGTTGGAGAAACCTAATATACACAGGAGAAGACTCCAGAATTGTGGACTAACGTCGGCTGGAGGGGACATCTGGAAGTCATTGATTTGCTCCAGTCCCTGCTCACAGCAGGGCCAACTTCAAAGTTGATTCCAACTTCAAAGTTCGGTGAGGTAGCTCTGAACGTTGTGTTGAATATCCCCAAGGATGGAGAATCTGTGACTGTTCTAGGCACTGTGTTGCAACATTTGATGACCTTTATCCTAAAAACCTTTTACTTTTCTGTTTTCCTTAATTGGAATTTTCACTTGCTGCAGTTGTGTCCTTTGCCTCCTGTCCTGTTTCTGCACACTTCTGAGAGGAGTTGGGCTCTTTTGTCTCTTTACTCTGTTGGGTAGTTGCAGACAGCAGTAAGTTCCCCCCCAAGCCTTCTCTCCAGCTCTTACAACCTGTCCAGAAGCACCGATGTGCTCCAGCCCTTGACTGGCTTGGTGGCCTGTCCTGGGCTACCTCTGCTATGTGCACATCTGTCTTGTACTGGGGAGCCCAGCACTGGACGCAGCATGCCAGATGTCTCACCAGTGCTGAGAGGAGGGATCACCTCCCTCTACCTGCTGGTGATGCTGTTCCTAATGGTCTTCCTAATGCCGTTGGTTTTCTTTGCCACGAGGGCCCATTTCTGGCTCATAGTCAACTTTTTGTCCACCAGGACCCCAGCTCCTTTTCTACCAAGCTGCTTTCCAGCTGGTTGTTTCCCAGCATGTACAGGTGCATGGAGTTACTCATCCCCAAGTGCAGGACCTGCCGTTTGCTTTTCCTGAATTTCACGATGTTCCTGCCAAACCATTTCTCCTGCTTGCTGAAATGCCTCTGAATGGCAGTGCTGCCCTTGAGTGTGCTCACTGCTTCCCCAAATTTTGTTACCTGCAAACCTGCTGAAGGTGTGCGCTCTCCCATCGTACGGGTTTTAATGAAGCTGTTTTACAGTATTGGCACCTAGAAATTGGCTATTAGTAGGACTTTGAGTAGCTGGTGAATATATTTTGAGGCCAGTGGTCCAGCTGGTTTTCCACCTACTTTGTAGTCCAGTAATTGGAGGTGAAGGACAATTTATCTGGTGTACATAATAAATCATAGGGGTTTCATTGCAGTAATATTTCTCTCTTGTAAATCTTTGAGATTTTTTAGGTATAGTTAGAGGAATGTTTTCATTTTGGCACCCTCTGGTTCCCTTGGTCTTAAGGGTTTTATTTCAATCACTGCTTCTGTCAACCATCTGCAAGGTGCTCATTCAGCTCATATTTTCATAACTCTCTACAGACCTTCCTCCTGTGTATTTCATGTACAGAAAACTTGCACATGGGATATTTACGGAGGCGGTCCTGGCTTTTGAAGGTCGTGGTATTTTGCTTCCTTTTACTGATACTTTGTCCTGTCCTCCTCTTGTTCCACCGTATGCTGAGACTTCTCCTTCTTTGCCATTATCTCCTCTTCACTTTACTCTAGACATCAAATCTAACCCTTTCTCTTCTAGATCTCATATCTATTGTCCTATTTTTTTCTGTTTTTCTCTTTAAATATGAATTAATATGAAAAATTCGTGTCTTTGTCATGCCGCTACCTTGCACCTCTCCCTGGTGCACTGTTTGCAACTTCGGTGGCAGGGCTTCCTGTCGGCGTGTGAAAGAAAACCCGACGCTTGAGCTTGTTCACAGAGGAAGGAACTGCTAAAAATGGCAAAGCTGAGGCACTGGAGTGTGAGCAAGCAAGCAAAAATTCACAAATACACCTGTTTGAAAGTCAGTAGGAGTGCACAGTCACAAAAATAGCAGTCAGTTGCTGGACTTGTCTGCTACTTCCCTGGAAAGAATCTCCTTAAAAAATATTGGACTTACCCAGAGAAATGAACAGAGCAAAATAAATGTAAAGGATAGTTTTCCATTTGCTGTATTTTACAAAGTTACTTAGTCTTTTTCTTTAAAAGATACTGTGTATAACCCTAGTTTTACACACTAGGTCTTGTTGATTTCTTCCATGGTGGCAGTAAGCTAGGTGGTCTTCGCTGTCATTCATACTCCTCCATTTCCACTTCTGAGAAGCAGAGAAAATGCAAATGCAGTAGGGCATGTTGCAGTAAACGTATATGTATTTTCCTTCTCTACTTTTCAGTGGTATTTGAGTCTTTCTTCTGTTTCCCTTCCTGCTATTTCCTTTCCATTCCTGTTACTCTGCCCTTGTCTTTCACAAGTGAGTATTAATGTTTATTACTGCTTTTAACAGCATTGTTTTCTTACGTGACTAGCATATAAGGGAAGATAATTATAAGTTACCTAATTGTGTCATATAGATGAATGCTTATGGTAATGGATTTATTAATATCTTGTTCAGACAGTGCATCTCCGTGGCACAGTACAGGAGCATTCTGTCTGACTGTTACCAGTTAGAGTGTGTATATATAATGTCAAGGATCCTTATAGCTAAAACAATACTAACATTATATGATCAAATTCTAATATTAAAAAAAAAAAAAAAGTAGTTTGCATGGTTTTGTGTACACAATAGAAAAAAATCCTAGTGTTATTTATGGTGATTCTCTGGGTGTGACTAACCGGATGTAACTGAATCCCAAGAGATCAGAGGTGTTTAGAAGTGGCTATACGTAGTAATAACACCTTCTGTATGTGGTTACCTTGAGGGTGTCCACATTTCCACGTGTCCTTTTACTGACCTAAAAAGATTTTTATTTTAGTGGTGAGAATAGTGTTATTTTGAGTGCATTCATTCACTACTATTCTGTATTAACATATAGCCTGTTTGGTGGTACAGATTTACACTTCATCTTTACGTACCTTGAGTTGAGACGCATTGGAATAAAAAATAAAGTAGAATACATGGACCAAATACTGACTTTTGTATTTCACTAGGGATCACAGCCAATTAGGTGATCAGCTCCAGGGACCTTTGTAATGACCTAGATGTGCTGGTATTAAAGTTCAATGATATCCAGAAAATTCATCTGACTAGGGTTAGCAACAGTCTTGCCTCTTTCAGAAAACAGATTTAGCCGCGGGATCATGGACTTCTGCATGAAGGAACTGACTTTTGCCACTCCCATTGTTGTTTTTGGGGGGCACAGATCATAAAGCTTGTGAACAAGATCAGTTTTTAAGAAATTGGAGGACTGATTGCTATTGTATGGGTTGTTCTTTTTCCATTTAAAAGAATACTGTATTATTTCGTATCATACTGAGGAATGAAAATGTATTTTTCTTACCTTCTCTTTTGTTCTTGACAGCTAAAACTTTGTGATAATAATTCATACTGCTTTTCATCTTTAAAACATTTTACAGACATCATCTGTGATAGTTGATCTGCAGAACATCCTTAAAAGGCAAAGAATTTAGTGGAATTAGTGATATTATGTGGGGGGTTTAATCCTAATTTTCTATTGAAAAATGTTTACTTTATAGATGTCCATAGGAACAATTGAAGTAAATATCAGAGCCCTTGGCAAACTCCCAGACCAAATACACTGTTTTTGTTCTATTTGTGGTCCTGATGGTAAGTTAAAGCAGATGTTTTGTCTTCAGAGTGAATCAGGATGAATCTCGGTGCTACAGGCAGTTTTGCTTTGCAGGTCCAGCGATTCCATTCTTGAAGGTTGTCTATAATAGATATAATGAAGATGTAGTGATTTTTGAGGTAATCACAGTGGTGTGAATTGCTAGGGAGAGACTAGATGATCTCTTAAGGTTTCCTCCATCCTGGTTTTTATGATTTGTGTGAATTCTCCATTGATGGCTCTTCAGGTGGCAATAGAGAAAATGAAGCTGTGAAAGCAGGGGAGGGCCGGGTGATAAGGACCCTGATCTGGCACACTCGTAGCAGGAGTGGAGTGGAGGAGGAGGACTGTTGCTTTCCTAGCTATACCGTACCAATCACACTAATTTCTTTCAGTTTGGTAACAGCTCAGAAGATGCTGTGGTCTGCTGCACCTTGCTTCCAGGGTGGTCATAGCTTAAGCTCAAGCTAATGTTGATCAGCTGCTTGAATCTTAACTTAGTATTAGTTTAATTTAGTGTTAATGCCTCCCACTCCTATGGAGGAGGTCATTTGTCTTGGTCTAGCTTGGATGATGGGAGGGGAGGGTAGAGGATGATGTGGGCAGGACACTGAGCCCCAGAGAGGCAGCATGGCGGTGGTCTCCTGCTGAGGTCCATAGCAAGCCTTCTCCAGCTCAGGGCCCTGTTTTGCTTTCCAGTGCCTTCAAGAGACTTTTATGATCACCTGTGTAAAGGTTTGTGTTGATTCATCCTTCTTGCCACCTACTGCTCCAACCCCGTAACAGAACTCAACACGGCTACTTCTTGTCTTCACCATCCTTCTCAAGGGGAGGGGAGGGCATGTTATGACTGTCTGTTCAGTCTTTTATCTTGAAAATTTATTCTCTTTTTCTTTTCTGAACCCAGAAACAGTGCTCGCCTGAGAGCGCTGGGTGCAAAGCATGAAAAAGCTTAGAAGACAAAGCTGGTACTGTTGTCGCCATCGCTGGCTTGCTGGTCTTCAGATAACTTCTCAAGAGCAGCTTCTGTGAAACTTTTGCATCCCTGGTAAAGCCTGGAGATGTTTGTGTATCTTGAAGGCATTTACAGGGTAGTAGCAAGATGTTTGTGAATGTCATCCCTGAATATTAGTACAAATGTGCTTCTGTATTTAGATAATAGGCTCCTTCCGAACTCATTCAATGTAATATTTCCTTGTGGGCTCTTTTCAAACCCTGATAAGAGAAANAGTAGCAAGATGTTTGTGAATGTCATCCCTGAATATTAGTACAAATGTGCTTCTGTATTTAGATAATAGGCTCCTTCCGAACTCATTCAATGTAATATTTCCTTGTGGGCTCTTTTCAAACCCTGATAAGAGAAACAACACAGAAAAAAAAAAAAAAAGACATTATTTCTTTCATTATGTGTTTAAAAGACTGTACTTTGTATTTGCTGGCATACTGCAGGTTAAGATGTTTCCAGTTAAGCTTGTGGCTTTTTAGTGAATTTGCTTGTTAGGAAGCCAGACCTCGCTGCTTTTTCATTTTGGAATGGTGCTGGCTTGTTCTAATCCTTCTCCGCCTGTCAAAGCCCTTTAAACCGCTGGCCCTGGTCCATGAGATTTTTCCATACAAGGGGATGACTTACCGTATTTGATACCCTAAAGATTAGGGGCCTGTCGAGATTTCCTGACTGCTTGACACTTGTATTTTAGCACGCCTGCTGTGAGCAGCGGGACGTGAAAGCAGACGGGCGGATGAATCACCGGACCGATCTTGCGTTATTGTCACTTGGTCAGTTGATAAGGGGGAGAGAGAGATGAGAAAAGTGGGCTTCCTCTGTATGTTAGATTGGAAAATGCAGCTGGAAAAGCAAAATAATTTGACTGTAATGCATCAGCGGGACTAAGAATAGAAGTGATGCAGCTGGTGAAAATGGCCCTTAAATGCAAGAAGCCTTCCCCTATTTGCCCTCCCCAGCTGTAAGCCTTCAGTTTGGTACCAAGAACTAAAGGACCAGGGAGGGGTGGTAATAGGCCTGTGCTGAATATAGCCCTGGTGGGAGCAGTTTGGACTTTAACCCTTTGATACGCCTTTCCTGTGTGGGTTGGTGCATATGTCCACATGCAATATTTATTTATTTATTTATTTAGGAAACTAACCCTTGAAGGATCTAGAAGAGCCTGATCCAATATGTAGACGTTATTTTCACTTCCGTATTTTCTCCATTAACTTCAGGGCTGTAACACTGATTTTTTTGTTGTTTTTTTTTTTTTTTAAAACTGTAAATGTACGCTACTGGGAGTTTTATTTTCAGTGTTTTACTTTTTATTATCTCTAAAACTTGGTCTATGTAACAAAACTTTATTATTTTTATTGACTTATATTACTTTTTCCTATGTATATTAAAATTGGTTTGATTTCCTTCTCCCCCCCAAGAGACTAACATTTGTTTTGTTTTCTAATCCTTAATTCATTGTCTTATAAAAATCAGCAAATTATACCCAGCATCAAATTATAAGACTGAATTACAGTTAATTAAAAATAGATATTTGTAATGGGCATTTTAACAATCTTAATTGTGATAACTCAACAGGATGCAACTCTGTAGGGGTTATCATTAGGATGATGACATTTGCGACTTGTGGGAGTGTTAGTTGTTTGCAGTATTCCTTATATTTATTACAAAGACAATTGCATCTACCTCTGCTTTTAATAAAACCATTCTCAGAACATCTTAATATTGCAACATACAGCAATATTTATTGTTTGCCTCTGGACTGCTGTCAGTACTTTGGTTGTGTGTAGTGGTGTTTTTAACTGAAGTTTGCTCCCGTAGTGATGCTTTTATAATTGCTTCGTCTTTGCTAACAAAACCTTTTCAATAGGAGAGCATCATGTGAGACAGGTTCTGTTTCGGTGGTGTCTTGGAGTAGGTAGCACCAGTTGTGTGCTGCTAGCAGTGAATGTAGAATATTGAAAGCTCAAAATATGGAGAGCAGAGAATTGTGGAATCATGAGAATATTTGTATCTAGAGAATAATCAGGAGCGCAACTTAGGATGTAGAAGAAATAATTATCTTTTGTATTAAAAAGTGACGTTGAAATCTTGCATAGTTGTTGGTGGATTAAACAGCAGGACGGAGTCAGAATTTGTCTTTTTAATGGGAATAAAGCCAGTCTCAGTGAAACTGGGAGAGAGTTGTTGTTGGAATAGTGCTGGTGGATGAGTGTTCCGCAAAAGAAGGAAGCTCAGGGAAGAGGGTGAAGCGAGAGCTGTGGTAAAAGAAGCGATGAGGATAGGTGGGACAAGTCATGGAGGAACATTGGACTCGTAAATGCTTCGCTGCCTTGTTTCAGATTATAATTTTAAACTAATTTGAAGCCACTGAATGTAAGGCAGTGGGGCATGAGACTGCTCGCTCCCTGGGGTGAGAACAGAGTGGTCTGGTTAACAGCCCCACACCCCTGAAGTTGGTGACTGGACGTGCTGGTTGCGGCACTGATGCCCAGGTGTCCACAGGGGACAACCACGCTTGAGCCAGAGGAGCTGTTGGCCTTTCAGTGGCGACTTGTGTACTTAGAAGCCCGTCTTGGCAGCAAAGGAGATGGAAAGGGACATCCAGCAGTCAAGACAGGAGAATTTCTCTGCCTGGGTCAAGTGTCAATGGGAGCAGGGTCTGGTGGTGGATGTGTCTCAAGGGTGGGTGTAGGGATCGTGAACCTGAGACAGATGCGAGGACACTTGAGGCTTGAGGTCTGGCCAACTGCAACGTTTGTGTTGGGTAACGTGGTAAGAAGCACCTGTGTAACTAAATGGAGTAGTTGGGAGAAAGGGCTAGGGGGAGCTATGTGACACTGATGGTAGATGAGGGGCAACCACTTGTAATCAGTATTGTAACAGCAAAAGCTGTGTTCGCTATCTCTTACTTAATCAAATTACAGCAATATTTTTCAGTAGTTAATGTATTTTAGGAGCTTCCTCATAATTTCCAAATACCAGGTAGGTGTATTCCTGGCGTGAAATGGAGGAGGGGTGTAGCCCCAGGTGGATCTTCAGCTAATGCGTTTCTGCTACTGCCAGTTAGTTTAACTGCTTTGTTAAGCAGTTTAAGTCATGTACTGTGTCAGGTGTTACCTGCAAATCAAAAAAATAATCAAAGGAAATTGATAGAAAAACAAAAGCTCAGATTGTCGAGGGGTTGCTGAACTTGATCCTCAGGGAAGTGGTGGGTATAGTTGTTCGTGTCATTCGTATTCTTCTGAGTCAGGATGGTTTGTAGGGGTTACAGATTGTGGTGATTAGCCAGGAATGGTTTTGGGTGTCCTGCGTAGAAGTCTTCGAGCCTTGCCAGAGGCATGCTTCATTCAAAGCAGCATCTGTACTGTCAGGCCTATGTTGCTTTTCTGTTACATC
>VYXH01004377.1:129283-158479 GCA_013397275.1 Burhinus bistriatus | reverse complement strand
ATAATTTCCTCTGATATTCATGTCTTCTATTGTTATTAAATTATTTATTAACGCTGTTTATTAATTTATTTGTTGCACCCTGTTCCCTGAAAGATAATTAAATATGATGAGTCTACTGGCTGGCTTGTAACAGGAGTGGCAGGAGCATAGGTTTGGGATTGATTGGTTTCACTGGGGTGACACAGAGTATGGGACAAGCCCAGCCTGGCCAAGCTCCAGGTGCTCCAGGGTGAAAATCCTTGGATTTTAAAATTGTGTTTTCCTCTGTGCAATACAGGTTTGTTTCTTTGGAGTGGTTTCCTCTCTAGTTTAATAAACCATGCAATGTCACTTCCATACCATCCTTAGTTTCTGATTTTTTTGTTTATGATGGTGTCCATGTAACTGATGAGCAGTGTACTTGTATTAACTTCTATGCATCACCTTGGTATGCAGGAAGCTTAGCATGGGCGGTGTTGCCAATTCCTGCTTGACAGTAGTATTTAACCATCTCAAGTTACTTTTTTTTTTTCTTTTTTTCTCCAAGCTCTTTTAAAAATGGGATGCCTTTCCAAGTCTGCCTGGCTACCTTGAAAACGATGACTTTAAAAGTCTTAAAAATTGGAGGTTTTGATTGGGAGAACAAAGGAACCCAAGACTTTTTTTTTTAAAAAAAACAAAACAAAACAAAAACAAACCAAAGCTCTTAAAACTTGCATTACCCTTCACTCTGCAGACAACTAAGTACCATTTTATTTAAAATACTTTTTGGTCAGGAGCAGTGGCTGGACTGACTGCAATGACAGCGACTCAGGTCCTTGCTCTGCCTCTTTGTCTCCTCTATAGAACTACAGAGCCATGAAGGGCAGCTGGCGCAGGGGTAGGTGTCCGTAGGTAGGTGAGATAAACCCGCCAACTGGCAAGAACTTTATCCACTGGAGTTATTCTTCAGGTTATAGTTTCTGGGCTGTGAATGCGAGTAATTGCTGAACCAGGGTTAAGGGGGTTGTTTGCCCATGTTGGTCTGCAGAATGAAACAGCACTGGTGTCCTGCATGCAGATGGCGAGTCCTGCAGGCTGCTGCAGTGATCGCAGTAGGAGACTGGAAAGTACAAATTACCTTTGGAAATCAGGCTACTTCTGGTTTTTGCACTTAAATATGTAGTCAGATTTGCAGATGGATTCCCCCCCTGGAATACTGAATGAAACTGAATTACTCCCCAACGCCCCGCTGCCCCCCAAAAAAGTCTTAAGTGATGGGGGAACTATCAGATAGGGGAGAAGGAAATATATTTCTGTTTAAGCAAGGACAGGAAAATAACCAAAGCAACTGTGTCTCCTGTCAAAAATACAAGGGCTGTTAGAACAAGGAGAGAAACAACGAGGTCTAGGGAGGCCAGTGAAATATGAGCAGGTATGTATGAGGTAGATCTCTGAACAGATGCACCTTTTCCTAAGGTTAATCGTGACTTGGACTGAGCTTTACAGTGTATTGGGAAGTTTGAAATGCTGGGATGGAGAGTTTCCAGTGGAAATTCTCCAGGAGCAGTACTGGGGACAGTTTTACCTTCTCACTCATCCCAAAGACATCAAGAGCATGAGTATGCTTCAGTGACTTTCTCTGGATTTCAGATTATTATTAAAAGATTTGTAGCTGCTGAATCTGGTAGCGGAGCTGGTTTTGAGCTGGTCAATGCCTGATGGGAATGTTGTATAGTTAGATATGGGATTTCTCCCTTTTCTGAGCTTTCTACCTGCAATATGCTGAGGGATAATTATTAGTAATAATGCTAGTCTGCACTTTCAAGAAAGGGCAGGCTAGGAGAAAAGACATTAAAAATGATTAATGAAAACACTCGTGGTCAATTGATCAATTTTAGAGAGTGTACCTTCCTATTAAAACAGACACTCATCAGCCTCATTTGTAGGATGCCAGCCAAATAGACTCCTTAAACTGATTAATAGCACTACTGCTGTCACGTAGTGTCCCTAGTTTAGAGCCTAAATATGTACCCACACCTTCACATAGATACCATGCTGTTCTCTTGAAAAAACATTTTATTGGTACGTTTCTAATGGAAGGCAAAAGGGGCCCAAATTGTAACAAATACAGTGATGCAATTTATTGTGGGTTGAGCGAAGTCTGAGCTGAACGTAACTACCTGCTACGTAGAGCAGGGTGCATTCAGCTGTTGACTTTCTTTTTTTCTTGGAAGCATAACTTTGAGCCTGGAAATGAGGATGGTTGGGTTTCTTTGGTGCATATCACAACTTGGAACAACATTTGATTGGTTTTCTTTGCTTGTTTCTCCCAGCTTTGGGGTGAATTGTGAGAGCCTGTCCTCTCCTAGCTACTGTGACTCTGCTAGCTAGAGAGGTCAACGCTGCCTCATGCTTATTGCCACCTCTGTTTTGGAGGAGCGAAATAGGTTGGTTTGAGTAGCTTGATGGGTTTTTGCTAACTTATTTTACGCTGCTTGATGCAGTGAGGTGGGTCTTGCCCATGTAGCTCAGTGGGCACTTCTGAGGAAGTGACCATCTCCAGGCTGGGGCTTGCTGAAACGGCATGTTGGCTCTCGCTGCCTGTGCCAGCCATGGGGGCGTCAACACCAATTTTACAACCACCTTCTGGTGATGTATAAACTTACAGCTTGTGTAGCTTTCCACGCTGCTTGTGGGAACGATTTTGCTCCTTCTTTTAAGACAAGTTTAGTGGGCACACCTTATTCTGTTTTTGCTTGTTCTTTAGGTGGTTTTGCTGCGAGTGCCCAGAGCGCTTGGCACTGTGATAAGGGGAAAGCCGCATGGTGTTTTGTCCGTGGTGGGATGATGGTTAGTGCTGTTCTGTCGTCTTTACAACATCTTGCACGACATAAAAGGAAGAGACATTCCAGGGTTTATATAAGCTATTACATGTAAACAGTGTTAAAATTTTTTCTTTCTGCTCTCATTTTTCCATTGTCCTGGTGTTCCCTCTGAAGGCAACTATGAGGAGACTATGAAATTTTGAACCACGTAAGGATAGTGTTTGCCATCTGAGGCAGGATTTGTCTGTTTCAGACATTCATGTTTCAGACTTTCTTGCAGGTTAAATCTCGCATACCTGCGCTCCGTTACCAAATTGCAGGGTGCTCACTACAGCTGGGTTGATGGAGAGGAGGTTTTGGCACAGATCTGCAGGAATTTTGTGCTCGTTTGTTTGGTCTTGTAGTGAGGAGCCTTAGGTGCTCAGCCACCCTCACTTAAATTAGATGGGGGGTTGCCATCACCACGAGAAACATCAGATGCATGGTCCACACAGAAACCGATTCTCTACCAAGTGTCCTAAGGAAACTGGTGACCTTGTCCTTAAGCTCTGGCTATTTCATTTATAACTGTGTACAAGTGCAAGGACTATTTGTTCTTCTTCTCTGGGATTCAGCAACCTCTTAACAGGAAATAAAGAAAATCCTTGTTTTATTTTTGAATGGGTTAGAATATAAATTAAAATTACCTTGCAACTTTGAGAAGAGAGCGTAAGTACTGCAAGCCTGTACCACAAGTAGAGCTGGCTCGATTCTGGACCGAGTGTAAACCTAGTTTGAGTAAAGGTATTAAACCAGGAGAGTGGGTGATAGCATTTGGTAATGCTAATCCTTATTAGCAGGGCAAAATAATAATATGAACCCTGTACGGTTAAGTCTTTTTCTGTGCAACCTCTGTAGGCAATCTGGTCTCTTGATGAAAGATCTGCTGGAGAGAGTGGTGTTTATCCCTTTCCCCACTGTGATGATACGGAAGAATCACTGGCAAGTCTTTTCCCTCTTATCCTGCTTGAAGCACGAGCAGTTCTCCTGTGGGATACGTTGCTTTTGGATTTCATGCTTGGACTTCATTTTTAGTACACTTAATCACATTTGTTTTATCTGAGGTGCAAGCAAAAGGTAGAAACACAACATACACGATTCCAACCTGAAATTAGGAATAACCAGTTTTTAAATATTACTGTTTTATAATTTCTTTCAGATGCTCATAAGCCCTTACGAGTAGAAATCTTGGACAGTCGTTAGTTGCAGAGTAATACATACTATTTTGCTGAAGAAAGTCTGAAAATGAGGGGAAAAAGAAAGTCTGAAGATAAGGGGAGAAGGTCACTTTTTTAAAATGGGTTCAGAAGCATAGCTACATTTTGCAGCTTGACTGAAAATCCTGTGTTGTTTTGATGATATTTTAGAAAGTGTGCTTTTGGCAGATTCTTTAAGACAATTACTTGCAAAAAATACTTAATCAATTCACCAAAAAATTGTGGCTGTATGTCTGCATGTTTTTCTATTCATATACATATATGTGTATATATGCATGTGTGTATAAATATATATATATGTATAAAGCTGTAATTCTTGTAACAAGAAAAGGCCCACTAACTCCTTTTGACTTGCTGCACAGGCTGGTAAATGAAATTTTAACTCTGAAAATTTGAAGTTTGAACTGCGTGCGAGGATAAGGTGGTGAACTAAGAGACCTTGCGCTGAGTGTGTGCACTGTAACATGAACATTTCCTTATGTCAGAGAAGCTGTCCAAAGTGATGTGTGACTGTGTTTATCAAAATTTTGTTTTATTTAGATCTAACAGAAACCAATGTCATTCTATTTAAAGTAGAGGTGTGAAGGGAGTATCAAGGTTCCAGAGCTATCCATTCAAACAACTGAGAGTGTCAAAGATAACTACTTTTAGAATAAAAATTCAATAGGGATGTCGTATTTTTCTGCATTTTCCTCTGCTCCCTGCAATTTATTGCACTCTTCCGGATTGACCACTGATCGTTACCTAAATCCAGGCATTTAAGGACTCCATTACTTCTCCAGATTTTAACTAAGTCATTTTTTGCCTTTACGATGTAACAGCGTGCACATACACTTTCTAATTTCATTTGTGTACATTGATACAATTGCAGGGTTTTTTTAAATGTTACTGAAAGACATAATCTTTTCCAGAGCAATAATCCTCTGAAATTATGAAATATACCATATTTATATATAATTATTTTTGTCAAACCAGACCCTTAAGTTCTAGGGAGAACAAAGAGTTCTTGAAATTCATCTTCAAGTCCCAAGAGGTCTGGGACTTATCCTTGAAGCTGTTCAGTTCAAAATAATTCATTAATGTCAAATAAAAGATCCCATAAAGAATAATGTTTATTCCTTTAAGTCTCTACGGAAAGACTGTGTAAGCACTCCTTGAAAGTTTAATCATTCAATAAAGCTTTTAAAGGGAGGAGGGGGGAGGAGCATGGCACAAAGGTTGGGTGTTCAGTTAATGAATCGTTCATCCACATCTGGCCAGCTGCATGCTTTTTTCTATGGAAACCTGCTATCAGAGTATAATGATTTTGGGGAAAAAAAAAACCCAAACAACAGAAAAACAACACAGCTATACAGTCAGGTGAGTGAAGGATGCATCTTCTTGCGCTGACAAGAGCCCAATGGCATTGAGATCATTCTGGTTTGGCATAAAAGCGTTGGAGGCATCGCCTCATGAGGCTCAGCTGAAGTCAGGGTAGACGTTCAGGAGGAGCTGCATCACCTCCCCATCCCAGACTGCAGCCTCCTCCGCTTAGATACCCCAGGGACCAGGCTGGTGGCAGAGCTGCTGCTTCTTACCTTGAATCATGATGCACTTCAGTAAGTGCGTGCGTCCTTCTTTCTCTATGCTAGATGTCATTCTTCGTGGGAGTCTGGATAAATATTTCAGTCTGTAGGAGTTCAGGAGAGCTAGGTATCACCTAGCAACAAACATCCCACTCTGCCTCCTGCTTCTCTTTACTTTTATTGAAATACCAGTGAAAACCAGAAGTTGAAGCATTAAGTTAATTTTCAGAAATATTTTGAGCAGCTTAAGATATTTTCGTTACGACACTACGTCAGAGCAACAAAGATGTTGGGGAGGGGCTGGCATCTTAAAGCAAGTAACTCCACTTGCCTTGTTTGAATAGAAATCACAATCAAAGACTAGCAAAAACTTTAGCTGAAGACAGAATAAAGCTATGATTGCAGTTGTATAGTGAGGAACAGAATGCGTAGCAAGTGCTCCTTTGGTATGAGATCTATAAAATCTATAGCAGTTACACTTAACCTAAACTGAATGTATTTTCAGCTGTATTAGCGGATTCATCTTGCAGCTTGTGATGGCTGCTGGTGGGACAGTGGCTTATGTTGGAATTTAAAGCTTTTTTAACATTTTTACAGGCAACTTTGTGTCAAAGTGTTTTGGCTAGTTTCAGTTACAATCATACAGAACTCAGTTTATGAAGATTCTTGGGGCTAGACCCAAGGCAAGAAACATAGGCACTCGAAGCGCAATTTAGGCAGATTTTGGGGTATGCCGATTCAGTGCAATGCTGCACTGAATTTCAGCTTCTCCTGTCCCTTATCAATTCCAAATGTCAAGGACTGTTGCAAATCTGCAGCTTGTGTTTAACGTGTATTTTATCTGTCGCTTCTGCAGAATGTCTGCTTTATGGAGTTTATTAATTTCCCTGCAAGAATCAGAAACACAGGAAAAAAAGAGCAAGTATGTGGCCACTGTTAATATAAAGGTAGCCATCCTCAACACTGGGTGGAGGATAACCTGTGTTCCTTCACTTCTGAACGGTTTCACCATGCTTTCTGTGATCCTCCCTTACCTGATGTTCAGGTTTGTGAGAAGTCGTGCTCCTTCAGGGAAGTTTGGTGTGACTCGGGGCCTTTGAAAGGGATTGCAGAAGTGTAAGTGCAGATTTAAGGGCTTTCAAGAAGAAAAGTGCATACTTTTAAAATAAAATAAATGATGCAAGAAGGTGAGTCAGAAATGCAGTTATGCCCAAATACGGAGTTTGCTCTGTAGAGGAAAAAGTTAATAAATCCTGATTCGGCAAACTTTGCGAATGAGTTGGTCTTTCCAAATGTATGTTCCCATATCTGTCCAAATTAGAAAAGGGGAAGAGTAGCACAAGGAATAATTTGTAACTGTATTAATGGGAATTTACTTAAAAGTTAGCAGTATGTAGAAGAGACATGTAAGTGATACCAATATGAACTTCTTTTTTTAATTAATTAATTTGGGTGTATATGTTCAAGAATGCTCTATTTGTAGAGACAGAGAGGGACCTCTACACACATAGTGGCCTCTGTTTGTCTAGAAATATGCTCAGCATGATTGTCCTGAAACCCTTCCATGTTCCTTACTCTGGTCCGTGATTCCTGCTTCCCTCTGTCAGTGGGTGGGGATGCTGACCAGGGCATTGATTCTCATCAAGAGGTGTTTCTAAAATGGACTAGGTGTTGTAAATTCTGTTGGGTTTTCTCTTGCCATAGGAGAAAGAATCTAATGTTTGGTGGCGTTCATAAGCTTTATAAACTCCTAGAGTCTGAAAATAAAATTTTAAGATGATGGTTGTCTTTTGGCTGTAAGTGGACGTAACTGTCTGCTACTTAAATTTCTTTCTTTTGGTTGAAACTGGTGGTTTGTTAGGTGCTTTGCTCTATGTTTACTTAAAGAGCCCTTTTGTCATAAAGGTTTCGAATCAGGAATATTGTGCAGTTGTCTGGTATTCTTCTGGTATAAAACCCACTTGACAAAAATGGAAGATGCTTCTGTTTGGACTCTCATGTCTGTTTTCATACTTCTGATAGTAGAAACTAAGATTTCATAGTAAGTTGCTGAAAACTAAAGTCCAGAGCAGGTTCCACGGTGGTGACACATGTGACAGAACGGGTGCACTAGATTGAGAAGGATGGACAGTCCTATTTTTCATATGCATTTCAAAGTAATTTAATCTGAAGCTGTAGCTTTTCAGCTCTTCTGAAAATCAGGAACAGATTTATGGAGTTACTAGTTAAATGCCATTTTCAGATGGATGGTTTGCTCTTCATTTTCTCCCCGAAAGCAACCTAAAATAGTCACAATGAAGAGGTGTGTGGCCTGTATGGGTGGCATTTCTGACAATTGTGTGTTGGCCACCAAAATCGATGCTCTTGGTTACCCTTGCTGGCAGTCAGTGCTAGGGGGTAACCCCTGTCCTACCCCCTAAACCATGTGTATCATGGTGGAACAGCCTTGTGGGACGGTGGCACTGCTGGAGCTTGTGGTGTGCCCCACTTGTGCTTGGTGAAGAGGAATTCAAGCAGAAGCACTTCCATGGAGGAGAGCACCCCAGTGATGCAGAGACGTGGGTGATTCAGTGCTTGATAAATTGTGCAGACCTGAAGAGAATTAACGAGACCTAGTTATTTATCGTTGCTCATGAAGTAGCTTTTTCATGAAGAGGACCGCTGTATGTGATTTAATGATACAAAACCAGCGGCAGCTATGGGTAATTGTGTAGCGGTGTGTTAGCAATTTTGAAACACATACCCATGTTTGCTCTATCACCATTTGTGTGTAACTTGGAGCTAAGTTGTGTTGTAGGAGTGTGTGTGTCTGTGTGCGTGTAGGGAGGAGTAATGATGACAAAACCTGGAAAACTGGAAACAGTTACACATCAAAGTCTGTCTTCCTCTGACAGAGACCCCATGAAGCTTTTGAATACGTTACATTTAATTTTAAAGAACTTGATGACCAAGTCATTTCCTGCTCAGGTTAGATAACCACATCATGTAAGTCCAGGATATGGAAAACCTGGTCCATTTGTCCAATTTTTGGACATTAGCCCAGAGAAGGAGCTGCTAGAAACTCAAAGGTGGTTCTTCAAGTGAGCAATTTAAAAAAAAAAAATAAAAAAAAAAATCTGCTTCATGCAATCCAAATAATGCCAAGGGAGATTAAACAACAAAAAGGAAAGGGAGTCTACAAGATGCATGGGAGATGGGGCAATGGTCTACAATAGTTAGCATGCTCTAAGCCTACAGTATTTATTTACATTTAGTTAGGTCAGTGTTCACGATGATTTTGCAGCCTTTTATGATTCATGTGAGTATTTGGAACTTAATATTTTCTTAGAAATAAAATTAAGGTTAATAAAAAAAAAAGTAAGTTCATGGTGTTTAGTCAGTGTAATAGTAGCACAGTGTATGAATATTTACTAATTTTACATGCTTAAGGGAGCTTCTTGTCTTGTTTTCAGTGTAAAAGTTGCATAGCGTTTGGAAACTTGTTAGCTATGTTGTTGTATATGCAGCAGTAAAGAAATACTGGGTTGTGGTTTAAAAGCAGGCAGGTGATGCTCCACTGCTATTTGAAGGATGACCTTATTTTGAATGATATAAAAATAACAGCAGTTTGTTTATAATAACTCTGACAGCAGATTTAGATTCTTGACTTCACACCATTTCCATTATTAAAAGAGACATATGTAAGTAGCATTTGCTTCCAGATATATGCACATATTCTGGCAAGAGGTTTAAGACATACTGTCTACTATTTAAATTTTGGACATCTGAAGCTTTTTTTCTCCCAAGGCTTTAAAAAAGTTAGATTACTGGATTTGTATATTTTCTTAAACATGAAGGAGCCTTCCAAAAGTATAACATAGTTTTTAAATCTCTCTATATGTTTTTCTTTTATAGATTCACATGGAAACATATCTAAAAGAATCACGTATACACAGGAAAACTTTAAAGAAATTGTAACAAAATTTGAATACATATCTTGCACGGTTATTTCCAGTGGCTGGAGTATTGACTGAGTTCACTAATGAATATATTTCAGCTTTTAACATGTTGTTGTCCAGATCTCACATGCTATTTCTGGGAAACATGTTTTGAAATACCAGTAAAGAATATTCGCACTCGGTAACTGGTGGAAAGTTTACCCGTACAAACGCAGGGTACTGATATATAATGGGCCCTGAAGACTAATTAAAGCAGCTGGGATTTAGTATGCTCAAGTAACAGCTCAGAAATTAATGACACTGAGAGCACTGACTAAAATCGTTAGTTAAGAGGAAACATAAGGCTTTCTCCGATGTACTTTTTGTCATATTCGTCCAATTTCATTTAAAACGGTTATAAACTTACTGTTCTTGTGACCTCTGTTTTACTGTGGAACAGACATCGGTGGTTATTTTTTTTATTTACATATACAATAATATTTGAGAAATTAATGAACTCTAAGAAAATACATCAATTATATTATTTAACCTTTTCTTTTCCAGGATTGAAGTGGATCTAGTGACGAATAGATGACTGAATATTCATATGAAGAGGAAAGCCATAAAAGTTGGTTGACATTTTTACAGCCATATGCATTATACATATTACTGCTATTATCAAAAATTTATATTGTGATACAAACCATAACAGGTGAAATAACTGGTCGGACTTTCATATACCGTATTGTCTTTCTGGCAGGGGAATACTGTAGCTTAACACAGCTGTAGCTTAACGCAACAGTTTCTGACCAAGCTTGAATGTTCAAAGGAAAACCTAGTAATATGTTGAGAAACTAGGTAATTCTTTTGAAACCAGGTGTTGGAATGGGCTGATGCATAGTGGTGGTCAGTATTCTTATGGGCAAGGATGAAGGGAGAATGGGAGAGGCATTGTCTTCCATTACAGCTACTGGCTACGAAGCTTAATACATTGATGAGTGGCACTCAGACGCCACGTTGACAAACGCTGTTTAAGAAGTCAAATAGGGTATGGTATCTTCAACAGTATCTTGGTGCTTTGTTTTCTTATGGTAGAGAGGTGGCTGTCTTAACAGCATGCATTTTCTGCACTAGTTAAAAAGGAAGAAGCTGTTAGTGGACCTCTGGGCTGTACTGACTTTATTGTTATGCTTTATAAGATGATAAAATTCACTAGGCCTTGACATCTGTCAGTCTGACTTGTTGGTAACTCTGAACTATGGGCGTTGGCTGGGTTGCTACGTTAACCAGTTCCTGCCAAGGATGTTTAAACAAAGCTGACTGTGCCCCTGTGGGTTTGCACCAGAGCAAATGAATTGTAATGCCAGATGCAGTGCGGGGTACAGTGGGATGCAGTGTGTGGTCCAGCGGGATGCCATGCAGCAGCTCGGAACAAGGCATTCTGGAAACTCTGTTGGTCAAGGAGGGGTATGTTATGATGGAAACTCTCTTTCCCAGAGAGCTTTCTTTGGCCCCTGAATCCCAGTCAGGGGTAGGAACAATCAAAAAAACAGCAAAACCCCCCAGCTTTTCCAAAAGCACAGTGTCAGTTGAGTACCGGAAACTTAACTCTATAGTTCTGGTTGTGTGAGCAAAGTACTTAACTAGGGTCAAGAGTCTTATTTATCTCAGTGATAATTTGGTTATATCAATATTTGAGTGGTTCAGAAGTTTTACAGTTTGTGAGCAGCTGATTTAGATACAGGTGGGTTCACTTTAATTCTTTCTTGGATTAGCCTTGTTTAGTGTTTACAGCAGGTAGTGGTGGATACGCTGATTCTAGCTACCTCTGGATTCACAGGCAGTGTAAGACTTGAGGGGAAGCATCTGTGTCCTTGAATCCAGTCTCCTGAAATCAGCCAGAGAAACAGTATTTAGTTCAGAATCATCCACAGAACATCTGCTTTGTATACCACAGGTCCCAGAAAACACCTCCAGCCTCCAGGAGCCAAATTTAAACCCTAGTAGAGACCGTGAGTGGTATTAGTAGCTCTGCAGGAATGTACACAAATGCTCTATGCGATCAGGGACCCATATGCCCAGATATGAACCAGCAGTTGTTGCCTGCTAAAACCAGCACACAAAGTCTTAAGGAATTTCTCTTTGGTTTGATTGCTGACATGTTGGCGGCTGTCGTCCACACCAATGTCTGATAGCTCGGGATGGGTTTGCATCGTAGGGGAGCAAACACTTCCCTGCTCAGACCTCCTGACTATGAATAGCAGAGTGAAGAACAGATGTCATCCAAACCTTGCTTGCATCTTCCAGAACTGCAATGATAAAAATCCTATAGGTACAAACTCAGGGAGGCCCTTTACTAGTAGAAAGTGTGAGAGGGTGAAAAGACAGACCTAATTACCTGCAAGCTATCTCGGGATATCATTATGTTACAGTGGACTCCTCCTGCTATCCAGAAGACAGCACAGAGTAGTACTACCATGGTGTGGTAATGTTTTGCATTGAATTGAGGAGAAACTGAGCCAGACTAGAGGACCATCTTAGGTATTTGGCTTGGGATGTGACACCGGGGCAGAAAACGTTAAGGATTTGTCAGATCCTTCAGAGGGACTGTCGTAACCAGAGTCTGTGCAGAGGAGGGAGGGCTTCCATATCAAGCAAACGCAGAAGACTCTTGGACTCACATGGCCTTTTCCCAAGTTTCTTGGGAAAGACTGTAGTTGCATTAGAGATGCAGCACTGCTAGCTCTGTAGCTCTGTTCCTCTCTCTGCTTTTGCTTTTCTGTTTCAACGCAGAGTGATGGCAGAAGGAAGGAAGAACAGGAGAACACGGTGACCTCTTTCTTGTCAAGCCACAGTTCCACTCTCTCATGCCCTTCTGATGACGTACTGCAGTAATCATAGGGAAGCTGCACAAAATATGTGCAGATAAGGAAGGGGATACTGAGTTGTTTCATTACACGTTTTCTGTTTGTCAGTCTTTGCAAGTGTAGGGCTCTGAATCCAGCTGTTAATCTTTTATATTAGGAAAGTACCATGATTAAATCATATCACTGAATGAGAAAAAAATGTGGTTATGTGGAGGAATTCAAAGTCTGAGGCTAAAAATTCCTTTTCTGGGAAGACTGATTCCAGAAAACTTAAGCAATAGAGGTGGACAGGGCTCCTCTGCCGTCACTGTTAAGATTGGTTGATGAAGTTCTCGCTCCAAGAGGAAAGATTGGATTTCACCCAGCACCCTGCCTCAGCCTTTCACTTTATTGCTGCTTTGCTAACCAAGTTTTGAAAGCCTTCCATTGTTAACAGGAGTATGTTGGTATATCATTGGGGGCGTAAATAACTTGAGTTGCATCATCTGTGTGTTTTATTGGTATATTTCAGGTCTTTGTTAGTCTGCCTCAGACCATATCATAATATATGTAAATGTGTTTTTATATAAATAACTGACATCTAAGTGTATATGCAACTAATGGAGGGAATATGAACATAAATTTTTCTGTCTCATAAAATGCGATCAGATGAATCTTTCCCCAAAAAACAAGAAATACACAAAATAAACCTGTTGGCATACATGTATATTGAATGCACGCAGCTTACGATGCTTATCCATTTTCCATAATAACGGCGACTACATCCAGAGGTTCAGTTCTTTGTTGAACCTGACATTTAAAGTTTACATTTTTCAGTCTACAGTTATTCAATGCAGATGTATGGAGATGACAGACCAGTATAAGAGCAGGTAATGAAATGGGTAACTTACAGCTCAAAGTCCTGGGCAAAATAAAGATCAAGACTTTAAAACACAAAGAAGTGGGCAGGACTGAAAGAGGGTCAGAGGGCAAAATTAAAGGGGAGAGGAGATTGCTCAGATTGAAAAGGCAGGTCTGCATTGTACTTAACAAGTGGTCTCGGATACACTCTCCCACTCACACCATGGTCTCATGGACAGCCTGCTGAAATACTACTGTGCAGTTCATTTGATCAGGCTTAATGATGGTCTAAGTTTAGTGCTCAAAAAATGATAAACAACACCGAGTTGTATTGAATTCAGTGGTGTTGGGAGATGACTGATTATTTTCTAGAGGTCTATGTGATAAGCCTAAGAAATACTGCTGTCTCATGAATGTAACCTCTGCATCCTCTCTTTTTTAAAACAAACAAAAAAAAACCCCAAAACCCCAAGAGTGAACTTCGGCGTGGCTATTTAGAGGGAGGGACTCAATACAAGGGGGTGTTCCGTGAGCTCTCCAGAGCTCATCCCATCTCAGGAATCTCCCAACCTTTGACATGCCCTTTCCTCACCTCCCCTGACTCCTGTGTGGAGCGGGGCGTAGGAAGGTGCAGGTCCTCTGAGCTGCCGGATACATACGTGGTGCTGCGCAATGGTACCCAGCTGATGCAGTGAGGGCAGGGCTGCTGTTCAGGGCGACCTCGGCAGGCTGGAGGAATGGGCTGGCAGGGACGTCATCAAGTTCAGCAGAGGGGAAAGTCCTGCATCTGGGGAGGAACAACCCCATGCTCCATTGCAGGCTGGGCAAGCCCCTGAGCCATCTCATCTAACTTTGGAGCTACTCTGGTTTTGGATGGAGTTTGGACTCATTGGACTTTAAATTTTTACTTTTTTCATGATTTTAAAGTCCAGTTGTGATAAAAATGATTTTTTTTTAAATGTGTTTGAGGATATTTTGAGGAAGTTTTATGTTTTTATTTGCATAGTCAGAATATTAGTAACAGCATGGTGATATGTTTGGGTTTTGTCATCAGCTGTCCCCTCCGTATCTATTACAAACAAATGCAGTCTTCCTAGAAAGAAAATGACTGCTCTTAAGCAGTCTTTCACATCTAACATCATTCAGTGGATTCTTAGAGTGTAATTATGACTAGAAACATCAACAGGATAAAATATGTTAATCTCAAGGGAGTTATTTGCACTGGCCATCAATCTATCCTTTCTGTCATGCGCTTTTCAGTTTAGATTACTTTCAGGCAAAGAGGCTGTAGTTTGATGTTTTGTCTCAATTCATTATGATTATAAATATCTTGGATAAAACAATGTAACAAATAACCACTTAAAAATGACTGATGGCCCCATTCAGCAAGGCAGGGAGACTGTGAAGTTGTCTTGGTATCGTCTGTTGTCTAGCATTTATCAAGATAGGTCCCTTGACAGTCGATTGGTGGTTGATACTTAATGAATATTTCACAGTGTAAATAGATAGCAGGCAGTTTGTTGTCTGGATCCCAGTCATATTCATAGGACAGATCTGCTTTTACTTAACTGTCACTTAAAAATGTAAAACTTATGCTGAAACACTAGAGAGGGAGGAGAACTTTTTCCCAAACTTCATATTCAGGAAAGGGAGAAGCAGCAGAGATTTGTCTTCCTTTTGCTGTTTTCTGCCACATACTGTGCTGTCTCTTGCTCCCATCCTTTCCCGTCAGGCGCCGGTGCGGCTGACGGGCTGCTGGAGGACCGTGCATGGGGAACGGTGTAGCCCCCCGAGTTCTCTTGCTGCTGGCTGAGCCCAGCTGGGAGTGGGGTGAGGTGGACTTGGAACTGATCCCCATGGCTGAAAAATTGCTGGGGACATTTCCAGCACTGCTCTTTTCCAAGGAGAAAAAGGCATTTTAGGTGCCTCCAATGAACCCCTTCAGCTTGACACGTTTGCATCACATATGAGCTCGTTCATATTGCTTTTGCCTTTGTAAAATTAATGAATGATTTCTGGGAAGACCTCAGCGTTCTTATTAGGCTTTCCTTACGAACAGCAGTACAAAATTTGTTCTACACCACTTCTTTCTTCACTTCTGCTGGGCAGTTGCTTTCATAGCCTAAATGGTTTCTTGTTTATGGGTCCTGGGTCTTGGCTCCATTCCATTCATTTCCCAACTATTTTGGTGTGTTTACATAGTGCTGTTCAGCAGCTGGCTTGGGGCGGGTATCCAAAGCGTGCATGCGCGCACACACACACACAAAAAATCAGTTCATCGGAGTTAGGGCCAAATCATATTTCGTGCTTGGCTTGTGATCTGACCTTGTTTAAATCAAGCTGGATTGTCATTCTGGGGGCTTTGTCCTTCTAGTTCATTCCTCCAATGTGAATCAGGGGGCAGACATCTGCAGAGATTCATAATCATTGCTTTTAAGTTTCATATATCAAAAATACAATATATTTTACAAGTGTTATTTTAGTGGCTGAAGATAGCTGTGGTCTTTCTGCACCCTCGAACTTTAGAAAGGCAATGGAAGTAGGCACAGAGATGGGTCAGACTTTCCCTTTCAAAGTCTGGTCTACTGCAAAAACCCGAAGCTTTGCTTTAAAATCAATAAATAAAGAGGCCTTTATGTATAATAAATAAGGTTATATTTTCAAGTAGTCAGCACAGAGCTGCCCAAGAGGCTTTGCTAAGAATCAGGAGAAATGTCTCTGGCTCAGCAGCGATGTGCAGGGTTTGCATCCCGGTGGCTGCACGGATTTCTGCTCAGCTTGGAGCTGCTGTGGGATGTTTCAGGTGCATTGACTTCATGGTAGTTCTTGAATTAAAATCTTATTTATTAAGCAGTTTTTTGAATCAAGAAGAATGGAGAATCTCATAACAAAAGCATGGCAGCAACCTTCATGTGTGATGATGTGTGGGGGAGGAAGGAGGCCCACGTTGTCTCTATCTTGCAGAAGAGTGATTAGCCTAGAATTGACAAAATGTGACTGAAATGTGGAATGTTTCTAATACCAGAATTATTTTTACAGGGCATGTTGTTAAAATTACTAGATGTCATTTACAGCAAAGCTAGACCTTGCTGGTGTTGCCTATATCGCTCGTGATGATGAGTCTGTGGTTAGTAAACTGTGGATGTACGTGAAAACCATGATTAAGGATCTTCAGCACCTATTGACATAACTCAGTGCAGCAGAGTGCCTGTTAATCCAGCCAAAGTTAATAGATACATCCTTACAATTTTAGTTGGTGAATGTGTTGGCATCTCTCATTTGTATTACTTACTGCTGTTGATTGTAAGGCTTGGTGTGTGATTACTTAACTTTGATTAATTAAAGTCATACAGAGCTTAAACTTTTCCTGTGATGAGCGTCCTCCTGTAACTGTTGCTTTGGTTTTTAAAGTTTGGGTTTTTTTTTTTGTTTTTGTTTTTGGTTGTTTTTTTTTTTTTGGGGGGGGGGGTGTTAGGGTTTATTTGTTTGCTTTTTTTAAAGTTCATTTTGGGAGTGAAAAACAAAAAAACCCTTCCCCTAGAAGAGTTTAGCCAGAGCTGAGAACAGAGATAGCAAAAAACAGCCTGTGAGCATAAAATGACAAATTGCTTTATAATGCAGCCACAGACACCCTTAGTTCCCATTTCTGGTGTTTGAAATGCGTGGTGGTGTTGGTGTTCCCGTGCTGGGAGGGAGAGGAGATGCACTACAAGCAGAGTTCCTGCTTCTTGGGAGGAACAGAAACGGATGCTGCTACCTCTTGTAGCCTCCAAAATGCATGTTGTAGACTATGTGAAATAAAATGATGGAAGCAGCCCCAAGGTCTAGGTGAGAAATTTTGATGTGAGCATGTCCTCAGTTCTGGGTGCAGCTGTGCTTAGTACCTCAAGACTGCCAAGTAGGACCTGCTGTATCTGCCTTGCTGAGTGCATCCACTTCAGGGAGCAGACTGTGGCCGTGGTGTGAGTGATGCCAGGTCCCTGCATGCCCACCGGCCAGGGTGAGCTCCCTCTATACTGCGCTTGCTGCAGGTGTACTACTGCTTTTGGGCGTTTGGGTGTCCTCCCGTAACTTTGCGGTGCTCCTCTTGCTCATTATTGTTGTTGTTGGAGATAATTGGAGGTCTGTCAGCGTGGTGTTTACATGGCATGAAAGTATCAATTGCATGTTGTGGGCTCTGGTGTGAGGCTGTGCGCTGGGGTGTGACGAGGAAGGCTTGGAGGGCTTGGTAGGACCAGTCAAAGTGGTAGAGGTTTGTCCACACTGTTACTGGAAAAGCCTGGAATGATCAGTCCCCCAAGTCCACAGGCCAGTTTTGGTTTTGGGGGAAGCTGGCTGGAACACTCCAGACCAGAGGTGGGAAGTGAGCAGAGTCTATTACTGGTTTAACTTAAGATCAGGAAATGCTTCCATTAATGTCCCAGCCCGGCATGCTTTGGTTCACCTTGTAGTGTGGCCTTGGGCTGCGCAAGCCAGGTGGCTTTTGGAAGAAATCAAATGGGGAGGTGTGCTTCAAAAGCTTACCTAACATGTTCTGATTTCTCATGGGCTGTTGAAAGACATAGTCTGTGGACATCTTCAGCACAACTGAGAAGATCCCCTCCAGTTGCACAGCGCTGCTTGCTGAGGGAGATGCAGGCTCGCGGTTCTGCTGGGTAAATGTTCAGGGACCTCCCAGTTGAGATAGTGCCCTGTCCCTCTTTGTTCAGTGTTTTCGGACCAGCTTCTTCAGTTCCTCTCTCAGCATTGATACCCCTGGTGGGGACTAGTTGTAAGTGACAGGACAGAGTCCATAGGGAGCTAGATCTCAAAGACCTGGATCCATTGCTTTCAACTTGAGTCATTTTGCTGAAGCATCCATCTTCCACGAGTCAACAAGCAGCAGTGGCATCTCCAGAGGGCAGTTCTTCCCATGGGATTTCTATATCCTCCCTATATAAACAGACATCCCCTCTGCCTGCAAGCTACGGTGGTGAACACACCAGACTCCGCTTTACCAGACTTGTGCTCCAGTCCTTGGTTTTTCAAAGCATCCCGTGAGCATCCCTCCTCTTGCAGTCTGACTTTGCTGCTGTGGCAGTTCTCATGGGAATGAAAGAGCAGTCACCAGGCTCATTTCACCTTTTATTTCTAGAGCACTTAAAAAACAATTATACTAATTCTAATAATGACTAAATTTATACTACTCCAGAGAGGGAAGCACGAGGCATTTAATTTCAAAGCTGTTTGACAAGACCATTTTGATGTGTGTATTTTCAGAAGTATGACACAAGTTTCCAAAGCACCTAATGGGGAGAAAAATGTTTAAATTCAAACTCTCGGGTTTTTTGTTTCCAAGAAGGTGAATACTGTTCAGTTCTGTTGGGCATGATCCATCAAATAAAACAAGTTTAAACCAGAGATTTATAGGGCTTACTACTTTTGCTTGTTTCTTAATGGCCTGTTTCTGGTCATTAGTTATAAGGATGTAAGTGTTTGTGTGGAAAAGAAAGATACTCTGTTGAGAGAGGTATTAATTCTCAATATCATGAAACAGCACAGCTAACTGCATTTTAGAGTCAATCGTTACTTCTCAGTGAGAAGGGAAAACCCCATGGTTCTTGGCCTGCGCAGTGCTGCTGGTTAAGATACATTGAACCAGAAATTGAAATACTACATACGCTTTCCTGTTTTCCTTTTCCTACATATCTGACAATAAACATTTAGTGCTAGAAGTAAATGCATTTGGTTTTTAGTATTTTTGACATGCCATGGAGAGAATAATGTCAAACAATGGCAATTTGTCACTTCTTATACGAAGGCGTAGAAGAATGTGTTAGAACTCAGTAGCTAGCACGTAAGGAGAAGGCAGTTACTTTAATACTGATATCCACTGCTAACAGACTTGAATAATGGTTCCACTGGATACGGTATTTCATATACCCAAGGACATGTGTCTAAAAGAGAAAATAAGCTCCTGGTATTAATCTAAATCTTGACCCGCTCTTATGCTTCCCACATGGCGCTTCATGTGTACTCCTGGTGATTCATTCAGTCTTTCTTGTGCAGAGGTTTGGCGATGAGTCAGGAAAGGGCAAGTTTTCTCCTTTGAGGCTGTTACCTTCTTTTGAACTTTGCTATTTACTTAGGGTTTTTTGTTGCTGTTTCAGTTCAGTTTGACAGCAGTCCGCTACAGCTGTGATTGCTACAGTCAGCTGTGATGGACGTGTGGGCACAGCTCAAGTGAAAACAAAAGCCTTAGTTTTCAAACATTACAGGTAAACATGTTCTGGGTTTCTGCCTAAATTCCCAAGTAATACAAAAATGTTTCAATATTCATATTAGCAAAAAAAAACCAACCAAAAACAAAACACCAAAATGTCCTAGAAATATTGATATTCAAAGCATCATTTTTTTCCTTGGCTTTATTTTCCTGTTTTTAGACGAGATGGTGCAAGCCCCAAAATCCAAACATTTGGAGTTAAGTCTGAGTTTCATTTAAAACTATATGAGCTTGGGCTTTGGCGGTTACAAAAAGAGATGACAGTGAGAATCTCTCTTGCAAATTAAGAAGTAAGGAGTTTCTGTTGGTCTTAGGAAGATGAAAATTAACTTAGATGTGTAGGTCGTCTTATTAAGTGCAGTGGAACTGAGATGATGTTTGCTGAACTACTCTTTGGAGATTTACATAATGGATGAGATACAGGAGCTCCAGGCGGCATGACAGTGGAGTTTATTTTATCGCAGAATGTAAAACAAGTGAATTGCCTTAATAATCTCTGCAGAAAGCAAGGATAATCTTTTTTTATATGCAGAAAGAGAGCCAGAGAGTTCATAATATCCTGGCTATTCATGTACAAAGAGCCAAACCTTTCTTTTGAATAGTCTGGATCCCTTTAACTATCATACTGTCTTATTCAGGACTTTTAAAGCTCTTCAGAAACGGCAAGCAACGTGCATCCCTGTGAAAATATGGCTTTTACGCAGTAAAAATATACTATCTGCTGATAGTTCATGGCTTGATAAAAGAGGCTCATAAGAGGCTGAGTAATTATCCTAACTGCTACGTATTTAAATATATGGAAAGCATTTATAAACCAAGCTCACCTACTATTTATTTCTATAGTGGTAATAATAGTAATTTCAAAAGTTTCAGAACCTTCATAATTTCAAAGTGGGTGTATGTTGGAAAGAAGTTTTAATATTAAGATTAAGAGGTTTCAGGCTTTAATTTGCTCAAACCAGTTCACCCACTTTGGTTGATGTGGGTGGTTTTTTCTACCTCAGCTGATGATAATCTTTTCAGCATAGAAAATGGACAAAGGAAAACTGGGAAAAGTAGAACAGTTAAAAGTAGACAGTAATAACAACACCCAACTCCTTTTGTGTGTTTCTCAACCGTGTATTTGGCTTCAAGCAAGAGTCTGCCTATTACTTTACTCTGAATATAAATGTGCCATTACTCTTTGATCTGTAGCAACAGTTTGTTATGATCAAGGCTACTTACCACGTTTGCCTCAAGGAAGAGATTTACTGTTGGGCATAGCAGGTTTCCGAAAGAGTGAATGATGTCCTTAGTTTCCGGTTTCTGTGAGCTATATGCAGCTTAAGAATCCTTTTGTATTAACCTGATGTCAATTGTTACTTCTTTTAGAAAACTCTGGGCAAGTAATTCATCATATAGTGTTGCACAGAAACATAGGCATTTATTTGCCTAATATGAAACCGGGCTATTGGGGAAAAAAAGGGATAATTTCATGAGCGTAGCATTCCATGAGCAGGGTTAGTGTCTACTTTTGTTCATGAAAAAACCTAAAATATTTCTAGTGATTTCAGTAGTGATGGACAATACCTAGCCGATCTGCTAAATTTGCTGAGCTCCACTCTTAATTCCAAGATGCAGGCTGGGGTTAGTTCTGTCAGATTTACTCTGGATACTGGATGGGGGTTATTTATCAGTTGATGTACAAAGTTAGATTTTTCTTTTAACCAGTTTCTCTTTCTAGTGGGGTTTTTTNCACTGGTGAGGCCCCACCTTGAATACTGTGTTCAGTTTTGGGCCCCTCACTACAAGAAAGTCATTGAGGTGCTGGAGCATGTTCAGAGAAGGGCAATGAAGCTGGTGAAGGGCCTGGAGAACAAGTCTTAAGAAGAGCGGCTGATGGAACTGGTGGTGTTTAGCCTGGAGAAAAGGAGGCTGAGGGGAGACCTTATCGCTCTCTACAACTACCTGAGAGGAGGCTGTAGAGAGGAAGGGGTTGATCTCTTCTCCCAAGTAACAGGCAATAGGACAAGAGGAAATGGCCTCAAGTTGCACTAGGGGAGGTTTAGACTGGATATTAGGAAAAATTTCTTCAGGGAAAGGGTTATCAAGCATTGGAACGGGCTGTCCAGGGAAGTGGTGGAATCGGAATCCCTGGAGGTATTTAAAAGATGAGTAGATGTAGTGCTGAGGGACATGGTTTAGTAGTAACTTGGCAGTGCTAGGTTAACGGATGGACTTGATGATATTAAAGGTCTCTTCCAACGGGAATGATCTGTGATTCTAGTAAACCATTTTTGTCTAGTCATAAGTCTGTATCAGTAACAGTTACTGCAGTACGCAAGGGAGGGCACCAAAGCAATAACCTGTTTGCTTATATTTGCTGGGGTCTGTCCACATTGTGGCCTGGTGGGACCAGAGACTGAGGAATGTTTTATAAGGACAAAAAGAGTTGTTTTCATCAGAAAGTGTTTTAAAACATTGAAATTATTCCACCATGGTGGCTCTGAACTCTCCCACATGGGGATCTTTAGAGTAAATAAATAAAAGATCACACCAGGCAAATGTGATTTAAACTGTCTGTAACTGTTCCCCAAATGGCGCTAAAATCCTAAATAAGATATGAGCAAGGCAAGAAGGGAAAAAGTTCACTTCAACGTCCAGACTTTCCAACACACTACATAGCACCAGACCTTAAGGACACCCAGGATGATCCTGAAGAGTTGTGGTGTCTGAAGAAGCCCCCTAGTTAGGACAGCTTCCTCATGCTCTGCTTCTTCGCAGCTTACCCTACTTTGGGATGCATGTACATTCATCTCAGAGAGAAGTCTCTCATTTCTAATCAAAACATGAGTGACCTAAAAGTCTTTGCCTACATGCGTATCTAGTAAGTCAGAAAAAAAAGTGTTTTTCCATGTGTGGCTGAGATAACGTTGCATTCGCAAAGGAACCTCAATGCCAGCTAGCATGGCTGTGGTTGTTTTCTAAATTGATGTTCATTTAGTAAAAATCCTGAAGCTTTCAGTTGGAAAATTTTACAAGTTGTAAAAATTTTAAAGGGAGAATAGAGTAAGCATCTACGGCTTGCTGTGTTGTAGCATGGAGGTATCTACCTCCTTCACTTATTTCTGAGACAGCAGCGCAAGAATGCTTATTACACTTAAAATGGTGAACCCATATTCCTCGCTAGTGAGGAGTGAAGCTGGGCATTTCCATCCTGCACCGGCTTGGACTGCTTTGAACCCTGGGGGATGTTCCAGGTAGCCAGCCAAGATTTCGCCCTGCGTGATCGCTTGTTACTAACCTCTTTGTAGGCCGTTCAACGTGATGGGCTTGTGAAATACAACTTGTATTTGCCTTGCAAAATTTCAACTAAAATTATCCAATCCAGGCACAAACCTTTACATCTGACCCTAGAGCAGTTGTATGGCAGCTGATGATGGTAAAAATATGAAGGATTATTTGGTAACCTATTTTAAAAGGCTTGCTTTGCCTAAGTAGGGTTCTACAGGGCTTGATAATTATATATAGTCATAACAGTATTAACAGTGATCTCTTGAATTAGTCTAGTAGTTTCTCACAGTCGATCAGCAGTGTGACTTCTTTTTTTTTCTTCCTACTTTTTATGTTTTCAGGTTAATACTTAATTTTGTGTTTTAGAATAATAAACATAATCCATTGATCTTGTGAGTACTCTTTCAGGTTGAAAATAAATTCAGAGCTCTGCTGTTTTTTGGGTAAATGGCCACTCCCAGAGAGTTTTGTTACTTTAAAAAAACACAACAACAAACAACAAAAAACAATCCCCCAAAACCCACCTGAATGTTTCGGGGGCTGTTTTAAACTTAAGAATAAATGATGATAGACTTTCACAATTTTCACTTAAGAGTGGATAATTTATTATTCCTGGCACCAAACACGTGATACAATTACCATGCTTTTTTTCTATAATTCTTGAAATGCAGAGTTTATTAACGTCTTCAGACAACAATAAAGTATACTTCCACATACATCAGGCGTACATACACATACAAAAGTTGGATGGAACCTCTGTGCTGATTACACTGGACATCTGAAGAAACAGTACCAACAATGACATAACTGTGGTGCTGTCAAGGGAAGTGATTCTGCCCCTCCACTCTGCCCTTGTAAGACCCCATCTGGAATACTGTGTCCAGCTCTGGAGCCCCCAACATAAGAAGGACTTGGACCTGTTGGAGTGGGTCCAGAGGAGGGCCATGAAGATGATCAGAGGACTAGAGTAGCTCTCCTATGAAGACCAGCTGAGAGAATAGGGGTTGTTCAGTCTGGAGAAGAGAAGGATCTGAGGACGCCTTACAGCAGCCTTCCAGTATGTGAAAGGGGCCTACAAGAAAGTTTGAGAGGGACTTTTTACAAGAGCATGTAGTGATAGGACAAGGGGTAGTGGCTTCAAATTGGAAGAGGCTAGATTTAGAATAGGTCTCAGGAAGAAATTCTTTACTGTGAGGGTGGTGAGGCACTGGAACAGGTTGCCCAGGGAATTTGTGGAGGCCCCATCCCTGGAAGTGTTCAAGGCCAGGTTGGATGAGGCTTTGAGCAGTCTGGTCTAGTGGGAGGTGTCCTTACCCCATGGCAGGGGGGTTGGAACTAGATGATCTTTAAGGTCCCTTCCAACCTAAACCATTTTATGATTCATCACAAAACATGAGCTGGGTCCCTGACAAATGCTTTAAGCTAAAGTCCCGTAAGGAGTGATTTTTGAGAAAAGTTATATTTTCCTGACATGCTAACGGTCACTTGCCGAGGAGATCAGCTCCAGTGCAGGTAAGTCCACACTGGGGAAGGGTACAAGGTGAAAAGAAAAAAATTTTCACTGAAAGAGTTATCAAACATTGGAACAGGCTGCCCAGGGAGGTGGTTGAGTCACCATCCCTATATGTGTTTAAAAGTCGTGTAGATGTGGTGCTTAGAGACATGGTTTAGTGGCAGACCTGGTAGAGTAGGGTCAATGGTTGGACTAGATGATCTTAAAGGTCTTTTCCAACCTAAATGATTCTATGATTCTATGAAAGGATTCTTAGAATTCTTTTTTACTATACACGTGAACTGGTGACATGAGCTTTCAACATGAAAAGCATTCTTGTGAATCTTCTACATTGATTGAGGAAATTACTCCCCAGATTTGTGTCCAACATCATTCAGTGTGTGATAAACACTGCTCTTGAAACCAATATGGCTGTGATTTAAGCGGTTAGAATATTTTAGTAATGTTTATTGAATTTCAGCATCCAGAATGATGATGGAGGCAGTTTATCACATTATTAATGTTAGTGGTCCAGATCTCTTCAGAAAGATGCAGTACACATAACATTCTATGCTTGTGCAGAAATCATTGCTTAAAAATATGAGCAACTTAACCCATCCAGTTCTTGTGGTGTGAAGTAAATCTAATAAAAGCATTTTATTCTATGTGAGACATAGCTAGTGTGGACAGGAAATCGTTTTCATCATTTCACACAGTGTAACCAAGCCACGTGTTGGGAATAAATATGTGATTTATACAGGCACAATTTCTTATTATGTCTTAATGAGAACCGTTAAATATATTACTATGACTCAGGGCTTGACACACGCTATAAAGGCTATGTATGATGCCAAACAACCAATTACCTCAGTGCATTATTTCTTGAAAGCCATGGCTAAGGTCACTATACATTTTTAATGGGAGCATGATGCTGGGTTATAAAAAGATAATACAAATAACAATACTTTGTTAGATCTTCCTGCTGCGTGATGTATAATCAGGTGCACTGACTTAAAGAACACTAATGAGGATTTAAAGACCCAGCAGGGGCACATTTAGCAGTCACACACAATTCTGTTAAGTGCTTTTGCATAGGGCACCTCTGATGCAAGGCAGAGTTCAACAGTAGGTAGGAGTATATAGTTTTATTGTATAGCTTGGTGTAATACTTGTATATATTTCAGTGAGAGTAACAATCACTTGCAATGTTCTGGTGCTTTGCCAGACATTATAGTTTGGCTGTGGTTTTTACCATTCATGAAATCAGCCAGGGATGGTGGTATGCATGGGCAGACTGTATTGCTGCGTTTTTAGCAATCAAGTAATGACTGAGAGAAACAAAGGAAGAGGGTTCTGAAGGTATCATTTGAAGCCTGTGCTAAGCTGTAGATGCCTTGTGCTGACCATCTCATTTACCTCTGGTACGAATCACAGGGAGTGAAACGCTGCAGAAGAATAGACAGTGGCCCACCTATCTTAAGGTCCTTTTTAGTCGATGAGGCGTGCCGGGTACTTGGCAGAAGAATGTCAATTCATTCTTGAGTGCGAGTCTTGAGACTGGAATCCTGTGGTTTAACTTTCATGGTTTTGGCATGTATTACACTTAAAGAAAAGACATAGCAATATAAAAGCGGCCATTTTCTGTTGGAGCAAAGGACTGTCCTCTAACAACAGTCAGTAACAGATGGATGCTTAGGGAAAGGATGTAGCAAGGTTGTGTGTGAGCAATGGTATTGCCCTGGTACATCTTCCAAGTTCGCAAAATACCTAGGGCACAAATATTTCCATAGCCAGAGGTTGTATCTGTATTTTTGTGCTTGATCGCTCTTGATAAACGAACCTGTAGAAGAGTCCAATTGTTTTTTAACCAATTTCCAGTTCATCAGACAAGTGAACTTGTCAGGAGACCAGCTTCTCCAAGTGGGGAAGTCATGGCTTCCAGTGCAAAACCCATGGATTCAAGTGCAAAAAGGCAGCACATAGCAGAAGGTGGAAGCAGAGGCAGGCTACAAAGGATGAACACAGAAACATTGTGCAGGCATGCTGGGATGGTGTCAAGAAAGTCAAAGCTCAGCTGGGGTTCAGACTTGCAGGAAATATCAAAGACAACAAGAAGAGCTTCTATCACTACATCGGCAGTAAAAGGCTGGACAAGGAAAATGCGGATCGGTGACTGAATGGAGTATGTGAATTATTGACAGCAAACACTGATAAGGCCGAGGTACTTCATTGCTTTCTCTGCCCCAGCCTTCACCCGCATGGCCTTCTCACAGACCTCTGTGCTTACAGACAAGGTTCAAGAAGCAGAACCACCAATCACAAATGAGGACTAAGTCCCAGGGATTACCTGAGAGGACTCAACCCACAAAAGCCCATGGGACTCATGGCTGCAGCCATGGGTGCTGAGAGAGCTGGCTGATGTCCTTGTAGCACCCTTCTCTACCATGATTGAAAGGTGCTGAAAACCATGGGAGATCCCTGATGACTAGAAGAAAGCAAATGGTGTACTCCTCTTCAGAGAAGTCCAGAAGGGTGATCTGGGGCACTACAGACCAGTCAGCCTCCCCTTGGTCAATGGAAGAAATCATAGAGTGAGTTTCATCTTCTGCAAGGCTTTCTGCAAGTGTCTCCAACAATGCTCTTGTGTCAGAGTTACAGTAGCCTGAATGGGCAAAGACTGGCAGGATGAGAGCAACAGATATTATCTACCTGGACTTGTGGAAGGCATTTGACACTGTCCTGCCTGACATCCTGGTCTCTAAATTGGAGAGATGTGGATTTGATGGATGGACCACTCGGTGGTTAAGGAACTGGCTGGACAGTCACACTCAAAGAGTTGTGGTCAATGGCTAGATGTCCAAGTGGCGAGTACTGACGAGTGGTGTTCCTCAGGGGTCAGTACTGGAACTGATAGTATTTAACATCTTTGCTGGTGACATGGATGGTGGGATAGAGTGCACCCTCAGCAAGTTTGTCAACGGCACCGAGCTATGTGGAGTGGTTGACATGCTGGAGGGAAAGGATGCCATCCAGAGGGACCTGGACAGGCTTGAGAGGTGGGCCCATGCCAGCCTCATGAAGTTCAACCAGGCCAAGCACAAGGTCCTGTATGTGGGTCAGGGCAATCCCATGCACAACTACAGGCTGGGCAGAGAATTGATCAAGAGCAGCCCTAAGGAGAGGGACTTGGGGGTGTTGGTAGATGAGAAGCTTAACATGAGCCAGCAATGTGCACCTGCAGCCTCAAAAGAAGCATGGCCAGCAGGTTGAGGGAGGTGATTCTGCCCCTCTACTCCACGCTCGTGAGACCCCACCTGGAATACTGTGTCCAGCTCTGGAGCCCCCAACATAAGAAGGACATGGACCTGTTGGAGTAGGTCCAGAGGAGGGCCACAAAGATGCTTAGAGGACTAGAGCACCTCTGCTATAAGGACAGGCTGAGAGAGTTGGGGCTGTTCAGCCTGGAGAAGAGAAGGCTCCAGGGAGACCTTCTAGCAGCCTTCCAGTGTCTGAAAGGGGCCTACAGGAAAGCTGGAGAGGGACTTTTTACAAGGGTATGTCGTGATAGGGGTAATGGCTTCAAACTGGAAGAGGCTAGATTTAGAATAGGTCTCAGGAAGAAATTCTTTACTGTGAGGGTGGTGAGGCACTGGAACAGGTTGCCCAGGGAATTTGTGGAGGCCCCATCCCTGGAAGTGTTCAAGGCCAGGTTGGATGAGGCTTTAAGCAATCTGGTCTAGTGGGAGGCGTCCTTACCCCATGGCAGGGAGTTTGGAACCAGATGATCTTTAAGGTCTCTTCGAACCTAAACCATTTTATGATTCTGTGTGTGGTTTCAAGATATCTTGGTCAGTTCATAGCCATGCGTGGTAGGAGAATGAGAGACAATGCATTGGCAACAGAAGTTCAGGCTGAGCGTGAGGAAAACCTTTTTTTCCCCTCCCTGGGAGGGAGCAGGTTGCCCAGAGATTTTGTTCCATTTCCATCCTTCAAGGTTGTTAAGACCTGACTGGACATAACCCTGAGCAACCTGGTCTGACCTCTGAGTTGCACCTGCTTTGAGCAGGAGGTTGGACTGGAGGCCTCTTGAAGCACCTTCCCACCTGAATTATCCCGGGATCCTAAGAAAAAAAAAAACATTGGTAATAGCATTAATTGTTCCCCAGATTTTTCCAGGATTACATGATGTCTCATGCTGTAAAATGATACGTTATAAATGAATTATTTATTTATCTTGTCTTTCCCCTAGACACACGCTCATGTATTTTGTTTATAACCTTAAATTTAATTTATAAGCCCTATTTGATTTGTTGTATATAGCAAATTTGATACCTCTGAAATTTAAAGATGCTATAATGAAAGTTCAAAGCATCTGTTAATGTAGTGCTATATGTGCTTCTTGCATATCTCTTTTTCTGATGGTTTTTGTCATTTTTATAGCTATATCCATAGTTACTTAAACTACCTTTTAATCTTGAAGTTATGCGTTATTTTAATTATTGGCAGTAATTTTATTCATGTGCAGTACACTTTTTTTAAACGTGTTTGAGGAATTACAACTTCTGTGAGAATCTGTGGGAAATCTGTGTTGGCGACACTTGAAACTTGTTAATTAGAAATTCTTAACACTTAATTAGAATTGCCTTTAAAGCGAACCCTAGTTCCGCATAATTTATTATTTGTTGAATCTAATTTGGCAGTTTTGTACCTAAGCATTTTGGTCATCCTGTCTTGGATAAGAAAACAGTGCGTGTGAGCAATTGGGTATCAACTTCTGTCTAGAAGTTGATGTGAGCAGTCTGAGTGTGATGTGTTATTTCAGACATTTTTTTTTATTTCACACATTTGATGGACACTTACAAATTCTCACTCATGAATTGAGTTGCTTTATAATTCATTCACTAAGTGAATGAAAGTCAGAGTTTACCTCTTTTTTTT
>VYXH01004377.1:111199-129249 GCA_013397275.1 Burhinus bistriatus | reverse complement strand
TTTTTTTTTTTTTTAGAAATGTACCGAGTGCTACTCACCAGCTTTAATATTAATATTTTCCTGGGAGTTTGCACTGAAGCCTGTGGGGAGCGGGAAACCTCAAACTGATGTTAAATAGAACAGAGATCAGGTTGCGACAGGATGTTAAACATTTGCAGTTTGGGAGTTTCATCAGCGCATACAGCCTTTCTTTTGAAATGTCAGATTAAGCAGTTTGTTTGCTGCACGGCGAGAAGCGTATAAAGCAATTACCATCCCTCCACGCGCATGTAAGGTGCTGTGCAAAAGGTACAGGGAGAGGTGATGGAGTAATGCTTAGCTTCTGGCAAATAGTCTTGACTTTTTCATCTGAGCCTGCAATCATTCAGCTTTATTTAATTATTCCTTTGTTATTTTGGCATGTGCATGAATCAAGCGTTGTCAACGTGCGGTTTTGCAAACACGGGCACTCTGGCTGTGCTTCTGCCCTGGTAGAGCTGCTGGGGCAAAGGTTGCGGTTCCAGCTCTTCCTAGCAGCTGGAATTGGGCCATTGAAAGAATATTTGTGGTTTCATTGCTTGTTCCCTCTCGTATCTCTGACTTGGTACGTGAACTGTGGCAGACAGTTCCTTGCAGGTGCGTCCTACCGTATCTGACGTTGAAGGGTGCAGCTGCACACAAGCATGTTCCTCCTCGTCCCCTTCTCAAGGCTGCAGTGAATCTGCTCTGTTCCTGTAGCTGGCAGTGCAACGAGCTGAGCTTGGAATGAGCAACTGACTTCTAGGAACAAGGGGCTCTCTTACGGGTGCCATATACTGACCTGTCTTTAATAGTGGGGTGGGGGCAAGAAAAAAAGTTATTAAGAATTGTTTGTGAACAAAGTAAATCTGAAATAAAAATAAGGCTTAACTGAATTTTCTAAATTTTGGTGGTTACATTTTTAACCTAAAAGGGGAAAGCTGGCTTATCCTGGTGTCCTTTTAGTTCTGTCTATATGTTGGAGCTCTCAGAGAAGTGAGAAACATTTCTGCTGGTGAAAAGCAATATCAGCTGCTTAACACTTCTGTGGCCCAGCTGCTAGAAGGCAGCTAGGCATGTTTAATGACAGCATTACCTTATATTTCTCTTATTCAGCGGATATAGTTTGTAATGTCTGTGATTTATAAGAAGTCAGCTTTTGGTGCTAGGGGAGGGAATAAGGCACCTGAAGGTGCAACAGTTTTCTCCCTGAGCTAAAGGGTTGGGGGTGATCCGCCGGCTGATCATGCCCTAGTGGTGCATTACAGTATTGTTGGTAGCGTGTTTGCTTTCTTTGAAACCCAGGGTGGAACAGGCCAGCATAATTTATGGAAGAAGTGATGATGTCCAGGCCTATGAAACCTCCCATGCGATTGCTTCACCGCTTCCTCTGGGGCTTTGCGATCGCAGAGCTGAAGACGGTGTGGCTTTGAGGAGGTGATGGTCCCTTTGGGCTGCAGGGAGTGATGGAGCCAAGCAGATTCTGTAGATGGCTTCTTGTCTTCTTGGCAAAGAGCAGCTATGTTTGGCCATTTAGCCTGCCACACGACATGTTGGGCAAAAATTTTGGACTAAACGGTGGCTACTGCTACATGCTAAATGCTCCTTTTATTCTCCAGCGTGCAGGGCCCATGTTGTATCTGTCTTCATAGAAGCAGACTTTGCACGTTGGCAGGTGGGGGGAAAGTGTGCCAACCAGCTCCCCATGCTTTCAGCAGCTCATTTTCCTACAAGAGCAGGAAAGAGCAGAATTCAGAGTAAAATTCTGGTCACCGTATTTGCTGGTAAGCTCCTGGGCAATGCTATTCAATGCTCATTTGCTCAGCAAATACAAAACAGTCACAATTTAGACAATTAGCGAATAGAGGAGAATTTTGTCAGATCGCAGAATTATTCCCCTGACACTCTATTGATGTCGCATACTCCTTCTAGCACCAGAAGTTAATTAAAAACATGTTGTGACCTGAGACTTAGTTTTTCATTAGCTAAACTTTTATTTTAGTTTTTGGTAAAGGCAAAAGACAGGGGACCTCTTGAATGAAAAACTGACCTGAAACTGTTCTCAGTAGCCGTTCATGTAATTTTTTTTCTCAAGTTTAATAATTGAGGCAACAACCCACCTAATAATAAAGGTAACGTTTAAGTAGTATATGTTTTAGTAAATTTGTTCAATGTAATATTTGTAGGACTATGAAAATTCTTTTATATTTCCCATTGCAGTTTTGGGGGTGGGGGGTGGGTGTATGTTTGTTTTTAATTTTAAGCCTCTTATTCTTCAAGTTCTTCACCCAACTTGAGGACGGTTGACCTAAGATAGCAGAAAACACCTTTGGAAATTAAGTAGTAGTTTTTTAAAACCACTTGACTTGTAACTGGTCAAGGAAGAGTGGCAATCTAGGTCAGTTACTAGTTGTTTTGGGCCTTTTTGTGAAAAAGTCATGAATTTCCACTTGATAGCAGTCTTCACTACTTCTCTGTGCTTTAAAATCCCAAAGGAAACTATCAAGAGTTTATTGTACTCTTATGCATCACGAAGTGTTATGAAAATGTTTTGTGTTTGTTTTTTTTTTTTTTTAAATTAATTCTAGTGTAAAGATAAACGCAGTGCATGCTTTTTCCAGGCTTAGCCTGTCTTAAGTATACGTGTCTCCTAAATGATGGCTCTTTTTGGCTTTCTCTTTTTCTGTTGTTTTTTTGAGGGATTGGGTTAAGTGTAAGGTAAAGAAAATCCACAAATACTTAATGAATCCATCGATGTTCACAAAAATCTTACCAAATATTCTTTGAATGTTGGATTAGAAGGAAAACAATGAAACCATTAATGTCGATAAAAGTTAAATGTATGGGTCTGGTGTAATTACTGTTACTTGTAACATATTGTGTCTGAATTACATACTATGGGAATGACCGGTAATTCTTCATAGAGACAGCTAAAAGTGGCAGGAGAGCAGAACTGATGTAAAAGGATTTTAAGCAGTCTAAGCTGACAGGGTTGCCTGCTGAGTCTGAGAAACAGCAGATTGGCCTTTAGTTGCCAATGCACTTGGTGCTTTTCTGTCACCTGGAAGCTGACCACATCTCTTCGTTTCTATTTATGTTTGGTAAAACTGATTTAAGCCCAAACCAGCCAAAAAGACTTTAAAGGCAAAATATGAGATCTTGATTCTCTTCATTGAATATTGTCTGCACTTGAACTTTTTTTCCTGGAGACAGATTTGTAAAAATATATAGCAAATTAAAACATAGCTACATCCTTTGGGATTTGGCTACTTAACAACATTTGGAAACCCGCTGTCTGCAAAATTAGTTGTGGTTTGGTTGTTGTTTTTTTTTTCCTAAGGTATCTAGGCACCGGAATAGAAATTCAAGAAGCTTGTGTTGCATGTGTACATCTTTGTACTGGTAGCAGCGGGGTACAGCCGGACATGGTCTGGTACATGAGATGAGGATCTCAGCAGGACAACGTGAGCTGAAGGCCAACCATTGCACGTGCTTCTCAGGCATTGACAGCATTGAGTCACGGCTGCTGTTGAGGTCTGGGCTCTACCTGGCATGCGCGGTTGTAATAAGAGACCATGCTCGGAGGCCTTCCTGGAAAGCTTAGAGCTATGATGCCTCCGTGATCACTGGATGCCATGCAGATGCATGTCAGTGAGATATACATATACCTATATCTAGATTGCCTTCCTCTCACAGCCTCCTGTGATATGAGGTGATGTATGGAATTTCATGCACTGCATTTGGGTCCACCCTGAGCTCTGTTCAGGGCTAACAAGCAGACCAGAGAGAGGCGTGTAGATCAGTGAGAAATAACCTTGTTGTTAGCTTTAGTTAATTATTTTTCACACTCCTGTGCTGAGCTGCTGTCCTGGCATATTTCCAGAAGTCCTTTGCTGTAGTGTTTTAAGCTTTTGGTGTTTGGATAAGACATAAACTGTAGCTTGTATGTCCATATTATTCACCCAGGCTTCTGTAAACTCTGTGTTCTCTTCTCACTAAAGGAATTTAATTTTGAATTGGAACAAACTCAAATCAACCCCACCCAGTTTCACATGAAAACAGTATGAAGTTTAAGGCTTCACTCTACTTTTTTTTTTTCTTAAGAAATTGTTTTGATTTTCCTTGAAGCATCAATAAATGTAAATGATCCTTTTCTTTTCTGGTGAATTTGACTGGAAATTCAAGTTCGGAGTAAAATGCAGAACTACCAGAATCTCTGCTTTCATTATGAACATTTCGCACAGCTATAGACATAATTACATATGATGAAGATCTTATGGCAAGACATGGGCTGTTAACCCCGATTCCCTGGCAGAACTCCCAGTTGAGTGATAATCTTCTAGCCACATAAATTTACTTTTATTTTCTATCGGATAGTTTTTTCCTTCACTTCTTGGAATGAACTGCTCTTATACATACCGTGGCAATGTTAACTGGTATGCTTCACCCTGGAGATAACTACATTTAAGTGACTAACAAACCTTATTGTATGGTATATAAAGGACTTCTTTGGAAATGAAGATCTTCAGGAGTTTGAGGTAGTAGACAATTGAGTAATTCTTTCCTGTGAGAATTTGGAAAGAAGATATTCTCCATGGCTTCCTCTCCCTGTGGAGATAGTTATATTTGAGAAGCAATGGTAATCTTTCATTCTTCTATTATCCCTTAAAACAAAGAGAAAAAACAGTGTCAACCTTTGGAAATCTTATCTAGTCATATCCTTAAAAGGATCTGTTATATCTTCAGAAGCTTTGCCTTGAGTGGATCACTTCAGACTTTTTGCCCTGAGGTGTTACGCTGTCTATTGCTTCGTCTGATGGATAACTTCATTATAGTAATGTAAGTAATGAGAATAATATGAATTTAGGTATTCACGTTCAGAAAAATCAACAAGGTAATCTTACTGCTAGGGCACATAAGTATCATAGGCTACTTCGTGGTTAGTTCAGTGAGGTTTCTATGATATCTGTATAAAAAAGGAAAACCGAAAAATTCATGTTTCTGAGCTATCAAGAATACTGTTCTCACAAAAATAACTCAAAATTTTGGAACCATAAAATGAAAATATAATGATGAATTAAGAAATTACTGCATGTGCAGAAAACTTGTGTAAAAGTAACTAGAAGATGAGGCAGGGAAAGTTGTAAGTCATAGCTTTCAGACAGAAAGACTGCTTAAGGGCTGTTCTCAGCTCTTAGCTATTCAAGCATACTCCCCTTGAAACTTTTTACTGTAGCTTGAATGTTGAATTTGAGACTGCTCTTCCCCCAACTGATACTTCATATCTCAAAAATGGAAGTGTGTCACGTTAGAAGTTTGTCCAGAAAAGTAATGGAAGAGTTGGAATGAAGTTGGGCCTGAGAAGAAGGGAGAGGTGGGGGGAGGTGTTTTAGTTATTTGTCTTTGTTTCTTACCATCCAGCTCTATTTTAATTGGCAATAAGTTAAATCAACTCTGTTTGCCCGTGATGGTATCTCATAAGTGATCTCCATGTCTTTATCTTGACTCATGATCTATTTTCTCCCCTTTGTCCCGTTGAGGAGGAGTGTAAGAGCAGTTGGGTGGGCATCTGGCAGCCAGCTAAGGTCAACCCACTGCAGTTAGAAAGCACTGATTTGTCGGCTGAACATTTTCAGTGTCTCATGGAAAAGTTCAGAACCATCAGTGGCTTTGTCTTGCCAGTGTGCAGCTCTTCAGCATGACTAAGTAAGCCTGTTACCTTCATTAGTGACAGCAGTAACTAGCATCATCCACCTTGCTTCTCTGTATATCTCATGCGTTCATGAGATGAAGCAAGAGGAGGAGACTGTCTTGGAAAGGAATGTCAGTGTCAATCCATATAGGAAATATGAGATCTGGGTTCTGAGTGCTCTGAAGCCTGAGCTCACCGCTTTCTTCCTGGGGTTTCATGAGGTTGTGCCCATCACAGGCTGGCCAGGTCTGGCAGAGCATTGTTTCATTTCTGATGCTTTAATACTGAGCAGCTAGATGTGAAAACCTTGGAGAGTGGGAGAGACAACTGTGGTGTGGGATGAGGATGTGCAGTTTCTGTCTTCTTGTGCTTAGGAGAAATTATGGAGGGGGTTTAGGGGTGTCTTTGGTGGTGTCTCAGGACAGGAGGTTGGTTGTGGCACCAGCTCCCCTGGCGGTGTTAAAAGTTTGCAGCGTGATTCTCAAACATATGGCTTGGCCAAATTAAAAACTTGGCTACAAAACCACAGCTCTTTGCATGGAGGGAGCCCATTTTCATAATAGTGTAATTCATAATTAAATAAGCACTACAGGATGCTGGGGGGTTTTGTACCAGGATGAGATAGGAGGTTTTGTTTTGTTTTCTCTTCCTCTAAAGTAGCCAAAGATAATTTGATTAAAACTTGCAACAGAAAGTCATCTGCATGAAGAAAATGCCAGTTGTAGTCGCAGCGGTGCTGTACTGAAAGTGTAGGCCTTTTAGGAGGGGGGAGAGTCTTGTTATTAGACTGATTGCCATAGCTTCTCAGAAAAACTTGTAAGCCCAAAAGCTTATCTGTCTTCTGTACCAACTGCTCTAATCACAGTTGCCCATACAGACCTGAGTATGATTTGTGTTTTTAATTGATCTTTCAAGGGAATAAATGTCCAAAAGTGATTAGTGAAAGGCTCCAACGGATGGCACTGAGAAAGAGAGGTTGATCGCTTTTAGGATGAGTTAGTTTATTGATCGAAGAGAACAAGTATTTTGGTAAGGTTATGCAGTGTTTGGCTTGATTATATGCCCAGTTTAGGACATACATCTGCTATGTGTTTTACTTAGGTGGGTGACTGGAGTCCACCAGGTGGGTTGGGGTGGGAGGTAGGAGAATGGAGAAGGAAGGGCTGTCAGGAATGCAGGTCACCTTCACCTGGGCAATGTTGGGAGCTGGGAGTTAGCTGCCACAGTTGGTGAAGAGTTGAGTGAGCCAGGAGGGGACGGCGGCCTGAAAAATGCATTGACTCCATACATCATGTCGGCAGTCTCTGCTGGTGGTTCTCCCGAGTGTCATCAATTAACGTGGGGTGCGGGAGCAGCCTGGCCTCACTCAGGTGTGGATGCTCCATCTGCCTGGCCGACTGGAGAGGCTCCCAGGGGAACTCAATTCACACCTCCAGCCCCTTTGCCTTAGATGACTGCCCACCGTATGCAAACCTCGGCAATTACATCCTATTTGCTGAATGGCTTTGAACATACTGTGGCATAAACGCTGGTTATGGCAGGAGACCGCAGTTTGGAAAGAATCAGCTCTCTGGGTGACTGTTGGGTTAAATATGTCATCCATATGTATAGCACACAGACTGCTTCTACTCGGCTATTACCGAGCAGTGCCCCCCCTAGGATGCGTCACACAGTGTCCTTCCAGTTATAAATGCAGAAGAGATCAAATAGTTTGGAAAGAATCTACTTCTGTGATTATTGCTACTCTGAATTATAAATGACCCAAAAGCCAGAGCTATTCACTGCATTCGCTGTTCAGACCAGAGCGCTGCTTTTAAGAAATATGATTTTAGAGAACAAAAGGGGAAGCGAGCGCTATGAAAATTTAGTTAAATGTAAATGTGTTAAATGGTACATGAACTAGTCAGGTTTTCATGATTTATCAGTTTTAAACTTCAAAGGCTCTGGTTAGCTTGCATTTTGAAAACTAATGAGTTTATCACAGCCGGTGGGGAAAAATGGTTCAAGTATATCAGCTGTAAATTGGTACAAAGCACTAAAAGGGACATTAGCCTCTAATCAGATTCTAACAGTTCATTAAACCTGCCTTTCCTCGGTGGCGCTTTGTCTTCCCCCCTCCTCCTGCCTGTGCCTCCTGCGCAAGCCAGCCTCATCCCTTCGTTCGGGCCGGTAAGACCTCCTCAGGGACACGAAGCAGTCTCAGCTCATCCTTCTTTGTCTACAAGCTAAACAGCCTAAGGGATGCTTGATGATGGTATATTCCTGATCTTGCTGTAAAACTCAACTGTGCCGCCTATAAATCAAGAAGGAAGAGGGACCTTTCTGCTTGCAGAATAGGCGCTGGGGGAGCTGGGAATGCCAGGCTGGCTCCTGCTCTCGCTCCACCCCAAACCACATCCAAACCGCTGGAGCTGGGTGACACCCGACATCCATCCGCTTCTGATAAGTAAACAGTGCACCACCCTTGCTGGGAAGAAGGATGTAAAGCCTGGAACAATGTCAGCCAGCTGTTTTGTGGCATCAGAGTCCCTCCTGCTCTTTCCCCACCTCATGCCTCGAACACTGAATAAAGATCAAGGGGCCCAAAATAAATTGCTGAGAAGACATAGGAAAAGCATTTTTACTTTTTTTTTTTTTTCTTCTTCCTGTTGTGTCAAGGTTAAAATACAGTAGATACAGAGCGGTAGCATAGCGTGGACAGGGACATCTCAACAGCTTGACTCTTCTTCATTCACACGTTTGAACGTGGAGGCATTCTGCTGAAAATTACTTGTTTGATCTGAAATTTTATAACTTAAACGTTTAGAGCTTTTTATGAGCTATCTAAATCTACTTTTTAAGGGAAGAAATAGAGGTTGCATTTGCTGTTGTGTTTGCTTATCTGCTTTACCGTCAAGTTCCTGCCTGCCCTGTAGTATCAAACCGCAGCTCTGTGTGCTGTAACACATGGGGTTCAAAGGGACGGCGAAGGGGATTTTAAGCAGGTCATTTTCTCTGCTGGTGGCACCGTGTTGGAGCATGGGCGTATCGTTTTCCCTGCTTTTCAGCATGTTATTTAAATTACCATAAAGTAAAGGAGTGTACAAAAATAAACAGTTGCTGCAACGTTTATATCGCTGAAAATTAAGATCCTGGGATGAGGTGCATTAATTGGAAAAAAGAAAATGTTTGAAGTAATTTGAGTTTCTAAAATGTATTTTGGAAGCTCCACTAGGACAGACTGTTTTTCTTAAAATTCCCCTGAAGCAGCCATGATGAGAAACAGGGCTGTGAACATACTCCTTACGAATAATGGCACCACGCAGTACTGAACAGATCTGCTGCCCGTGAAACACAGGGAAAGCGTTTTTTTCCATTACAGAGTGGTTATTGAGGACTATGAGGTAACGCTTAGAACGGAGGTGAATTTCCAGTCCCTAGTGCTGCCTTCCAGGTGGGGCTGCAGATAAGTGAGTAACTGTGAACGAGTCACTAGCGATACGTGCTGTAGTTTTGCTGTTTAAAAAATAACTGTGATGCCTTCGTGTTTCTGTAGCGCTGACCAAGTTATCTGGATTTGTAAGATCTGATTCTAGCTTGAAGGATAAAATGTCTTTTATTCTTTCCGTGTTGTCCAAACTAAGTGGCAGCTGAAGGGGCTAGCTTTCAAACACCAGCCTTGAGCCTTGGCTGGAATAGAACATCGACTCAGGTTAAGGTAGTGTTTGCACTGAAAGCACAAGAGGTTGTTTTGCATCTCTACATCAACTGCTCCGGCAACCGCGGGATGAGACATTCAGAGCAGGGATGTTGGTTCAGGGAAGCACAGTTCTGCAAATCTCGCTGCAGATTGGAGCTCTCAGCATACATTGTCCATTACTACAAGCACAGTGTATGTTTTTAACAATGTTTTTTATTTCTTTTGCGTCAGAGGTGAGCGTGTGGAGTTTCTCGTTGACAAATCACACAGAATCACAGAATGACTGAGTTGGAAGGGACCTCGGGAAGTCATTGTGTCCAATCCCCCTGCTCGAGCAGGGTCACCTAGAGCACACTGGACCATGCCCAGACAGTTTTTGAGTGTCTCCAAGAATGGAGAGTTCACAACCCCTCTGGGCGATCTGTTAATTTAAAGTCTTATATAGGTAACCACTTTCTACTGAAAACAAATGCTGATAACTTTACAAGATAATGAATGATATGAAATCTGAGGAGTTGTTGATGTGTGTTAATTTATAGTGTGTGTGTACAGACCTTCACTATAACTTCTCTGAATTCAAGTGTATGCTTTCTCTAGGTAATACAGAAGCACCAATGTTTTGATTGAAATCAAATATACCAAAGTATGCTGCCAAAAACCTGAAGCTGTTTGACATCAATGCTCTCCTTACCAGTTCCAAAGCCAGGAATTTATATACGTGCACCCGCGTGATTAATTTCAAATTAAAAAATAGTAATTGGAGATGATTTTCCCTTGTTGCTTACAAAGACTTAGTTCTCTTTTAAGGATAACTGAAAGTATAATTTACTATTTTAACAGAAGTAGTAATTTGGTAGCTACTCCTTGAAATTAATAGTACATCTTTGTTAACTTTAAAGAAACTTACTTATTTCTACAGTATCGTAGAACTAAACCAGTGAATTAAGCCTAGTCATTTTTGTCCTTTTTTTTGACTAACCTTTTCCTTTTTTTGCTTTAGAATATCAGCGTCTTTGAGAACAGAATGTTAATGCTTGATGGGATGCCGGCAGTCAGAGTCAAAACAGAGCTGCTGGAATCCGAGCAAGGGGTAAGCAGAGGTTTCTGTGCGACCTCATTCCGCAGCGCGCTGGTGACACTTCCCAAGCTTCTCTGTGGTTAGCTGTCCCTCTCGTTGTATTGTCATTTTCTTTTCTATGTTTTTCTTCATTTCTGCTGTTTTGGAGTTCATTTTCTCAGGAGACATACCGGTGAGCATCTAGTCTCATCTGCTTGGGAACACAAAACAAAACTATGTGGAAGACTTATTGAAATTATATGGGATAGCTGAGATGCTGTTGGTGTAATTTTACAATTATAAAAAAAAGGTGCAGTTTAAAAAAAAACAGGAAAGAATAACGGTTTATGGCACAGAAGCCAAATTCATATGCCTGAGAAGCCCATGCATATCTCCGCTATTCTGCCTTCCTGGGACATTTGCCTTACTGTGGTTGTTTCATCCTTTATATGCTTGTCCTACTCCATTTTGTCTTTGGGCAAACCTGCTCTTTTTCTTGTATTTATTATTACGGTAAGAGGGCTAGAAGCTTTGGATGGTTAAAGCTTGTATCACATGGAATGCTGAATACAGGTCCGAGATCATTAATAGGATTTTGAATTTTTTGCAGAACAAGTGTTTGGCATTAGAGTGGTAGTTTTTAGGAAAATGGAAGATTGTGGGTTTTGGACATATTAAGAGTATTTTCTTACATATGTGGTAATAATTACGTCAAGGATTGTAGGTTACTACGAGGGCACCTGTATTTAATGGCTTCTGTGTTATCATGAATCTTTATTTCCTTGAGTGCATCTTACGTTATCCCAAAGAATCCAAGCCACCTTACTGCTCTGAAGACGGATGCCTTCAAAAAGCAAAGAGCCTAATAGAAGCAGCAGTGCTATTTCCATGTAAGGATGGGCTTTTGCCTCCTTCTGTTAGTTCACTTTTTTCCTTCCTGCTATTTTCTGAATTATTTAATTGAGAATTTAAATGATATGGAAGAGAGGGAATTAACTTTCAGGATGACTTAATTTAAAAGACTCGCAAGGAGATATCAGTTATTCAGAATGTTTTTGAGGTTTTGAGTTTGAGAGAAAAAAAACAACTTGCCATTTAATGGAGTTCTTGCTCATCTCTCTGCCTTCTTGAGAGCAAGTACCCTCAGAAAATACTCCAATACAGCATGATTTGAGGGAACATAAAAGTTGGGCTATTGTATGAGCCATAATGGTGAAAAGACAGCTCCATTAGAGGTAATTTTTAATACTTTCTGGATGCTTTGCATTATGTCTTTGTATGTAACAAAATTTTTTCTATATTGTTCAGAAGACAAATGTTTTAGTGTTATTTGCCTTTGTCTAGTTTAAAATAAATTCTATGCATGATGCATATTGCTGGGTCCTTTATGAAGAATACTTCCTTTAGCAAAGTGTGATTTGATTCTGGAAGACCTATTTGGTGTCTTAGGAACTGGAAGGAAATGAACAATTTATATGGTTTTTTAATTTCCTTAGGGTTTTTTTAATAAAATTTTATGGACTTCTGTGTAAACAGAAAATGATGTCATCTTTTTCTTTTCCAGTGACTGAGCTGTTGGACAAAGAGCTCGGTTTGATTTCGGATTTTATGCGCTTTGGTACTAATTAAGTAGTGTCTGGTCAAGAGTCTCTGGCACCTTTATGACTCTTCATTAGGGAACAATCAATAAATACAAAATGAATTCTCCAGTTCACTAACAGAGGAGCTAGCCATTAGGATGGCAATTTTCCAGCAAACGGCTTAAACTCTAAAGAGAAAGGTGGTTGAAACAGATGTTTGGCATGTGCTTCAGAGACTGTTTTGAATATGTAGATGTTGGTAGACATAACAAGGACAAGTGTTTGAAGGATGTGATTACCAAAAACAGCACCTGGAGCTGTTTGGAAGGATGAATATCATAACTGGGAAGTACGTAATGGGAACTAAAGTGTGATCCAAGTAGTATGAATTTGAAATTGTGATGTCTCTTTGTGTTATTATAGTGCTCAAGGTCTCTAGAGTTGCACCTCCATACGGGGAGACATGGTTTCTACTCTGAAAATTCGCAAACTAAGATGGCCTTTCGAGTCTTCTGAAGGTAGTGGCCAAAGCTTCATCACTTAGGATGCTGAACACCAGTTAAGACTAGGCAAACTTTTCCAAAACCTGTGGGAAGATAGCTGAGTTTTTTGCTGTTCCTGCTTGGTATCTGCTATCGGCTCTGGGTTTGCTGCAAGGGCAAAAGTGAGACATGGTTCAAGGGTTATGAAAACAAGGTTTCATCTGTGGTTAGGGCTGTCCTGAAGGCTGTGTCAGTTGTGGAGGGGTGAAACCAACAGAATCTGGAGCACCAGTGGCCCTTGACCAGGGTGGTGAGCACTGAGTGATCAGACCAGAGAGCACTGAGTTGCCATGCCTCACTAATGAGGCTTTGGAAGAGCTGGGATAATACTACCTGATCTTTTGCCTGAGAAGGGCTGTGGGACCACTTTGAATTGTCTCCTTTTTAAGTCTGAGCCCGTATTTCAAATAAACGTCTTCTTGATTTTAAAACTGATTGTGGTGAAGAACCTCCCACAGATATGCTAGTAGTTGTCTGTTCTTGTTGTGAAAGCATGCACTTAATTTTTAGTTGGAATTTATGTAGCGTCGGCTTCCAGTCCTTTGCAGTGGCAACAGAAGAATTCCCTCATGGTGCTGTGTGTCGATCTCGCTTAGCTGTTTCAGGACCAGGCCGTACAATGTGTGGTGAAGCGAGGCAGGTTGCTGCTTAGGTTGTTGTTCCAGTGTGGGAGGTGGCCGCGTGTGATAGCTAAGCAGCCCAGTCTTGGCAGGTCCTTCCATGTTAATGGTGATAGGTGTTCACAAGGCAATTAATGCAAAACTTTACTGAAGTTGATTGATTTAATTATGGGTTCCAAGGGTATGTGCCTACTTCTTGTATAACTATTGAATGTTTTCCCGCAGGGCATGTGAATGTGTCAGCCAGAAAAGGTGTTTTCTCAGTAGTTGCGCCTTGAATATCTGTCTTTTGTGGTTCGTGACCTCCAAGGTGGGATTCACAGAAAGGACCTTGCTGGGGGAATGTGGATATTGTTTGGCCATGCAGTGCTGTGTGGGACACCCAGCCCGTCCTCCCCACTGTGCTGGCTCCTGTAGTGTTGGCCTGATGAGAAAAGTAGCCAGTAGAGGAGAGTCTGGCTAGTGTCTGGTAGTCCAGAGAGAGTCTGGTAGTCTGGGTCCGCCCCCTTGGGCAGTTGTGTGGAGGCAAGTGTGTATGCTGGGAGGGATGGCAGGCTGGTGCTGGGTCAAATCCCGTTTGAGTGCCTTCGTATCTGTGGTTGCCTTCATGTTCTTGTGGTGGCTTGTGCGTTACTGCTGTAGGTGAGGCAACGGTGCGGAGACTTTCTCGGGAGTTGCTTGGTGCCAGCACTGAATTACTGGCAAAGAACGGGCACCAGAAGGAACCCCTGTGTTTCTGAGTTTGGCTCCAAGACCACAAGGAGGTGAGAGAAATGCCTACATCCCTGCTTCAAATGGGAATTGCCATAATGGTGTTATGTGTACGATGCTGGCTTGGTGGATTACTTGAGCAGGTGACACGATCACAGCATTTGAGTCCATTTTTACTCCAAGATTTCGATTTATTTCATAATTTGATGAGTTTAATGATTAAACAGTATGTGCTTATCCTAGGACTTTATTAAAAGCCTTTTTTTGAAATTCATGTGTCTCCTTATAGTTTGTGAACCAGTAACCCACCAACCTATTGACTCGAGCAGTAGAAAATACTACCGCTTAGCAATGTCGTTAAAGTGAACAATGATCACTGCAGTAACTTGACAACATAGAAATAAGAAGCACAGAAAGAAGTAACATTCCCCTTCCTTTTACCCCTGCTCCAGCAAAATGGAAGCACAATAGGAGGAAAAAAAATATTTTATACAAACAGCACCAGCTTTTAGCCTTAAGTTGGTTCTTCGCTTACCTTTTGTGGCATATGGCTACAGTGAAATGGGCAACATCTGGCCATGTGCATTTCATCAGAAATTCATCTCCCCTGTGCTGCTCTGGGTAACCTGATGTTCACCAGGTGTTGTCTCTTGACTACATGTGGTGGTGGTGGTAGAAGTCACCCATGATGTAGATGAGAACCAGGACAGAGCAAATCATTGAGGCGATACTAGCATTTTCTGCTGTATTTGGATTCCGAGCAGGGCAATCAATCCATTATATTCCCATGTTGCTTTTGGTTTTCCTATTGGAGTCCTCAGTCTTTTTGCAGGAGAGGTGAAGTGTAACGTAAGGTTCTTCTCTACCATTGGTACACGGCCTCCAGGATCTTTAACTTTCTTGTTAGGAGGTGTTTTGTTTTGTTTCATGGTTTGTCTGTGTCTTGCGCTGTGTTTGGGTGCTCTATGTCCAAACCTGGGCTGATACCTCTGAAAAGTTTTTAAGAAGTATTCTTAATTAGCATCTCAGTCCTTACACTGCAGAAGTGTTACATATCTAGAGCAAGTGAAGGTGGATTTAAAATGCAATACAGCAGAAGGAACAAGCGAATGAAGAAAAGTGTTGTCCAGCTGAAATTTTAGGATAGCCCTGGGAGAATGAAGCTGTGTGAGCTACTCCCCCTGCAAACCAGCCCAGTCTCTAGCTGAGGCCGAGAGGAAATTGGAGCTGACGCCTGTGTTTCAGCTGTGGCCCACGCACCAGCTCCTTCCAGCCTGTGACTAGTGGAGAGATGGTCAGGACTCAGGAGGTAAAGCCTGCGTCGATGCGGTGAAGACCAGCCTTTACCAGCCTGGGTTCAAATGGCACCGAGTTCAAGCTAGATGATTGTGGGAGAATGGGATTTAGGCAGCCCGCAGGGGAGACATGCCTTACGAGATACAGGTTACTGGGCATATTTGGAACAAAGAAATATTTCCAAGGAAAATGGATTTTCTCCTTGCTTTGGAAAAAGTTAAAACAGTTCTGCTTTTTTTTGTTGTTGCCGATTTGGAATAGTTTAATGATTTTTAGAAGGCCATCAGCATTAGCAAGAACAGATGCTTATTTTTCCAGTGAACTGCTGTCCTTAATTTTGCACAGGAGATTTAATGCAGACTATTGTTTGAGGCTTCAAGAAGACATAGTGCTGCTTTAATGACTTTATCACAAATGAAAAAAAGACATTACATAAAAGATACCACATTGCCCTTTAACAAGGCTTCGTTATTATCTCCCCTACTGTGGAACAGGAGCTAGCATTGCTAATAAATTGGTAGAATTACTTTAGAAATGTGAATTTGCTTATCATTTAATATCCTCCAGTGACCTACAGCTTTAGATCTTTTGGTCTGCAGTAAAATCTTTGTATGTCAGTAACCAGCTTCAGAAAAGGATGTGAAGAAGGTGGTCCCTCCCCATGTAGGTGAAGGTGGGGTGCTTCAGCAGGGAAAAAAAAATATCTTCGTTCTTTGGCTGTGCTAAAAACTATTTTGAAAAGTAATACTCCTCATTGTATAAATGTACAGAGGCTGGATTAATTTGGATGGCACCAGTCTTTTTTCAGCGGTGCCCAGTGACAGGACAAGAGGTAACAGGCACAAACTGGAACACAGGAAGTTCCATCTAAACATGAGGAGGAACTTCTTTCCTCTGAGGGTGGCAGATCACTGGAAGAGGCTGCCCAGAGAGGTGGTGGAGTCTGACTCTGGAGACATTCAAAACCCGCCTGGATGCCATCCTGTGCAACCTGCTCTAGGTGACCCTGCTCTGGCAGGTGAGTTGGACTAGATGATCTCCAGAGGTCCATTCCAACCCCTGTGATTCTGTGTAATTTAAATGCTAATGCAGACCAGGCAGTGAATTTGCTAGCTGATGGCTACTATCAAGAAGTTAGGATGGATAGTGTTGACTGCTTCAGTGTGAAATCTTAAAGTCTTGCTGTTGTTGCAGGTTGTGGCCCAGTTTCTAAAAAACTGGTAAATGTGTCTAACTTAAACATGTGAAGTTACACTTTCTCAAGTATTTGTGGAGTTGGGCCATAAGCTTTTGTTAAAAGGAGCTATGAATGTGCAACTTATGTCCCACGATTAATCTTCAAATACAGAGAATAAAGAACCGCTAATTTTCATCAGCCTTTTTGTTTCAAAATCTGCAATCTCACCTGTTCCTGTGCCTGCATTTTGTCCCCTTCAATCATTATTTGAAGATTATATATCTTATTCTGAATTCACCTCCTAATTCTGCTTGATCTGTCTCCATTCCCATGCCTTATCATGGCTGAATTGTGAAAAGAATGACTAAAATGACAAAACCCTTTAACAGGCCAGTATTGTTCTCTTGTGTCTTTCATCTCCAGCCAAATTATCTTGTTATCTCGTGTCTGAAGAATGCCATCCATGCTTATGTTATTATATACATAAACATGTTCTACCTCAGTCTGGGTAATAGTGACAGAAATCTGTTTTCAAAGATTTTCAAAAATACCTGTTGAAATTCAGTTGAGAATAGTCTCAATAGTAAAGCTTGCTCCTTGACTATATGAGGAACTGTTTTATGTTGATTTATTCAGTTTATATACATTCTTTGTATTATTAGAAGAAAGAGTACTTCTAGTATTTGCTTTTGTAATTTATGAATCTCTGCTTCATTCAAATAATTTTTTTTTCTGGATTACTTAAGGTTTAGCTTGACTGATTTGGGGAAACAAATGGCATATGGACAGTGCGCATGTATCACTCTCTTCTGCAAAGAAACTAACCTTTCTTTCTGTTGGTTTTCTTCGTCTTGCAATAGATGATACTGGAGGAGTGTTATTGAAGTGTTAGAAAACACAGCTGATACGATTCATTAGTTGCTTTACAGTGCCATAAATACATGACATTCTTCAGAAAGAGATTGAGATCTGATCCCAAAGACCAGTGAGGACATAACCCACAGGGCATGATGCAAAGCCATATGAGACGTACCTAAGGAGACACAGCTATATTCCCCAGAAGTGTTGAAGGATATGCTTGCAACCCAGGAGGGTGCACCACAGCTACATCAGCTGGATTAATTAAGCCAAGTGAAGCACCACAAGCTGATAAATACTGTGGGTGCTGTTTCATGTTAAGTGGAAGCTCGCATGAAGAATAAAAGGTAGCCAACTCCTAAAACTTTGCTCTCAACCTGGCATTCCTGCTGTATCCTGTTGCCAGTGACTGAATGACATCGAGGTGAGCTGGGTCAACATCACTGGTACAAGAAAACCCAACCCAACAGGAGAAATGGAATGGCTGTATAGATCCTGCAGTCATGCTGTTAGGAAATCATGGATATTGTCTGTCCCGTGGAGAGGGGAAAGCTGGGAAGATGATCATGGGTGCTGCTTTTGACAATGACCTGTAGTTAGAGCTGGTTAACTGTATCTGAAACTACATCCTGAGACACCTTTACTGCTTCTGCGATCCAAACTACCTACTTTGGGCATGCCTCCACACTGCTGCCTTGCCAAATACTGAGTATTTACAGTGTTGCACAGGCACCTTACTCCTTTTGAAGTCAGCCCTGGTATAGAATAGAGAGCTGAGGGGTTTTTGCACCATGGTTGTAGGTGTGGTTTGTTTATTTGGGATTTCTGCCCCCTGGCCCTC
>VYXH01004377.1:56870-111109 GCA_013397275.1 Burhinus bistriatus | reverse complement strand
TTTTGCCCCCCCCCCCCCCCCCGGAGTCAGATACAAAAGTGCAATAGAAAAGTAATAGATATAAGACTAATAGGAAATGATAGCTTCAACAGCTCAGTCACCACACTCACTGTCATGCTTGCCAGGCGGTTTTTTGCCAAGTTAACTGAGTTTACAGATAGAAAATGCAGGTGTGGTTGTAAGATGTATGATGCTGTCTCAAATTCTCACTAAGAGAAGGATCCCAGATCCTCTGAGACTTAATTTACTGACTGCTGTCTGCCTTTCCTTTCCTTTCCTCGGCGGTTAAGTTGGCTGTTACAAAGCATTGCAGGGAATGTGGTCCTTATTCTGTCTGGTATCATTTGTTTTATGTACGGTGGGAACAGGGAGATTTTCAGTTGTGGGTGAAGACTTCATTGCGCTAGGCACTATACAAATAAAGGGCGGTCCCTGGATATCTTGGTTTAATTAATCAGAAGTTGTGTGTAGACACTGTTTTAATGGGCATCTTCAGATAATAATGATCATGTGTATTAGGAATGTAGTAGCAAGTCTAAAAGGAGTGAAGCAGAGAACAGTCTCTGCACCAAACAGCTCGTGTTTAGCTAAGAGTGCCATGCCAGAAAGAGGTTTCCCATATGTATAATGATAGAAGGGCAGCAGGAAGATGATTTCACATACTAAAAAATTAGGTTTTATAAGGATGTAGATATTTTATCTGCAAGACTGGAAGGAGTTTCAAAGAGGATGTGTGATATTACCCCAAAATTAGCATAATTTCATATTGTTACAGTTCTGCAGAAAATTCATAGTTACACAACATATTGTATGTTAAATACATGAATTGATAACAGTGTTGTGTGTTTGTATGGACCAAAAAAAGAATGTTGGCTTTGGAAGAAGGGAAGTCAACCCGTTGATTTGAGCATAGTGCTGAAGTGTGTCGTGAGATTATGGTTTGGTTGCTTTCTATCCCCAGTCAATTATTCTGTGAGCTCACCTTGAAGCCAGTCTGTTTTTTTGATGATGTATGACCTCTCAGCTTGCTCTGCTACCAGAGCTTATGATGGGAATCTCATGGAAGATTTATTCAGCTGAGAAACTCGAGCCATAAAGAAAAATGAACATGGTACACACAAGCTGTATATCTGTCGGTTACTGTGAATTTCTAAATCCACATTTTGGGTTGAAAATCGTTTGTTTTATAGCAATGTGAAAGGTCAACATTTCCTTTACTGCATTAAAAAAATAGTTGAAAATGTAAAAAAAAGTGTAAGAAAAATTTTCAACCATCCAAATATCTACACTTAAGTCATTCCCCCTGATAACCTCAGTTCCAGTGGCTCTTGTGTGTGTTCCATGTTCTGTTTCTCTTGGGAATCCAATATCCACAGCTTAACTGTAATTTTGATCTAGTTTGCAATACTAATTGAGGAACCAGTGAGGTATGGATTTTTGCTCTTTGAATCCTGCCTGAAAGGTATTAACGCTATAGTCACAGGAGCGCAGAGCGTGCCATATGTCGGCTGGTATACAGCACCGTAGTCTAAAATCCTGTTGCACTTCAGTGTTGAAACTCAACACAGACTTCGGCTGTTTTCATCTCACATCACAATGCAATTCTAAGATACAGTAGTGTGAGTTTCAGACTTCATGCAAAACAGTTATTGGCATCTAAAAAGCAGTTACAATTCTGATCCTAGTGACTTAACCTGGTAGGGCATCTGAAGTTTAATTCAGGTTGCAACTGCGGTGAAATTCAATAGGTTCCAAGGGAACATAGTCCCTCTGTTCCTATGGAGAAACTGATGAAGGTGAGCTAGGTAATCCACCTTTTATTAACGAGAAAACTACCTTGAATTACCTCACATTTACTTCTGCATGTGATTTTGTGTATAGATGGGTAGTGCGGACCTGCTGATGCACGGTAACTTCTTCATGGTTCAGAGTTCCTTATTTAAAATGTTTTCCATTGAAACGTCTCAGTGAAATAATTGTGAACCACAAAATCTTTAAATCATTTCACTAGGAGAAAAGTTAATCATTACGTTTCATCTTGTTTTACTCACCGGTGAATTTAATTGATTTTCTTTTTTTTTTTTTACTGCTTATTAGAGTAATCACTTTCTGATAATGGTGTGTGTTTTGATCAACTGGGCACATGGGTATGAGAGAAATGGAGGTGTCTGGGCTCTCATTCTTTCCCTTTGTTTTGGCTCAGGGTGAAATGAAATCTTTCTATATTCCTAGTTCTCACTTGGATAATTGCTCTACTTTATTTCTTTAAGGACACTGAGATACTTGAAGTGAGAAGTATTGTGTAAGTGTGCATTGTTACTATATTTTTATTATATACTGGCTAGCTTAAGAAAAATAAGCATAAGCCAATATAACTGAATAATTCACAGTATTACAGAACACTTGAGCAGCATGAGACAAATGCCACTATGTTACGATAGTACCAAAACTGTTTTAGTCTTTGTTGTTTGTTATGAGAAGGGATTACTTCTAGTTTTCACTTGTTTGTTGATGTTCTCTTAACTCTTCTTTTCTATTTGAGGTTGCCTTATAAATAGTCTTTTTAATGTATATTTTACTCGTGTTCTGCATCCTGCTGGGAAGTACTGAAAGAGCTGTATATTTTTTAGCATTATTGGCTTTTTTCCTTATTTCTTCCTGTGGAGATGAACCCTTACATAAATTACTTTAAGGACCCTGTTTTCTTGATTTTTTTTTTATTTTTTTTTTTTTATTCTCTTTCTTCACCTCTCTCACCCCCTTTGTTTCACACTGGGAAGTTGAGTATTTAATAAACTGTTATTTAGGGGCATCTGCTTTCATAGACGTCCTTTTACAAATGTTGGTATTGCTTGGTTGCATTGCTTAAACACACCAGCAAATCATACGAACCACAGGCAAAGAAGTCAACAGCAACCAAAGGCGGTGTTTGTCCTCCTCTGCCGGCGCAGGTCGTTGTCTGTGCTTGCCATTGCCCGAGCACAGAGCTCAAGCAGACGAGGACGGCAAGGCCCATGGCAGCTCCACGTGGGCCATCCCTGTGGTGGAGCCCTAACTCTTTGGGGTGGGCAGGGAGCAAGGGGCTGGAAGAGCAGGAGAAGCACTGGGGTTGCAATGGAGGGAGGACAGCAGGTCTTCCCGAGTGAGGCTTGCTCATGAAAAGGCCTCCCCAGCCCTGCCTCCTCCCGAATGCCTCCATTCCCCTTGTTCCTTGGGGGGGACACCAGTGCCACCTACGTCCCACCTCCATAGGCTGCTGTGGTGATGTTTGTAGCCCATTTCCTACTTTCATAATTTACAGTACAGATCAATATTGATGCCAAGGCACTGACTTTGGCTTTGATCTTCATCTCTGATGCTGTGTGTGGACCTTAGGTCATTGCTGTAGGTGAGTTACTGGAAATTCCCTAGCAGTCATGTCAGTTTGTCCTTGGAAGACAGCAGCATCACCCTGTCCTGTCTGGACTACAGATACGCTTGGTTATGTTTTTAATTCTGCAGGTGCCTTTCCACATCGTTTATCACTTTCTTTGATATTTTTCTGCCAGATAGATGGTTTGGATACAGCCTGGTTGTATTCTGGCTTGGTGGTTCTCCAGCACTGGTGCTTGGTGACTCTGAATGTTTCCTTGTCCCGTTTGCTGGATTTCTCTGGTGGGTTTGCTCTTTTAATACTGGATGGCTGTCTGTGAACAGGGAGGTGTAAACTGATAGAATATTCATAATAGACTCCTGTTTTGCACTGGGGAACAGGGAATTCTAGGTGAGAAGGGACAACTGTTGCTGAGGAAGGAAAGGTAGGATTGGGTATCATTAACGATATCAAATGCTTCAGCCTGGGTGAATCTATGCTGACTGTTCCTAGGCACCTTCTCGTCCTTCACGGTGACCAGAAGTCTATTCCCAGAGGACTCGCTTCATGACTTTTCCATGGACTGTGACTGGTCTGTAGTGCCCCAGATAGCCCTTTTGGACTTCTCTGAAGAGGAAATTTTGCTTTCTCCTAGCTCTCGGGGATCTCCCATGGTTTCAAGAACCTTTCAAGCATGGTAGAGAAGGGTGCCACAAGGACATTGCCAGCTCTCAGCACCTGTGGATGCAGCCAGGTGGATCCCATGGGCTTGTGTGGGTTGAGTCCTCTCAGGTAATCCCTGGGACTTGGTCCTCGTTCGTGACTGGTGGTTCTGCTCCTTGAACCTGTCTCTAAGCATGAAGGCTATGTTGGTGAAGGCTAATGCAAAAAACGCAATGGAGTACCTTGGCCTTATCGGTGTTTGCTGTCAATAACTCACCCACTCCATTCAGCCACGGACCCCCATTTTCCTTGTCCAGCCTTTTACTTCAATGTACTGGTAGAAGCTTTTGTTGTTGCCTTTGATATTCCCTGCAAATCTGAACTCCAGCTGAGCTTTGGCTTCCCTGACACCATCCTTGTGTGCCTGTATGATACTTCTGTGTTCATACTTTGTATGCTGTCCCTGCTTGCTCCTGCTGCTATACTGCCTTTTTGCACTGGAGCTCCATCATGTGTTCCACATCTGCCAAACTGGTCTCCTGATACTTCTTTTCTGAGTAGTGGGGTGCACTAGTCATGCACTTTGTTGTCCTTCAAGATCTTCCAGTTTTCCAGCGCTCTTTGGCCCTTTTAGAGCTACCTCCTATGGGATCCCATTTAGTTCCCTGAACACTTCTGCTCTTGTATAGTTGAGAGTCTAGATCGATCTGTCTAGGTCTCTGTTACTGTCTTTCTTTGCTCACTCTCCTCAGGGTTTCAACCTCCATTACTTAAAGGTCATTACACCAAAGCTACCACTGATTACCACAGCTCCAGCCTGTTCTTCCTTCCACGCAAATGGTGGTCATTTTGGTTTTGTCCATGTGGAACTTTATGAGAACACCAGAGTGACCGCAGTGCATCAGATGAAAGGTCCTTCTTAGCTATACAATGGCAACTCATAGCACATGCCTACAGAAAGCAGACAGAAATAGAATAGAAGCTGAAACTATTCCGGTTGACTTCTGAATACTATTCATTTTTACAGAATAAACTAAAAAAATCCAGAGTGGAAAGGTAAATGTTACTTGGAAAAGTTGCTCTTGGAAAACAGGTCATCGTTTTGCTCATTGAAGCTTGAGTTTGTTTCCTTTGTTGCTATAGACGTTAGTTTTCATGAATGGATTTAGGCTGAAAGACTTGTCTGAAACATAAAATGCACTTAATTTTTTTCCTGAATAACCATTCAGACTATTGACGGGATAAAGTGGCAATTTAAGACAGCTGTTAGCATAAAATAAATACGCATGTTGTTAGTACTGAATACACAAGCATTAATTTATTCCTGGTTTAAAATTCCATAAATGCTTCTAGCCTACCCAAGAGTACTCCTTGAGTTTCATCCCACTTTAACTGCCTAGATGGGAACCTTACTGTTGTCAGAAAAGGATCAAGTATTTATCAAAGGCTGAACAATAAAATAGCTGGCTTATCTAGATGTTTGGTAGCTTTACATGGATTATGGAGAAACACTTGCAGCTTCCCATAAATTGATATTTGCAAGTTCCTGTCTGCAAACTCCAGGTTAAAAAGAAACAAACGGTGCTCAAAATAAAGTAAATCCAAGTCACATATGCAGAGCATGAAATATCTGGTCCAGAGTGGAAAGCATGCTGTGAGCTTGTTCTTGAAAGGTACTGAATATTCAGCATCCAGCAGAGAATGTAAATATCTGCTTAGTTTTTGAGAACAGAAGGATTTCTGTTACTTACTCATGGCACTGACCTGGGGCCAGCATAGCATGCAGGAATCCCAAATCTATAAAAACTACTACTATAATCCTTAGAACTATTGAGGGGTATAAAAGTCCTTAAAATAACTGGAAGAAATCAACTAGATCAAATTTCCTGGCATTTTAAGGCAGAGTACTGTATTACATGTCAGATACGATGCTTGTTCTTAATTTTGTTTTAACTCTACTATTAAACTAATCCATTTCTAATCCATCCTACAACAAGAACAAGAGATTTTTTTTTTTTGTGAAGAAGTGAATGTTAAGTATTCTTCATGGACTAATTTTACTCGTATCGAATGGAGAGACGTTGTGAAATGTGTACGAGGCAGGGTGTATTGTTGGTTGTGTACCCTGATTTTTTAGAGTGTTGTTTGATTCCATTCAAATGATAGAACCATATAATCTCTAAAAAGATACATGTTTTTTCTTGTTATCCAGTAGTTAATGTTGAGTGCAGATTGCATCAGCACATGTCCTTTGAGTGTGTGCTATGCTAAAATAACTTTCTGTTGAAAATTTTGCGTGTAGTATCAGTAGATGGATTTGCCTTACTCATTTTGAAAGGGAAAAATCTTTCTTTTTCTCCTGACCGGTAATTTTTTTTCATGTAAAAGATGCATGTCATAGGTCAGTAACTGAGCCCTGACTACCTCCCCTTTATGTTTAGGAGTTGCTCTTTACATTGAGCGTGTGTTCCTGAACTGCAGCTCAGTCCCGCAGAAGGTGTTCGCCAGAAAACAAGATGCCTGTGCGGGCCTATGAATGCCAGATGCAATTTAATTAAAAGCCTTTGTGAAGGCGGAGGGTATGGATGGTAATGGCATGAAAAGGTGAAGAGAGACCAGTGATGCTCGCAGTCCTCAGGAGCTGAAAGGAGGCTCAGGGATAGAAACTCAAGGTGGGAATATGTTGCCATACCAACCAAGTAATTTCTCTAACAGGAGGAAACTTGTAATGAATAACTACTGAGTGGGGATTTTAAGAGAAAAATACGCCCCGTGAAAAACGAAAAGGTTACCTTTTTGATAACTAACTTTCGCCATCCCCACATGAAATCCTGCGCAGGGAATCTCTTTGTCGGAGCTTCCTGCTGCCCCGTACCAGACCCTGCTGTGCCCATCTGCTGACCTGGGAAGTGCTCGCCCGTGGTGCGGTGGTGGGTGCCAGTGCCGAGCCTGCAGCCGCAGTCTGACCCAAGCCCTGCGGGGCTCGTTCCTCGAGCAGCTGCGAAAGCCAGATGAGGGTTTCACAAATCTGTCTTCCCTAGTAACCGTTTTGAGTCTTCTCTTTAAATCACTATCTCATTTACTTTTTGTCTTCCTTGTCTCTTCTAACACAATGTGGAAACACTGAGGAGAAGAACTTTTAACACTGGCATTTCTTACAAATATTTATTTCTAAACTCTCATTAGCCGGGTGTCCTGGAAGTTGAACGTGTGCTATTTGTGTTTGGTCTGTAGCTCTGTGAAACCTTCTGACTTTGAAAAAGGAGGAAAAAATACTAAGTCAGTGAAGCTTTACTTGAAATGCTGAATTTTTGTCTTGCTTCTGCATTGAGGAGGAATTAGCAGTGCAAGGTAGTTGCATTGCTTTACCTCCAGTGCCCTTCAAGCAGTGTTCAGCTTGGACCGTGAGCTGTATTCAGAGCAGTACTCCCGCCCTTGGGGTCTATGCACTTAAGGTATGAGCCACCTCTGGCATCAAAAGCATCCAAATGGTGTTAATAGGGAGGACCTCTGGATAAATCAGCCCTCACTGAGTTCTGTGGAGCTGCAGCTAGGCTGCTGCTCGGCCCCAGCATGGCCAGGTAGCTCTGCTGTGCTCTGCTATGCCCCTGCCCTTGCGCAGATGGCTTAGAATCATAGAATCATAGAATGGTTTGGGTTAGAAAGGACCTTTAAAGGTCATCTAGTTGAACTCTCCTGCAATGAACAGGGACATCTTCAACTAGGTCAGCTTGCTCAGAGCCCCGTCCAACCTGACCTTGAATGTTCCCAGGGATGGGGCATCTACCACCTCTCTGGGCAACCTGTGCCAGGGTTTCACCACCCTCATCATAAAAAATTTCTTCCTTATATCTATTCTAAACCTACCCTCTTTTAGTTTAAAACCATTACCCCTTGTCCTATTGCATGAGGCCCTGCTAAAAAGTTTGTCTCCATCTTTCCTGTAGGCCCTCTTTAAGTACTGAAAGGCTGCAATAAGGTGTCTCCAGATCCTTCTCTTCTCCGGGCTGAATATCCTCAACTCTCTCAGTCTTTCCTCATAGGAGAGGTGCTCCATCCCTCTGATCATTTTTGTGGGCCTCCTCTGGACCTGCTCCAAGAGGTCCATGTCTTTATTCTGCTGAGGGCTCCAGAGCTGGATGCAGTACTCCGGGTGGGGTCTCACCAGAGTGGAGCAGAGGGACAGAATCCCCTCCCGTGACCTGCTGGCCACGCTTCTTTTGATGCAGCCCAGGGTGCGGTTGGCGTTCTGGGCTGTGAGCACACACTGTTGGCTTGTGTCCACCTTTTCATCAATCAGTACCCCTTGGTTCTTCTTGGCAGGGCTGCTCTCAATCCCTTCATCCTCCAGCCTGTATTGAGACTGGGGGTTGTCCTGACCAGGTGCAGGACCCTGCACTTGACCTCGTTGAACCTCGTGAGGTTCATATGGGCCCACTTCTTGAGCTTGCCCAGGTCCCTCTGGATGGCATCCCTTCCCTCAGTCATGTCAGCCACACCACTCAGCTTGGTGTCATCCTCTGCTTGTGTTCCTCTGCTGCCTTCTCTCAACTTCCTCGCTCCTTCTGTTGCTTGTCTTGCAGACACGCATACCTCAGGGCAGCAGCTGACAAGATTCTTCCACCTGTCTGCTGATGTTTTAAATGATGACCTGTGCCTTTTCTGGCAGGGTAAGGCATTGCTTTAGCAAACTGGCCGAACACAAGAGTGCGGTGGCTTCTCTAGACTTGCGCTGCCAGAAGGGCAAGATGAGTGCTCACCAGTCATAACAAGACTTAATACTCTTTGTAGTAATAATCTTACCATTAGTTGTAGTGGAGGCTAGGTCAGGCATTGGAAGAGGTTGTCCCATTCCTTTGCTCTTCCCACCCCCTCTCTTCCCTGACTCCTCAACCGCCATCCCTGAGCTGGTGCAGGTACCCATGGAATCACTCGGTGAACTGGTTCAGCTTGCCAGTCCAGCATAAAAGTATCCTGGGGAAAGAAAAATAGCAATAATTTTGGATTTCTGAGGAGTCAAGCAAATGCCAAAGCAGACTCAAAGCAGAAGGGGTGTGCAGGGAAGGGAAAGAGTGGCAATAAACGCTTGGATATATGCTAGCCTAACTCATGAGTCGTGCTTTTAGTCATGCCACGTAGATGAAAGGTGCGGTTTAGCCTTTGTTGTGCAGTTTGCAGGTGCTAAATGACTGAGCAAGACAGGATTCTTGACTCCAGCAAAGGATGGCTAAGTGACATTACATGAAATAACAGAGCCTCACGACAGTGCATCCTGCCCTGGTTAGGATGATAAGGAGATTTCCTTGCAACCCTGTTTTTCCAACAGAGTCTGCTGCTGCGGTTTTTTTGGTTTTTTTTTTTAAAGCTCTTTTTCTGAGCATGAGGGATCACACACGCAAAAGAACGGCAGTTTTCCAACACTGTGGAGAGCTATGTCTGAGGCTCATCCTTTATAGCACCTCTGCGTAGCCTGCGCTGTGTGTGGTAATGGAGTACATCAACCTTATGAGCCACACAAGGACTTGCAGGATCAAGGCCTTTCTTTATGAAGGCGACGTATCTGCATGCCAGAAATCTTGGGAGCGTGTCATGCAAAAATAAAAAAAAAAAAGGAAAAGAAAAAAGTGCAGTGGCACAGATCTGTTAAGATTTATTGCATCATTATCTCACATGAAACAGTAAGATCGTCCTGGCATGACTGAGCAAAAACAGTGTGTGAGGGTATCATTATTTATTTTGATGCCCTGCTGATTACCCCTAGACATTTCCGGGAGCCAAGGCATCATCATCAGCAAGGTCTGTTGTTTCACATAGTTTCAAAGATAGTAATTTCAAGGAGGGAAGCTTGATATACATGATGTTTCCTCCTTCAGTATATTCTATAGATGCGATGTGTTCGTCCGTGAGTTAGTGAGGCTCTGTAAGTGGGAATGGTTTCTCCTCCTGGCTTCTGTTTGCTCCTATAAATCCTGACAGAAAAGCCCCTGAGCAGATGATTTGCAAGTTTACACTGAAGAAAGACCAATCTCTTTCCTTACAGACCTGGAGGAAAAACAAGCTCCACACAATACATTCCTTCTCTTCTGAGTGTAACCAACCAGCAGTAACTGCTGTCTGCAGGACCAACAGGAGACTGCACAGCTCAAGCTCAAGATATATCCTATGAGATAATTCTGTTTGGTCTACAGTGATAGGATTTTTTTTTTGGCATCATTAATGATTAATAATACAGTGTTAATGTGTTCTTAATGTGTATCCTGAGAAAGAACTTGAAGAAGCTCCCGATTGTTGTACGAGGAGCGTCATAACCTGGAAGTGATGCATCAAACATGAAATTGCAATGTTCTCACTTGGATAGAACCTAGTGCTAGTGCAGTGGCTATAAAATGAAGGTCATTGGCTAATAGCAGGAGGCAGTTGATCAGATCAGCTTTTAAAAATCAGTGATCAATATGGATAATACTGTTATTGGTTGGACATTGTTACTGTTTCATACAGCATAAAGGCTTTGAAGCATTTGCAGCATCCAGGGTTTTCAGTGTGAGCTTCAGTGTGCATAAGACTGTTCCCATTGTGCATTTCTTGTTCTCAGTATTTCATGTGTAGCTTATTGGTGTGTTTCTATAGACTTTTCTTAAAATCCACTCATCAATTTACTCTAGGCAAAAAGTGCCTAAACTGAAGCTTTCAAAAACCCCTTTTCATATGAGATACAGATAAATGTATTCATTACGGTCCAGCTTCAGTTGAAGGCTCAGTCTAATTTTGAATTCAGAGTGTGTCTTCTCCCAAGTAAATCATTTTGTTCACTGCTACCCACCACTTCAAGCCTGACCTTGAGGAAGTAAAAGAACTTCTCATCATTCTCATAAGCTCAGTGGGGAAAGAAATAATAAGGTTGGGCTCTGCTGGGCCAAGGAAAGCACTTATGTCACAAATGCCCTGAACATCTTAATCTGGTCAGTTTTTAGCTGGAGAACCTTATCTGAGTTCAGTTGTCAGGGAAGAATGTATGGAGGAGAGTTTATCTGGGCTAACCAGCCTGTAAGTCAGTAAAGAATTTGGAGATGGAAAACAACTGTTTCCGTTGTGCCCTGATAAGAACAAGAACCCGTGCCTTTTGCAAAATACAGTTACTTGTTTTGTTGCTCTTTTTGGGGAGTGACCTGAGTGCTGCACTAGATGATGTTCAAATGAACTTTGTGTCTCTAATAGGAAAAATTAGCTTTACATCTAATATGTATGGTGTCATCTTTACCATGTTGTACTGACACCCATGTCGTGTTTCCTCAGTCTAAAAGTAAAAACGTGTTCAAAATCTAACCATCAACCCTGCATATGTCACTATGGTTCTTAAATCAAAGTACAGTTCTTGTCTCTTAACACTTCAGCCCCAGAATAAATGCTCTGTAGATCTGTTACCCTTGGTTGATGCCTTGGGTAACTTCAATAGCAGGGTATCGGATAGCCTCACTGGAAGGTACTGGGACAAATGGTGAGTCTGAGGGTGTACCTTGGTCTCCAAAATTAGTGTTGCTGTGTGGTAACTCACACACAAATCCTCAGCCACTGGAAAAGCCTCGCATTCAGCCTGTGGAAGCTGAGCAGTGTGAGCCATGCCCTCGCACTGCTGGGAGCTCAGGGCAACTGGGGAAAAATATAAACCTGCACTGAAGGAAGAAACTGTTCCTTCATCTCATACCTTGTTTATCAAACGGTCTCTTCCATGATTTTGTTATTGGGAACATGATAACCTAGGTGTTTCACAACCTATTTGTTAGGTTTGTATGCAATTGGCATCCGACTGAGTACGCTGCGTGACATTTTGAGTGGTAATATCCACAAAGGAGCTAAGTTGACACTTAACAAAAAAAACACCCAAAACCTTCGTTATGTGGGCATGTGGTGAAACATACTGTGCATTGAAGTTTAGGTCTGATTGTGTGGAGTGAGGTGGTAGCGGCAGCCGACTGATTTTTTCAGAACCACCATAACCACCATGGTGAGTCAAGCCGAAGGCCCGTTTGGCCACACACTCCAGCAGTGTCTCTGACAGGTGAAGAAAACAGGGAAGATGAGAAAGGTCTGTGTCGTGTGATCCTTCCTTGGACATAACTTTGATCATTCAGTAGTTTTTAGGTGATTTTAAGCCCGTTGCTATACTTGGGCCATTGTGTTTAATAGCCAGCAATGAACTCTTCCCAGTGAAACAGTTTAGTCCATCTTTTAACTCATTTATGCTTCTGGTCCCCAGAACACCTGTGGCAATGTGGCAATAATTGTAGGTGTTAGAGAAAGACTACTTATTTTCAGTTATTTTATAGCTGTTGTCCACCAATTGTACTTGTTATGTTGTGAGGAACAGTTTCCATGTCAATTGGGATTTTGATGTTTATCATAGGACTTCAGTCATCATTTTCCGAAACCAAAGCATATTATCTTCTTTATATATTCTTGAATATTTATTTCTCAGATCATCCTTGTAGCCTTTTTTGTACTTTTTTTCAGTGCTAACATACCTTTTTAAATAACAGATGCAGGATTCTTCTTCAGTGAGTTAGGTATTTAAATGTTAAATAGCAGTGTCTGAGCTCATCATCATTCGTCTCTAGGACAGGCAAGACAAGTTATCCTCCAGCCCCCTGATTTTTCTCCACTGGGTAGAACGGGTGCATGGATGACCAGCGCAGATTAAGGTGTCAAATATGCATCTGAAGGCTAGAGGAGGTGAGTTCCACGGGGGCAACCAGAGCTAAGTGATGCATGTTGGATTTGTTCAGTTGTGCGGTGGCTTTTTCTGGTTTGCTCCCTCCCTGCATATTCCTCATGTGTGATAACATGCCGAAACACAGTTGAGCTGATGTTCTCAGACAAGTGTTCACAGTGAGAGAGCTGGGACTCTTTAGCCTGGAGAAGAGAAGGCTGAGGGGAGACCTTATTCTTGCTTAGAAGTATCTAAAGGGTGGGTTAAAGGAGGATGGAGGCAGACTGTTTTCAGTGGTTCTCAGTGACAGGACGAGGGGCATCGGGCACAAGTTGGAACATAGGAAGTTCCATTCAAACATAAGGAAAAACTTCTTTACGGTGAGGGTGCCAGAGCACTGGGACAGGCTGCCCAGGGAGATTGTGGAGTCCCCTTCTCTGGAGATTTTCAAGACCCGCCTGGATGCAGTCCTGAGTAATATGCTCTAGGCATTCCTGCATCAGCAGGGGAGTTGGACTAGATGATCTCTAGAGGTCACTTCCAACTCTGAAAATTCTGTGATTCCGTACCTTCAAGGTGTCTTGCGACATTTGTATTCATTGTCTATGTAAGATACAGATTTACAATGAGTTTTTATGCTTTAGGTTGTGGTTGCCTTAAAACAAAAATGTTAACTAAACTCCCCCAGCCCCTGCCCAAAACAGGAAGGCTATTTAATGAAAGTCCTCAATGTAAGTGAAGTTCATTCTTGAAAGATAGGAAGTCTTTACCACTTTGCCCATGTCTATCTTCCATGTAGCATTTAAAGGAATGTGTTACACATCTTACTCCATAACCTGGCATCTTCTTTAAGGAAATGTCTTGTTTCCCCAAGAGAACTACTGTAATATAACTTGTTACTAGCAGAACAGCTACATTTACATGTGCAGCCAGTTTACAGGTCATCATTGTGTATGCACAGTAAGGGTTAGTTTTCCCACATGCATTATGTGTCATTGCCTTGTCACTCAGTATTGCAAGTTTGTTCTGCAAGTCTTCGTAGGCGGAGATCTGATAATAATGAATATAAGAAAAGTCTCTGAAATGCGACTTAAAAAATGGAAGTGCCGCATGTTAAGTGTTCTTTAAAGGCCCAAGAATACCACATATTAAATAACATGACCTTTCATGGCAATCTCTTGATTTAATTAGCATCGGTCTTCTCACTTATACAACTGCTGTATGTCAAGTGGTGAGTTCTTTCTCAGCACCATGCTGCTCTGCAAAGCCGTCTTGTATAGGAAATGACACTTTCTTCGTGCATGTCGTGGTTTGGTTGCTGCCTATTTCCACTTTTTCATTGATTCAGGGTTTGATTAGATAGAAAGTATATTTTTAAAAATTTCCTTTTCTGTGTTTACTTTGAAGTGTAAAAAAAATCTGAGATCACAGGATTGTATGTTCTATATATGGGAAGTGCTAGTGTGATTATTGGTTATTTCTTTAAATAGGTGCATTGTTCTTGGCAAACACATTGTTTGCGAAGCCAGTAATGCTACCAGAGATCATTTGCTGTACAGCTAAACGCTGCTAGATTGTTTGTCATTATCTCATTGTTCTTAATTGGAACTGTATTGAACTTAGGATCTGCAGAGATCTTAGTTTTTCTCTTTTAATTAAAAAATAATACTACTTTTTTCTGACCTGCTTATTGTGCCTGCTGTGTTCATCAAGGATCGTTTGTATGTAATGCAGCTTAAATTAAGCCTTGTGATTGACTTTCCACTGTTATTCAGCTGTTTGTCTTTAACTTCTTCAGCTTCTGAAGCGTAGAGGGGAGGATGCTCAGTGCCTGTCTCCATTGTCCTCCTTTTCTTCCACCTGCAGTTTATCATTGGCGTTACTGCCCCATCTGCTTTGGGTCCCTTTAGTTTGGTGTTTTTCACACCCATGGAGCCTCACCCCTGTGGCACTTTCATATGTGTGTGTGATTCCTTGAGAGGAAGGCTGGCAGGACAAGTACCGCAGATCTCCTGTGCCCTGCCGGGAACAGAAGCGGAGCTCATGAAGTCAGAGTCCTCTATGATGCAGGGTCTCAGCATCACGCAGGGTTGAGGTCTGGCTGGTGGGTCTGTACAGCAGTGGGGAATTCAGTAAACCTTGAACTCAGATTGTGTCTTCTACGACATGAATGAGAAAACTTTAGTATTACTTAAAGTGGCTGAGTGGCATCTTCCAAACAGAGCATCAAGCAGTCATCAGTAACAGTGGAATAACAAGCGTGACCTGTTGTCTCATTCACTGATGGCCATTTATCTTGAGCACTGAACAAATGGAGAGCTTTGTGCGAGTGATAGTGTGTGATTCTGTAAATTAAACACACAAGAAAACACTTTAGGGACAGTGGCACAACAAGTCATCCATGCGTGGTCCTGCAGATCCCAGTGGGATTACTGACAGAAGGCGGCACCACTGAATACGAGATGATTATACAGGACTACAAGCGCCCGGGCAGGTGTCACTGTCCTTACCCTTTTGCGTCACCCTTAGACCCCTGCTTCATTTCATCATGAACATCCCATGGCATAAGCCAGTACTGCTGCCAGCATGCAGCATCCTCCCATCTCATGTTCTTGGCTGCACGTGGTTGACCCCAAGCTCCTTCCCCATCACCAACGGAAGCGTTTCTAGTGCATCAGATTGAGGAACTGGTATGCAATAAAAATTAATCCTTTTAGGGGAAGGAAGAGGTTATTTTCAATCTGCTAGTTCCTTGGTGCCGCTGTGCAAGTCCCTACAGCAGCGTGAGGGAGGAGGCAAGTTGGGGACAGGAGGGAGGTGGGATTGCTGCTTCTCGTAACATCAGGGTCTGATGTTGGTTTACACTGACCCTCGGGGGGGTGGTGGTGTGCAAACACTGCTCTAGAAAGACCACGGTGACAAGTCAGTTCCTTAGCTGTGGTGCTGCCTGCTCGGTACTGGTGGTAGCTGGACCACTTGTTGTTATGTGGAGATTTTCATCCTGCAGCCCTGTTGTCAAGTATTTCTGATTTTACAGTTTGCATAAAACCACATCCCTATGCTTATTAAAAGAGTAATTTTATTATTTTTTTTTTGACAGGGAATAAGATCAAGCCGAAACAAAATAAAGATTGAAAGAAAGTTGTAAGGAAGAACAGGGAAAGATCAGCTTTAGATGTTTTAAAATAGTGACTGAACTTAACGTTACTTCTGAGCAATAATCACACATTTTCTAGGGTCCCTGGGAGGATTTCTGTGGATTTTTGTTTGAGGCACCAGTGCAAAAATAGACGCTAAATTACTGTTCACACTCTGGACAGTCTGATAAAAATATTTTTTCTTTTTCTTTTTTTCCATTTGCAGGTATAAGGTATTAGAAAAATACAGAAAATACTTTTATAGAAAATAATTTTGTCCTGATTTTCTTTATCTGAGCAACTCCACTAAAAGCCTTTTCACTAGCAGATGCAATTCATACTAGGTAAGCAGCAGCACCCTTAACTTTATGTTTCCTGGCATTCTCTTCATGTCTATTTTTTGTGGGTTTCAAATTATGTCATTCTGTTCCTGCTTAAGACATTGTCTGTACTTCTTTGGACAGCAATCTTAATGATCATCTTCAAAAGTCTGTCATCAAATACTTGTTGAAAAAATTTAGTGTTGCAATTCAGGCCAGTAGGGAAAACTCTTCTGATTGATTTTCTGTTTAAAAGTTATTGACAATATGAAATATTGTCAGAGTAAGGAACATTTTCAATTATGTCCTATTTAATTTTAGAGAAGCAGTCAAAATGTCATAGTTAATTATGAAAAATCTAATTTTCAAGCTTGGATCCCTCACCCTTCTTGAGACCAATGTTCATGTCTTAGCAGAGGTTAATTTCTTTTTGCATTTATATGAAGTAAGTAAACTGAATACCATGCACTTGGCTGTGTGGGTGTGTTTTGGATGAGATCTTAAAAACTGAGATCCTGTTTATTCTGTGTGGGTGTTAAAGATCTCACTGTTACGCTATATGCTGTTTGCAAGTTGCTTAATACCTTCTACCCTTTGAGATCACTACATTTTGGCAGTGTTACGCATACATAGTTGCAAAGTGTTTTGGGGGTCCTCCAAAGCGAAAGGTCTTCCACGTGCGAGTGTCTGTTGTACACATTTATTGTGCCTATCGCTATAGCTTTACTACATAATTTGTTATTGTTGTTTATTGCATTCATGATTATTACTGCATTAATCAGATGATAGTCTCAAAAAGTAGTCATCTATTTAATATTTTGAGCTGGCTCGGCTTAAGTTTCATCCCAACTTTTACAACAATAAGAAAAAAATTTAGTCGTGAACTACTCACTAGCCTTCAGAAAGTGCAGCAGTGGTTGTGGGGCTTGGTTCCTTGCTGGGAGCCCTGACCAACCCCAGTTACTGGTGGAAGCTGAAAATGCTCTGGACCTCATGGAATAAAATCCGTGCAACATCAGGCAAGTATTCAGTTTGTCTGGAAGCCTAGCAGTTTACCCTTGTCTGTAGCATTTGTGACACCTCGTTCTTTGGAATCCCTCAAAGTCAGACGTAATACCATTTATAATAATCTGATTGGGGTGAGTTAGTCCGTAACATGTACTAATACCCAAAGAAAAGCATAATAATAGGTTAATATGGAGGTAATGTGTGGAGCTAAAGACAGCTTGGCCTGGAGATATTTCCATGGTAACAGAAGGGTCTCTACAGATGTCTTCCTCCTAAACTTGATGCTGTTTATTAAAGGCTGTCTGTAGTACAATCTGTAATTATCATTAGGTAAAGAAAGGTTGTGAACGTGGGTGGACTGCTTGGCTGATGCTCTCTGACTGATTTGTTTAGCGCAGCTTTGAAATACAGTTACAAAAGAATATTAAAAACCTGAGATCATTTAGCTGTTTCGCTCTGCAGGTAAGCTGAGACTTAATTTGAGACTATTGGCTAATAAGAGTCAAGTATCTGAAAAACAGTATGGGGGGGATAGGGAGAAATGTTTTCAAACTCTTTTCGGCACGATGACTATTAAAGATAAAAGAACATCAAAAACATGCTGGACAAATTAAAAAATGCAGAGCTACAGATAGTAAGGGAGGTAATGCACAATAAAATAAATTTTGTAAATAGCAAAAAGCTTCTGTAACTAGAGGGAGAAAAAGGAAATTATAAGACTTATCTAAAGGAGAAGATGGGGAAAATAATGGATGACAGAAGAAGTTGGAACATGGATCGACCTTTCTTGCTTCTGTCTTTATGAAGAAGGTTAATTGGGATCAGCTGCTTAGCATGGTTGAAGCTAACAGCAAGGTGTAGGAACACAGGACAGGAAAAGGGAAGAACAGATTCTAATGCTTTTATGAGTTAAACGCATTTATGTTTGTAAGCTTAGGGTTGAGTTTATTCTGGTCTACCCAAGCAACTCATGGAAGCAGTTTTGAATCCATGAGCAATTACCATGTGAAAACTGTAAAGGACGGGTGAGACCCCATTAGAGAGCACATAGAGAGTATGTTCTCAGAACAGAGAAAGAAGGAAGATCTTGGAATTGCAGACCGGTCAGCCAAATTTAGTACCATGAACGATGCTCAAACGCGTAACTCTTCAAAAGCAACTCACCATGAATAAGTGTAAGCTGGAAGTTTTAAGACAGTTTTGTAATAGAGCACATAGATTTTAAGTCTCCTAGTTACAGTACTGAGGATAAAAACAAATATAATGATGGAATACAGTGAGCTTGTGAAATGGATTTTATTAAATGATTGCTTGAGATAGAGTGATTTGATGACACTGAAGCTCAGCTGGGATGGAGGGAACAGTCCCAAGTGTTCCTCCTCGACATCAGTAAGGCTTTGGTTAGGGTCATAAATGACATCTCAGAAACGATCTGGAAATTTACAGTGTATATAAAATGATTACTGTGTGGATGACTGCAAACATACAGAAGCATGCTGTGTGGATGACTGCAAATACACAGGGTAAATGGTGATGGTAGGCTGTCTGGCAGAAGGACATATCTAGTGGGGCTATCAACTTGTGGATGGTAGGATGCAGCTGAACAGAACCGCAGGGTAGCTGGGGCAGGCACGTGCTTCTGGAGATCATCTGGTCCAACCCCCTGGTCAAGCAAGACCACCCAGAGCAGGTTGCTCAAAGCTGTATCCAGTCCATATTTGCGTATCTCCAAGGATGGAGGCTCCCCAGCCTCTCTGGGCAACTTGTTCCAGTGTTTGACTGTCCTCACAGTACAGAAGTTTTTCTATTATGTTTAAATGGAATTTTCTGTATTTCAACTTGCACCATTGCTTCTTGTCTGTTCCCTGGGTACCACTGAGAAAAGGTCTGGTTCCATCATCTCTGCTCCCTCCCATCAGGTATTTATTATAAACATTGATAAGATTCCCCTCCCCTAAGTCCTCTCTTCTTGTGGCTAAACAAAGCCTGTAGATTTCAAGCTGGACTGCAAGCACTACAGAAGACCAAATTAAAATTGGTAAACTGGAGGTGAGATCCAGAATCATTAAGAGAAAGACCAATACAGAAAAGTGACAATTTTAGAATGGAAAATCAGGTTAATAAATGCATATCATGAAATCACTGAATAGAAGAAGCATTGATGGATAAGCATTTGTTTAGTCTAGAAAGGAGAAAAAAGAATGGCGTTCAAATTTTTGAAAAGGTTGTTTATAGACAGCACAATAAACATTTGTGCTTCAGATAGCTCTGAGGCTATTATGAGAAGGTTTAGTTTTCCAAGGAAGAAACATGTAACTTTAACGATAGCTAAGCCCTCTAACAGGCTGCCTCCTGAGGTTGTAAAAACCTAGTTCTTAAACTTTTAACAATAAATTGAACAAACCTTTCTAAATCTATCTGGTTCAATTTTTAGGACAACAAAATTAATTGATTTCTACCTTTAATACCACGTGCAGCCTTACTTTTCTGTGTGGCTGTGGTCTCCTGCTAAAGGGAATTTCCTTTGTTTTAGGGGAAGGGGCATCCTTTGAATATGTTTGAGGACGTAGTCTGTCATCATTATCATAGGGTATATTTCTTTAATGTTTTGCCTGGTTTTCAGTTAAGAACTGAAGCAAATGTGAAAACCTGAATCAGCTGGCAGAATTAGGGTGGTCCTGTAACTCCCAGTAGTGTGTGCACATCTGATTAGGGGCCAGCTCTGCCATTACCAGAGGAAAAAACTTAGCAGCAGTCCATTTTACAGTGTTAATAAATTATGCCCTCGTGAGTTTTGCTCACTTGTTTGCCTGGAACTGACATTTTAAATTGTAGCTCAGTCAGAAGATGTTGATACTCATGGTAAGGTTCATGTCTGCATTTGAAATGTAGTGGTTTCGGCAGCTAAGTAAGCGGCGAATAAGAGGGGAGGAGAAATGTAGCAAACAGATTTGTGAAATAATTTTTTTATAATATCTTGCATGAATAATATGGTACAGTGCTCCTCTGTGAATATTGGTAGTGAGGCATTTTGTATATCACTGTGTGGTACATGATCGCAGCTAAGACGGGAACAAGAGTACACTGGCCCAATGATAGAAAATCTGGTAAAAACAGAGGGATGTCTCAAGACAAGAGCAAATCAACCTTTGATTTATTGCTAGCCTGTCTCTGCAGAACTTTGCCAAATCCTTAATGTTTGAAACTTGACAAAAATTAAAAAGCGGTGTTGACTACTTCTACAGCATTTTAGGTAAATCAAAAAGACATAGAAGACAGATAGAAGCTACGTACAGTTGAGCAAATACTTTTGCTTTCCTTTTTTTTTTTTTTTATTTTTGAGCATCATTTTAGCATCTCCTGGAGAAGACCTTTTTATTGTATCTATAGTTAATCCCTAATTATATCTGGGTTAGTGTCTGTGAGGAGAAGAGGAAGGCAGCGGCCTTGCAAACAGTTGGGGCTGTTCTTGAGCCTTGTGAACCTGAGCATTCTTTCACTGATTTTGTCAGAGCAAAACCCACAGCTTGCCATAACTACAGGAAGATTCCGGGAGGAAGAGGTCTGTTTTATTTGAATTAGACAGTGATGGTTGCTCAGTTCTAGAAGTGAAAAAAGAGAGTTCCTGAGGTGCTTGTTCAAGGCTAGTCAGTCTCCAAGTTGAATGATAAGCCGAGGTGCTTACTTTTTAACCATGTCTCGTGCTGAATACACTTTTTCAATGCTGTGAGGGCCGAGTCATCTGGTAGTTTTTCACAGAAATGGAAAAAAAAAAAAAAAAGCTTTTTTTAAAATATATATGAAGCTTTTCTTTATAAACTAGATGGAGAAGGAAGGAGGCACCTGCGTCAGTCTCTATGCTTCATGCTAGCTAGAGTAACGTCATGCAGCCATAGAGTCCTTCCTCCCTTAGCTGTGTTTGCAGTGAGAGTTTAGTTTTGTATTGCGTTGGGATGTAGAAGATTCTGTCGCAGGACAGGAGCCCCTTCTTGTAGGAGCTGGTCCTGTTTCCAACCCACTCTGCTCCCTGAAAAAAAACCAGTCACTTCTCTCGTGTACACTAATCAGTGCAAAAATGTGTTTGTATTTGAGACCGTGCGGGGGTTTTGCTTATTTTCCAAGTATTCTTGAACAGAAGAATGGCTGAATCCTTATTTATTTAAACTTTCCATACCTCCCTACCATCGGGCAGAGAAGGGTGCAGGAGAGCTTTTCTGAAGGCTTTTGATGTCTAGAAGTTGTGCGTGACCAGAACCAAGGCTTTTGAATGTAATGCTATGTGTTGCATTGCTTACTCACTTGTACTTTATGGGTGTTGGAGTAACACACTTGTTTTTCACGCCCTGTTGGTATGTCCCAGTCATAATTATAATTAAAAAAAATGAGCAGTGATATATTTGGTGTGCTTGTTAATGTCAACGTGGAGTTTATGTTTTCAGCTCTCTTGGAGTTATGAACATGTAGCAGTGTTACTGTTTAAGTACTGCTGGAGTAAACTGGGGGAGCCTGGGACATGTCTGTGGACACTTCAGTCTTTTCTTAAATAGTCTTTGAAAACAAAACTGCTGTGACAGGCATCCTGTTTCACCAGACTCTGATGTGCTATTGTGTTTTAGATGCTTAAAGCAATGTGGTCACTGCTTGCAACTCAAAAAAAAAAAAAACCAAACCAAAAACAACCCACGTTTTTCTTTCAAGTGCTGTGTCCTGCCCTTGCTGTTCTGCACTCTCTCTGTGCTGGCTGTGCGTGCCCAGAGTTGAGAAAGATGCTGCTTGCCATTTTCCTCTTCACTGGGTCAGTTAAGGTAACTGCTCGGCCTCAAGTGGTACAAAGAAAATGAGCTTCATACACTCACATTTAATAGCTTGGATAGTTTCAAACTCTGTTGGAGACTAGCCTGATCTTAAGATATTTTCCTGTAGCAGCCATTGTAATAGGTTTCTGAACAGAACGTCAAGCTGCAAGACAGCTGTTACCTGAAAGAACTGTGTTTATTACTGCTGGAAAGTAGTAGAGAAAAGGACTTTGAAAGGAAAATACAGGCTTAGTCTGCAAAGGATCAGAGTTGAAAGTGCCTGAACAGTGACGGGTGCTCTGGAAAAAAGGCAGTTCTTAAAGAGATACAGGGAGATAACACGTCAGCGGGCTTTGCCGTACCATGTGAGTCTGAGTTCACAATCTAGTTTTTGCAAGGATGCCAGCTTTACAAAGGATGGGGTCCAAGTGTCAAACTCAAATATATCTGTTTGCAGGAGTTGACGAACATTTAGTTTAACAGTAGTAAAAAAAGGAAAAAAAAAAAAAAAAGTTGCCTAATGGAAGATGTTAGAAAAACAGCGAACCAGTATGTTTCACTTACGAAGACCCCATATAAGCTTGCTATGTTATGCCAGGGAGGAAGAGAGAGGGGGGAAGCCCTAAAAGAAGGAATCTGAGGAGCATGTGTCATGACACTGCTTTCTTTTTGAAAGAAACTCTGCTTGCTACTGTGTACGGAAAAGATGTCTGGGTTGTTCTTTTTTGTTTGCTTGCTTGCTTGTATTTTTTCAAACTTTTCTACATTCTTGAACATACTGTTACAGGAACACTTTCTCTCCTTTTTCTATACAGCACCTTTGACATAGAAAAGTTGTGAGAAACTAAACAAGCAGCATAGTCGTCTTTGGGTTTGGATTGCCTTTACAGACAAGCTTTTGGATTCTTGGTGCATAGACTTGGTTGGATCCACTCACCAGGACTCAGAGCATATCTGAAGATGTTTGCTGTTGAATCCTCAGCGTTTACATTGTATGCTTTCTGACTTCAGTATGGAAATTTGTGATCTTCGTCCCCTGACCGTGACTGCGGATAGAACACTTGATTACGCATGAAAAAAATCCATCAAGAATGTCCTCCAATTTTTTTAAAGTTTTCAGTTTCAGACTAATAGCTCTTTCTGCTAGCTGTGACTGCAGCCGAGATCAGATTAAAACCCTGTTGCCCGCAGAGTGTTGGTAGTGATTAAAAACAGCTCCTAGTTTAAAAAATTGGCTTCTCCTTGGCGGAGACATTCTGGTATCAAATTTAATCTCCCTCCTGCTGTTCCAGTGGTCGGACTAGCATGTCTGGGAAGAAAGTCAAAGTAAGTTTTGGAAGACGTTGCATAACAACATAAATCAATAATTCTGGAAGAGAAGGTAGTTTCTGGGGGTGGGGAGCTGCCGAGAAGAAGATGCTTTTATTATGGTTTTCTTAAGTATGTAGTGCAAAGGAAAGCGTGGAAAGGCTGTGCCCCATGATCTCTGTGGGTGGCAGGAGATAATGTTTAGTGTGTGGGAATGGCCTTTAGGGACATTGTCTGTATCAGGCTATCTGATTTAAAACTAAAAATAAGACTAGATGCAGCCCTCTAAGATATCTTGTAATACTGTGCCCTCAAGTCTACTGTAAGCCACATGATGATGTTTGATAGAACAAGATTTAGCTGCTGTTGTAACTGGTAATGCTATGCTTGTTGTTTGTCTCAGGTTCTCTTTCTTCTGATCATTGTGTCCCCAAATGTCTTTTTGTGACATCTCCTATGAGTGCAGCTCCTGTCCCTCTGTAACTGCAAACCAGAAGAAAATGGCTGTATTCCCACTACTTCTACCTGATTCTAGGGGGAAGGTAGTGATGATATTCTCTCCAGAAACTTGGTTACATTTCCTCAAAACAAGTATTTCAGTTCTGGAACTTCTTCACTTAGCTATTAACACCAAGTTGGGTAGAGTAGAGGAAATACAAAGCCAGTAAAAATAGGCTATGTCAGGAAAGGAGATATTTAGATCAGATCAAGTTCTATATGAACAATGAAAAACAAAGACTATGTTTCTTCCAGCAGAACCTCTAGACAATTACATTAAAGTGACTGACGGTTCACTGGAGAACTAATGGCGGTCCCAGTGCTCCTCAGGCCTTTGCTGAGAGATGTGTCCTGTTGGACAAAAACACATACGTGGGCCGACTCCTAGGAAGAAACATATGAACCTGCATTAATTACTGACACATTCTCTTTGAAGAATGCTGGGATACCCAAAGGAGCAAACTGATGTAAAATTCATGCTGGCGTTTTCTTAAAATGGATCCTTTCCTAATAAGACTTTAAATTCAGTGAATTATGAATGTCCTGCACGGGGGAGGTGCATGGATGTGGCACAGAGGGAATATAGCCAAGGTGAGGGGATGTCTGTGTATCTTACAAGCCTCTTTGGACAGTAACATCAAGGAAGCAGCACAGGGATAGTTAACTCATGGTCAAGATTGCCCTAGGACCTCTGTCTTTCTTATTGTGATAATTTTTAGGAATCATTTAGATTTCTCTTGAACTTGCACATTGTAAAAAGAGTGATTAATGAAATTCGCAAGTATAAAAAGCTTTTGCAAACCAAGATGGTTTATTTCTGAGAGCTCTTTACCTCTTTAGCTGCAGCGATTTCAGTATCTGACTGAAGATTAAACTTCTTTACTTTATCTGGGAAATAAATCAATGACAGGATGAAAACACTCAAAAGCGGGATCAGGAACTGTTTGACCTGTCTTGAAGATTGGGACCAAACAAAGCTTCTTAGATTTCTTCCATTTGCATACAAATTCCCTGTTATTTTTTGTGTACCTTTTAATTCTGGGGTTTTTTTCCCCTGTTACCAGAAATTCTTGTGCCTTGAGTACAAAGTAGCTCTACAGCTTGGAAACCCAGATGTGTCCTGTAAACCTAAGAATTTTCCCTGGAAATGCAAGCAATTGGTAGCGTTGGAAGATTTGTCTAAGGTAGACCTCATTTCAACACAGAAGCTTTGCAAAAATCCATTGTATTTTGTTTTCAGGTCTTTCAAGCCTTTGAAAGGTCTTGGCAGTGCTATGCCTCTGAGGTTAGCTGGGTCTGAGATGAGATCGTATTTGGGGAAATATGAAGAATGAGAAATGAGTTTGGTTTGGGGGACAGACTGTTTCAGCTGGCTACAATTTTCCTGAATTTTAAACGAGCACTGAATTCGTGCTGGGTCATACCCGTAGGTTCTGGCAAAGGCCTTTTTGCCCAATTCGGTGCATTCACCCCCAGTGCAAAACACATGCAAAAGGTTTCCTGGGAAGTATGTGCCTCTGACTCTTTCCCCCTCTGGTAATTTATGCTGCAGCAGTTGGGAGACTGGAGCAGAATAACCTTCCCTGGTTAACTGACGGAGAAGAAAGAAATGGAAGGAACCATTATTTTCCTGTCAAGATTTCCCTGAAACAAAGAGGTGCAGAATTATGCATGCTGAGGGGTGTCTTTGGTCCTTTGATTAACAGCAGAGGCCCAATTTTGCCATCAAAAGCGTTCTTAATTATAAGCCCTGTTGAAAAGGCTGCCTTGAACGCTGTAGAAATGATATTACAGGAGCACGTCTGTCTTTGCTTAGGTGATCTGCAGGCATTTTGTGGGATTGTAAAATCATCAGAAAATCATCAGAAATACACTGAGAATACTAGAGAAAACTGGAAATATCTGTTATTTGTCTCAGTTTAACCGCAGCAGAAGGCGTTGCATCAGTGAGGAACTCAAATAGCTGGTCGTGGCTTGTGTGTGAGAAAGCTTCCCGCTTTGCTACCTTAGCAAAGCCTGATATTCTCCCCATGCAGCTGGTGACATAATGTGTATCACAAGGTCTTCCTCAAATAAAAGACATCCGTCTTGGTTATTTTATGAGTCTGCTGATTAAAGCGATTTTATTGTAATTACTATGACTAAAAGGCTACAGCAGAAGATGGAAATGTTAATTTACAATCTGCTTGCTGACCAAGTGTCATGTGATAATGGATTGGGACAGACTGTGGTTTGCAAATGGACCTGAATTTTTGGAGCTGCTAATCTGAAGTGGCAGATAAAGTACCAGCATGTACGTTTCAAAAGGGATGCGTTTGATCAACCAGCTACGGCGCAGCAGTGGTTGTTTGACAGGTTGATTGAGAAATGATCACCTTTGGTTTTACACTGGTGGCGGTGATGTACATGACAGAGGAGGAGAGGGAAGTAGCAGAAGGACAGATGGACAGAGCTTGAAGGTAAATCTGTGCTTTGTAGCAAGCAGACTGTGCTTCAGACACGCCACAGCACTTATGTTCCCAATTTCCAATTAAACAAAGGGGATTTGGGTACCTAACTAGATATGTAGATCAGGTCTTTAATTCTTTCAAGATGTGTATATAGTCACAGATGCAGCTAACTCATTTAGGGAAAAAAAAAAAAAAAAAGTATTTTTCCAGCCATAGCGTTGGCCCTGCTCTGTTTTCAGAGGCGTTATAGCTCAGGATGCAAGGTGTCAGGCACCCTCACTCAGATACGGTGCCAAAGGATTTGAAGGAGTTTCATAGATGTGGGCTCAGGTGTTTCAAACAATACTAGTGACAGTAGCCTGATAGCATTTCAAAAGGGTTTTAATGTTTCCATGGAAATTTTGAAATAGAATATTCCATAGCAGAGGGATAATCCTTTCTGAAATCCCCCATCTTGGTCTACATGTTCTGTTAAAAAGATTATCCTAATGTGTAAACTTACAAAACAATTTCTGCAAATTTCAGTTTTTTATGTATGCTGCTGAAATCTCCTCTATAGGTAAATTTATATACAGCACTGCTGAGTCTTGCTTATGGGCTCTTGATAGATCACTGTACTGAAACTTCAATTTTAAGTGTCTTGAACTCACAATAAACTAAGAGAATATCAATTGTTTAAGTTCTTATTTTGGAAAGTGATATTATGTTACTGAAAGAATAGTTTGCAGTGCAGAACACCTGACTGTATTTGTATTATGACTTTGAAGTAGAGATTTTGTATTAGTCACTGTAAAAACATTAATGTATCCCATAGCATCAGGCAGAACTTTGTTTTTTTGAAAAATTTACTACTGTTATGTATGATAATTGAAAAACAAGCATAGAGCTTAAATGCAGATTCATTCCAATTGACAAACAGGTCTTTAGGTAGCCATCACTGCTTTACGGAGTGATGTATGACACATTGCCGTGATATCCTTTAAATTATACATGAATTGCAAATGATCATTTACCATTGTGCTCCAGAGGTGACAGTGGAAATGAGGAGCAGAAATAGCCTTGTGGCTTTAGGTCTGTTTTACACACTGAAGGATTGCAAGTTGGAAGCAACAAGTGTGTGTGTGCAGCATATATTAGGGATCTGTTTCTGGGCAATAGTCACCGCAATATATTGTATATGCACTACAAAAATATTCATTGCTGAATTGTCATAAGTGGCTACTGAATTTCTGAAGAAGGTATAAAAAATAAGAAGCCAGAGCTGAAAGAGGCATTTTAGTGATTGGCCCCCAAGGAGCAGATTCATAAGCACAGTTTGAAATCTAATGGAATTAGAGCTGATTTTATTAGAATTCACTCTCTTCTCCTTTGATCTCTGACAGGATGCTATTAGGGTTGTGCTGGTGTAAAACCAACTATCATAAGCAGAAATGAGTTGGAAATTCTCAAACTAAAATCTTCATTAGGACATTGAGGGGAATCGTAGTAAAAACTAACTGGCTAAAAAGGAAGAACTGGTGTTAATTGTTTTTTTTCTAAAGAGTTTGCAAAGGGTTGAAAAAACAAAGAGAAAAAGAGATACTCAAGTGAAGTCAAGGTCTTACACTGATTTTTCAGCTGTTCTGCAGGTTAGTGAGTAGAAGCTCAGTGATGCAAAGAACAGCCCTGGTGTTTCTTTGTGATACATGTCTTTATAGTTATGTCTTTATATGTATAGGTAAATAAATTATTATATAATATGAATATATATGCAAGCATATACTGTATAACAATATAGATATAGAATTATGTATTTAAATATTTTTATTTATATTTTACACTTTTCGTGTGTATAATTGTATATAAATAGTTATTATTATTCCACTGTTCTTGATGGATCACAAAATGAATGGATTTTGGAGTGGATATTAATATACATAGATGCATTCTCAGGCTTGAGCATATATAAAAGCCTTGGCACTTGTTGATGTCAATTTATAGGGAGAGTGAAAAGGACAGAATAACTCGGTACTGTACGCAATGCTAAGGCAGGTGTTTGAATTATGAGATGCCTGTTTTGGGGTGGAAGAGGGAAATCTGCTGAGTTTGTTGTGGATTTTGGATTCCAGTAGTTGCACTGGTCTGACCTGTTCATTAGCCTGAAGCGTGTGTGATGCATTCACTGACTTCGTCACATCTCTTAATGTTGAGACAAAATGTCAGTGGATCTGTTATCATTTTATTGGGATGTCAATTGCGATAGAACTGATACACCATAGAAGGTAGTTACTGACCTGTATATAATTATACTGTGACTGTGAGTGCTGCTGTGGTGGAAATCTGTGTTCAAGAAACCATGGAGCTGGGTCAGACCTTGAACTAGTCCCAAATTCTGAATGAGAGGCAAGGGGAGGAGGGCAAATAAATCTTGACAACCTACGGCACAGCTAAAGAGCACTTGCACTGTAGTGCCAAATAAAGCTGTTTCACCTTGCTGACATCTTGGTGGGCTTTGAAGGTGGCCAGAGTGAAATTTCTAGCCCATGATGGCATCGGGTAGGTCTCTTGGCCCTGGTCCTGAGCAGCCTGTGGTGAGGCTGCCAGGAGCTTTGTGGAGAGCAGGATTTTGGAGATGTGCTTCAGCCGAGTATATCAAAATGTTGATTAGTCAGGTTTTTCCTAATTTTCCAATTTTTACAGGTTCATTCAAGATTTTGACAGCTTGAAGTATTATTGTTGTGGTGTGACATCACTGTAGTGCACACGGGCTACAACAGGGTGGATCCAGCTTTCTCCCTGGGCATGCTGTCGTTGACGCCTTGCATGACTTCATGACATCCTCAATCTTGTTTTCACTGTCTAATAAAGAAATGGTTGTCCTTATTGACTATAAACAAACTTTGGGAGATCTCCAGACAAGTAGTGCCATATTCCCAGAGCTCGGTGGGTCGCTGGCGAATGACAGTGAGCAATATTGCACACAGTCACCTTCGACTGTAAGATCTCCTGGTTTGCCCAAAGCAGCCTCTTGACATGGCTCTACCAAGAGTGATGTTTGTTGCTCTGCCACCAACCCCATCCATAAAAGAGTTTTCTGTGCAGTGAATGTACCAGCACCGTGTGGCTGGGATAAAAGTGGTGATTCATCACCCAAAAATAAGTGTTGTGCTGATTGTAGCTGCCAAATACTCAGTCATCAGTTTCCTCCCCGTTAAGCATTTACCACCTCTCTGACTGTGGTGTAAGCAGATGGTGGGCAGACAGAGTTAACCATTGATGAAGTTAGTCATTGAGGGAGCGCAGTGGTGGTCTTGTAGCTACCCCAGGCTTTAAGGACACGTGACACCAGGTCTGCAGTCCTCACGTTAATGCCTATTCTTATGTTAGTAATAATCTTGGTAGTTTAAGCAAGTAAAAAGCTATAGCATGTAGTTCTTGGAGATCAGTTGAATGTAGTCGCTATTAATGGAAAATAATTTTTTTTTTCATGTTTGCAATCTATTTTATAAGAAATTGTTATTCAATAAGGTGAACCGATTCAGTACATCGAACTCAGCTGCAAACTGAACTTGGGTCACAGTCACCCGTTCCACAAGTGTTGTGTTTATTGTCTTTCCATTTGTTTTACATATGTAGTAATAGCACCTAAACCACAAATTGTATCAGGTTACATTTTGACTTCTGTAATTCAAGCTCAGATTAAATATCTTAATTTTCAATAGTTTTATGATGCACTGTAAAACAGAAAAGACAGCAAGTCACATGTGCCCTACTCATTCTTTCTATTCTCCAATGTATTGTTAATTCTCCTGTTCAAAAATGTCTCTGTCATGAATGCAAACAATGATTCTTAGTCCATTTTGTCAAAGTCATTCATTACTGTATAGATACTTTCATTGTGTTGGTCACTTCAGTGTGTTCTGTTGAGAATAAATTGAACTCTTCACCAGAATAAATAATAAATAATAAAAAATAATCAATAATCAACTGAACTACTTACTGAGCCCCCTGAGCTGGAAGACAGGGAGCAGAATGAAGCCCCCATAATCCAAGGGGAAATGGTGAGTGAGCTGCTACACCACTTAGACATACACAAGTCCGTAGGGCCGGATGGGATCCACNGCTCGTGGCTTGGATGGGTGTACTCTTTTCTGGGTCAAAAACCTGCTGGAAGGCCGGGCCCAAAGAGTGGTGGTGAATGGAGTTAAATCCAGTTGGCGGCCAGTCACAAGTGGTGTTCCCCAGGGCTCAGTATTGGGGCCAGTTCTCTTTAATAACTTTATCAACGACCTGGACGAGGGAATCGAGTGCACCCTCAGTAAGTTTGCAGACGACACCAAGTTGGACAGGAGTTAACAGTTGGACTTGATGATCTTAAAGGTCTTTCCCAACCTAAACCATTCTATGGTTTCTGGTAATAAATAATCTCAATACCTGTGATTCCCTTGGTTGCCCTTCCTGGGAAATCAAGCTGAAGTTAAAATGGAGTATTCTGGACATCCTCTTAAGTCTAGTGCCTTCTGAAAGTCTGTAAATATTGCCTTATTTAAAGAGGAAGAAAAAAATATTTCTAAAGCATCCTTTAGCTAGCTCTGTTTTAGTTTGGATGAGTAACATCATCCTATTTCTTCTTCCTGCTGGTGCTCTTTATTTTTTCACTTCAGCCATATTCTGACCATGTGTACCTTTGGCCAAAGGTTAATGCAGACAAAACAAAGGGGATATAGGCAGATCGAGGATATCAGAATTTCTGAATGAGACTATCCCTATTATTGAGGCATTTTGTTTCCCTTTATTGTTACTTACCAATTTGCAGCTTGGGGGTCTACAGTTAGGCATTAGAAAGGGCTGAGTATACAACTTCAAACCTGAGATCTTGATTATTCCTTTGTATGTTGTAATTATGGCGAGAGAGACGATAGTAGAAAAAGCCCTCCGCAATGTGTTTTGTCACCTCAGCACTCATGTCAGTGCCTGTGTACGTAGGCTGGTGGTTGGACCTGGTTAAAAAGGGGAAGCTTTCCTGCTGGAAGCCCAGAGGGGTGATCTTGTCCTCAGGGAGACAGCAGCTCCGCTCAGCCCAGGAGCTCTCTGGGCTCTCTTAGCTCTGCTGACTATAGCCAAAGGTGAAATTCCTGTAGCTCACATGCCAGCATTTACATTGTAGACATCCAAATGCAGGAGCAGGGAATATTATCCCTACCTGCAACCTGTTTGTGGCACACCTTTATGATGGCATACAACCGATATTGTATTTTTTACAGTATTCAAAGAATGCTCTCTTCAGATATTCATAGAGGCAATTTAAGTCTAACACATTTTGTTGTCATACTGTCCTAATAAAAATATTTTGACAGTTGTGCTCCTTTCTTCATCAGTAAATGTTCTGGATTTTATGCTGTGTAATGTATATTGGTTCATTGGCTTCAGCTATAGTGTTTTATCGAGTTTATTTGGTGGTTAAGTTAACTTAAAGTGAACTAAAAACCAGCTCTCGAGACTCACAGCAAGATTTCAAGAGGCATGTTGACCCATGAGTACCATAAGTAGAATAATATTTGATAACTAAGTGCCTCTCAAATTTCAAAAGCTACTTACCTGTTAAGGAAGGGGTTTTGTCTGGATTAATTCGTCAATAGCAGTAACATATCAGAAATACCATCTTATGATATTCAAAACAGATGATATATTCTGGGTTTTAAGCCATTGTGTTCTAGTTTGGGAGAATTTTTATTGCCTTATGTCCTTTTGTTTGAGGAAAGAAAGTTCAGCGCTAGCTGTGGTTTTGAGATATCTCACCCAGCGATATTCTCCCACTTTATATGTGTACACAGGTGTACAGGAGAAATGCAAGACTGGGAATTTAAAGCAGAGGGCTTGCTTTTCCTAATTTTCTTTCTTAGATCCTCTAGTAATAACTTAGATGAAATAAAGGAGTTAATCTATTCGAGTTTCTCTCTGTTTCGTATAATTTTTTGGATTTTTTTTTCTTCCTTAATTTTTACAGCTGTGTCATTACCAAAAATGTATGTGGAGAGAAAATGAGTGGCATACTTTGTTCTATTTATATACCAAGGATTTGGCCTTTCGGCCAGATCTGAAAGATTGAAGGCAAGACTCAAAGGCATCTGTTCCCCAGGAGGATTTGACTGCTTATTTGAGAATAGACGGACTGGTTCTTTTACTGGACGAAGCTAATCTGTGAGGGGAATACTGGAAAAAAATGTTTGGCATCATTCACAACCTTCCAAGCAGGAGAGGCTTATTGAACTCAAGTCATTATTCCAAGAACAACCAGTTACAGTATTTGTCATCTTTGTTGTACACAATTGCTATTGCAAGTGCTGCATTATCGTCATAAGACATATTTCTGTATCTTGAAAGAGTTACAGAGTAAACTAATTTTCCGGACATAACTGGCTTAGCCTCACAATGATGAACATACCCCTCTATGACACTACTCTGTTACTTCAGGATGTAAGGAAGATGGGATTTGAAATGTCATGATTTTGGTGTGTAATCGATATTTCTAAGATGAAATAAATCATAGGTGTTAATATTGTTCTGTATATAGAAGTCTTTGGAGACGTGTATGAATTACATTTTACTTGCCAATTTTTGCTTTTTTCCACTAGATTTATATCTTACGTAATACTATAACATTTTTATAGTTTTGTCTTATAAGGTTCCTTAATCTTTCACATTTAGGTATATCAAGGCCAGTATTTTGAAACAGCATTGATGCCTGAAGCAGGGCACAGTCTGCGAATTCTGGCCTAAACAAATGTTCTTTCTCTTTTGAGATGCTGAGTATGAATAAGTAACCTGAGATTTCCCTCAATAGATTCTCACATTCAGTCATTTTTTTTGGCAGCTAGCTGGCCTTACTATTTTAACTATCAATCAGCCCTGTTGGGATGTATTTTTAATAGTCAGAGTGGAGTCAACTGGTGAGCTGGCTTTCTTGGCCGTTTGGAAAGCTGTTCCCTCAGAATAGGAGTCATTAGTTGGTTCCGCAACAGCCCTGGTCACTCCATGCAATGCCTGCATCCCACAGGAGCAACCGGCGTCTGGGCTGATCCACTGTCGAATGTTATGCTGAACAAATAATACATCATAAAACAAAATAACCAAATTTTAGAGGATGATACGTTCACATACAAAACAAAATTAGAATTTGGCAAGCAAAATCTGCTTCCTTTAATCTACAGGTGTATCGGCACTGACTTTATTGTATTCCTCCACGTGGCCCAGCTGCTGTAGTTAGTCTTTAAGCTAATATAGCTGGCTTTGTAAAGTCCAAGTGATGACCTTTCACTATAATTGTTAACTTACTTTAATAAAATTGCAATATTTGTGACAGTAAAATACAACTGTTACTTTTCTTCCATGTAAGAACTCCTCAGTTTTTAAAAGGGAGGGAAGAGAAAAAAATCATGATAAAGCTTGTCATTACATTCCAGGATAATAAAGCAATAAAGCTATCAATTATACCTTATGCAGGCACTGGACTAGTTAGTAGTTGAATAGAAATTGGTGTCTAAGCTGTAGAGTGATTTGGTTTGAAGTTAAACAGATTCCTCAGAAATGCTTAGTGCGCTTGAGGAGTAGGCCCTTGTATATCAAAGTTCTTGTTACCATGTAATATGATGAAGTACCTCATCTGTCTGTGAAGACCACCTGGGTTTATATTAACTGTGGGTCATTCTATTAAAATCTTGTAATGGGATTATAAACCGTCTTTTCACAGCACTATTGCCATGTTAAATGATGTCCATGTCAGCTAGTCGCAAGTGTGAAGCTGACTTTCCCTTTCTCCTAATTCTCTACACAGCAAACTAAAGGAGCGTTTAGCCTGATCTGTTCATGAGGTAGAACCAGTAGGGATTTTGGTGCCAGAATTCAAAACTGAAATCCTTAAATCTTCCATTTGACCACAAAAATTTAAAGGACTGTAATATTTATTTTTTTAAAAAATTATATATTGCATTTCTTAGGGCCTAAAATCTTGTTTATATGTATGTGGTCCTTTTAAAAAGCGGAGCAGCTCAGTGATGTGTGCATCTAATCAGCACTAGGAAGAGAGGTGAGCTATATATCTCCTGTTGAGGACATCTGACCTGGTGTTTGATATGTTAAAACGTTTACTGCTCTGACTCAGACTCTACTTTAGATGCCCTGAAACTTTGTAATTCAAAATACAGAAATAGCAGGTAATGTTCCTGCCCTTTTTTACCTAGAGGCTTGGATCACTTAACCGCTAATGATGCGGAAGACCTGGGTTCAGTTTGCACTGGTGCCTGAAGAGATTCAAATCCATCTCCTGCACTTGTAAGGAGAGCTCTATTTGAAGCTTTTTATGGTTTACGAGGTGCAGTTATGAAGCTGTTCTGAGATGGGATCCTTCTGATGCATCCTTTTCAAACTAGTCTGCTTTACAGGTGTTTAAGGTTTACAAGACAGGAGAGAGAATATTTTGATCGTAATTTACTTGCTACGCAAGTTTTCAAGAGCGTTGTTCTCAACAGGAGTCTTAACTGGACGTGTATTACCACACAGGTAATTCATGATATCTTGATTCTGTGAGAGATGGATGATTTTAGCATCTAATTCCTGCTGCGTGCTATTCGCAATCTACCCACGTGCCACCTTTGGCATGCAGGCCAGAGGCTGCTGGCAGCTGTGCTAGAGGAAGATGGGCTCACACCATCTCACATGTTGCTTATGAAATACCCTTCACTGATTTAATCCAGTGATTATCTAAAGTAACATGGGACCAGAACTCAAGACTCCCTCCTCAATGTGTCCTCATTGACAAATGGTCATTATTTTCCCATCAAATGCGAAACAAAAGTCAGTGGGGGATGCGGGTCTCCCAACTGCACCCTCCTTGTTTTCAGGAGAGACTTCAAGTCTGGAGTCTGGTGGCAGGTGGTGAGGTTGCTGGGGGGCTTAACTCAGCACCAGCAGGACAGGCAGTGGGATGTTCTGCTACTCTGAGAGACCGCTTCCTTGCTAGCTGAGTTAGGTGCGTTTCTATTCAGAATGATGGGTTTTATTTGTTGGGGATTTTTTTCCTTATAAAGTTAATCCAAAGTGCTTAAATCTTTCTAGTCTGTAGTTAATGAGGGCATAAGAAACCTTCCTTGGCATAAGAATTTTCCATACCTGCTCATTTTCATAGCTGTTTCAACCATTCTTCGGAAAACTGGCCCATTCACAGTTGGAGATGCAAGTGGTAGACCTGTTGTTGTTTGCTGGGGTGGCAGTCACTGTGAAGTTTGTCGCTTGGAAAGTACGCACAAGCTCTTTGCCATGGCCAACATAGGCCATGCAGGGATCAACTCTTGTACCTTAAAGCATGGTGCTCCTTGAACAGTAAGAAAGAGTATTTGGGAATACTCAGTAGTTTGAATCCTTCATGTAAACTTTGGCTGTTGACTAGGGCGAATCCATGTGTCTGTGCACGCATCTAAAAATGCAACAATAAATTCTCAGAGTCAGTGCACACACAGTTAAGGTGTGACCATGACAATAATTTTGACTCAAATACGGGGACTGGTTTCAACAATGTGGCAAAACATCAGCTCCATAGCCAATATCAGGTGTATCTAACATGGGTATGTGTGACAGTGCTTACACTGACATCACTGTTGTGATGTTACACAACGTCACGCCGCGGGCAGCCTGTATATTTTTGTATTAAAAATGAAATAAGGCATTACAGAACCTTTTTACCAGCACAAAGCAAAGCATGAACTTCTTCTACTGCCTCCCGTGCTTGTAGGAGGAGCTTGTGTGCATCTTTTGCAGAGGTTTTGCGTGGGCAGCAAATTGCATGGCTGCCAGCATCGTCACCTTGTGCCCTCTGAGGTGTGCTGGCATACCTCAGCCACTGCCAGCGCCTCCCCATGAGGGTGCCAGAGCCTGTTCCCCAGCTCCGTGCCATCTTCTGTACTCCAGGAGGTCTCAGATGGCACCACGTGCCTATGCCTGGACATCCAAATTGAGGCCAAATCATTTGGCTTAGTGAAAGAGCCGAGGGTAAACTTTGTACAAAATGTTGTTTTGTTAACAAAGGAAAGGGGTGGGGAGGAGGCACGGAAAGGGGATTTACGTCAACCAAAAACTTTTGGGAATTGATTTCAAATTCACTAGCTTGTTACAATCAGTAAAAAAATAACAAAAAGATCAGAAAATAATTGACGTGCATTCTTTGACTGCCTAAATATTAAATGGGTCAATGTGCATCTTTAATGCTGGTTCATTTTAACATTTACTGCTTTTTCCTTTTTCTCTCTTTTTTTTCCCCCCACAAACTTCTAGAGTTGAAAATAGTTGAAACTATTGAAAATAAAGTAAAACTTTCATCTATTGGAAAAGAATTTGTGGACCAAAATAAAAGGGTTCTTTTCTCCTTTTCCAGAAATAGTTTGTGCTGTGTTGCCTCTGTCACCATGGGGAGCATATAAGGATTGTTTTACCTACAATTTAGCTTCAGGTGTCTAATCTGGTATTTTATATGTGTTACTTGTCAAAAAACAACAATTTTGTCTCTAACATAATTTAATTTTAGGGACTGTCATATATTCTGAAGTTGATATAAGCTTAGGAAATGAAAAGTTACTAAGATGCTGTTACGAGCGCTTTCTTTGAAAATTGATGTTTCCTCTGTTTAAAAACAATTAGTCCTCTGGAACAAACTTAGAGTGGTGACATCCATGACTAATAACATGGTGATCATGTTAGTTTTCTATTACTCTGTTCTGAGAAAAACAAGCAAATACCCAGTTTCTTCTGCTGTGTAATAAAAATCACCATGATATTGTTAGCTATTAAAAAAATAATCTGTTTGATTTCATTTTAGTTCGGTTGCTGAGGTATATATTGTTGTTAAGATTAAAGGTATAAAGAAATAAGAATATGAGTATGTACAGTTATCTGAGGTTTCAAATAATGATAGTTGTTACACACTGCAGGATTTACTTTAGAGCATGAAAATTATTGTGAGTAATTATAGATTTTGTTCTATGCTGTTTATATTCAGTACTCTTAAAATCAGAAAGAATAATATAAAGAGGGCTTCGTGGTTAGAATGCATTTAATTTTTTATTTGGTATTATAATGTTTTAGCTCTAATGTTGTAACTCTGAACTTTGATGTTGTAGTGCTGGAAAAACTCTTGAGATTCTCCTCCTACACTTTCCCTTCTGTAAAGTGGAAGTAGTCTGTATTATCCGTATCTAAAGGAGATTTCTGAAGGCTAAGCAGTTTGCAGTTGCCAGTAAGTGGTTATTATTGCCATAGGATAAGAACTGGAACAAGGAAGTCTTCACAGTCAGCTCCAGAGTGTTCATTAAATGGTCTGTACCGGAGTGTTTGTTTGCTCTTCGATGTGTGGTGTCAATAGGCTGTCCATCTCATAATCCATGTCTTGTCTTATTTAACCTTTAACTGTAATTTTTATAATATATATGAAGACTCAGGAAAAGTGCACAGAGAGGGTCAGGTTTTTATTCTTGGTCTTTTCTTCTGTAACAGTAAGTACTGTGACATACCAGGTCAGTGAGTTGAATCAAAATCCATTTCAGAGGCATTAAAAACTAATTTTCAAAATATACATATTCGTAGTTTATATAAGAGCACATTCACTTTTTGGGGAAAAAGTAAAAAAATAGCCATCCCAATCCTCCCTTCCCAAGAGCTGTGTGAAAAGAACATTAGTAAGCCTGCCCGATGAAGCAATCCGCCTTTGGGCAGCATTAGGAGGAGGGCTGTCTGCGCTAACTTTGATCAGACCCTGTAGCGGGCAATTGCTGCAATACGCGCTTCTTGTCTTCATTTTTTGTGGATGGGTGTTGCGGAGGGATGGGATGTTTCACCAGCGGGTTTCAGGGATATCTGCTGACAGCAGAGGAATGGTGAACCTCAGTGGCTTTGGCTCCCATGCCAGGCACTGGCAGGGCGTTTTGCTTTACTTGGCACAAACCCTGTGGTCACTCCAAGCTTGACCTGTCTCCTCTCCTCCAGGATGGGACGCTCATCCTCACATCCAGCCAAGTCCTGTGGCCTTCCCAGCCAACCCCACCACCCAGAGAGACAGGCACCATTTCCTTCTCGTCTTCATTTCATAGTCCTCCCAGGTGCATCTGACATTAGGTGACCTAGTGGCTTGCTTAGGATTTTAATTGCCCGATTTCCTTACTTCGCAGGCTCGCCTTGCATGACCCCTTGGAGCCCCTGTCTCTTTGCTGTTGGTATCCCAGCCTTCTCAGCCAGGACTTGCTATCAGGTTGCTCTCTCAGACAGCACCAGACCAAATCTCAGCATTTTGTCTGCCTCTGTAGGGTTTTTTTCCAGCCAGTGTTATTCTTCTCTTCCCAGTTTGGCTCTTTTTCCTTCTTCGAGGTCAGCTGATGTCCTCCTCAGTGCTGCCCAGTCCCACAGGAAGGGCGGCAGTGGGAAGCAGGAGGAGAAGTTCAGGGGATTAGAGGTGAGCTTGTTGCACCCAGTTTAATGAGCCTGGGGTGCAGCCCCCTGCGTTCGGAGGATGAGAGATTTTGACTATAGAATTTCAGGCCATGGACCCTCAGTGCCAGCGAACGGTACGGAGCGTGTTTGTTTTACTAGGACCAACAGCCAGTTCTGGGGTAGGTGGTCCTGGAAGTCTGTTTGAGGAACAGACACTGGAAAGTGCTAGTTTTAGTAAAAACTTAAACTTTTTCTCTCTGAGGTGAACAGGGTTCTTTTCTCCCCCCGAACCACCGAAAGGCTTAATTTCAGTCAGACCTAACTATAGTTACTTCTACTCAATGTATTTATTTTAGTAAAGAAAAGCGTGTCAAAATTGAAATGCAATCTCAATTGAGAGGTCAGAAGAACAAAATTAACTTAAACTTCATCTTGAAGGACAGTAAACAGAAGAAGGGGATTCATTTGGGAAAATGAATCCTTCTGGTGAAAATTAAGATGAACAAAGACAAGCAGAGAGAAACAGAGAGAAACCCAGTTGCAGTGTATGGATAACTTATTAGATACGAGTTTCAGGCATGACACCTCCACCACCACCGCCACTCCTGATGTACTTATCCCTGCTTGCCCAATGAGGAATGACTTGGAAGTGCAAGACCAGTTTGTGAGTACTTGAGCTCCAAGGCTGGTGGGGACATGGCTGAGTTTTGCCTGGAGCTGGGCAACAGCTTGCGGGTGGTTAAAGGGTATAAACAATAGTTTCGTGCATTATTTGTCATAATCCTTTTTTGCTAATACATTTATGAATATTTTGTGATGATGTGCAGAGTAGGAAAATATTTACCAAATCTTTGCATCAAAATTTTAATTTGTGGATCTTCAGCAAATTGTTGGCTGCCAATTATTCTTCAGGCTTTCATTGTTTTTCAGTGCAGGTTGATTTGTGTGGAAACATTGAATGCTTCCATGTTAGATAAAAATAAATCTTAGTATATAATTGAATATTTTCACCTAAAAATGTAAATGCCGCTGAGTTGGTTTGTTTTTTTTTTTTTTCCCAAAAATGACTTTCCCTAAGCCTTGCTAGTTTGGTGGACCTCTCTGTCAGCAGACCTGCTTGGTAGGTACTTGCGGAAAGTTCCTGATGTATTCCACGTCAGGCTAAGTAGCTACTCTAGGTTGACAAAACCAAATTCGTTAAAAAATCCCAATATATATCTAGTACGATATTTCTTACTATTTTCTAAAGTAACCATCAAGGATTCATATTTTTTGGATAAACTAAATGGAAAGATTCTGTTTTAAATTGGACTGAAGAAAATAAAGAACTAAGTGAAATCAAAAAGGGGAAGAATTACCCCAAAAACATGAGGGAAAAACTTCTGAGGAGAGCTGCTAAATGGATGCGTGAAATTCTTGTTGTCTGGGATTTTATAAACTAACATTCTTTTGAGTCCCCGAAGTAATTCTGAATTGGGGGCAATAAGATATTTTTTCATGGTACTTTACCTCCCTTTTAACAATTATTTAGGGATCTGCCATTTGTTCAGAAATTATTCTCAAATCTAAAATGGATAAGTATAAGGAATACAAATATATTATCAGTATTCTTTATATGCTTAAGAAGGAAATAATATTGCAAGCAACGTCTTACAGTGCTGTTGTTCCACACCTTTGTTAGACTCGTTTCTCTTGAAGAGTTGTGTCATAGTGATGGGCATAAATTAGGTTCTTTCAACAGATTCTTCCTTTGATAGAGCATTCTAATAACACTGCTTAAATATAAATAATGCATCTATGCTGAACAGCCAGTTTTCCGAACGTGTTAATGATTTAGGGATCGAGGGGGTAGGTTTTGTTGCTTTTCAAAAAAAATTGCAGCAGGCCCATGTAGAGTTTGAGATACTGAGAATTTGGGCTCATTCTCAAGAAATGTATGATTTTTACATTTAATGTAGCAGATAGTACAGGGGCTGATGAGTTTATTGGGCTGTAGAAATCTGTAATCACTTGTTCTCCTTCTGTGCCGTTGGAGAAATCCTTTGGTAAACCTGTCAGTTTTGGGGGAGGAGAGTTAAATGCCAAGTAACCTTAATGCTTACTCTGTCTTTGCAAATGTCTTATTTTAAAATAAGTCATTTCACACTAGATGTATTTGCGTTCATTGTTAAACATGTTTAAAAATTAATGCTCTTTGCATAGGGATCTCCTTTCGTTCTGAAGCACACTTCCCCAGTCCTAGTTTGAGCTGCTACTGAAAGTTGCAGCACATGGTACTTTTTTATTGTTGGAGTAGTTGCGGAATAACACTGTAGTGTGACTGTTCAGGAAAAGTTAAAATAAAATTTCTACAGCCTTGGAGCTTGAATTTTACTTGTCTATTTATGAACGGTTGGTTTGAATTTGGTCTCCCCAGCTCTTCTCTTTTATTTTGGGGCATCTTCTGTAGGTTCTACACATTTAGCAACACTGCTAACAAAGGCCACCTGCGCCTCGTAGCGTGTGCTGATTTCTTTTGCATCTTCAGACTCATAAAGAGAATAGAAATTTTTATGTTTAGGCCTTGAGGGTTGGAAACATCCACTTTGAAATCAAACATCCAAATGTTATGCAGAGACAATGACACATTAAGTGAATCACGAGTACTTTAAAGTGGGTATCTCTCAGTCTCTCCTGTTGAATCGATTCCAATTTGTTTAAATGCATTTTCACTGAACATCTTTTTATTTTAATAATTCCTGGACTCTACCCTTTCTCGGTGCCAACTGGTGCTTTTTAGAAAAGCTTCAGTGGCAGTTGTTGTAAGAGAGTCTTACTCAACTTTACTTGGGAGTGCCATCTCTTGAGGATCTCTCTTCTTCCTTGGAACACAAATTTAACCTTGACCCTGAGCAACCATTTCTTGAAAACTGATAGTAAGCCACTTTTTAATTTATGCTTCCAGAAAAAAAGGAGAAAGATCCAGCTGCCTTGCATTTTGCTTTCTTCTTCAGTGTGACCTCCTGCACTTGTCCAACACATCTGAGCTGAGCAGCTCTGTCAGCCTGGGAAAGCCTGCAGCAGCAGCCTCGAGCAAAAAGGCACAAATGCCTGTTCTCTCGGTGCTTTTGCATTCGAAAACAAATTTTTAAGTATGTTGCTCAGTTTTAGTTCTCAGCTATCTACATGTTCGCCCTTCGGATTTTGTATAGCCGTCTGTTACCGCTACGCTGGTGTACCCCTCATGTACAGATTAATAATGATAGCTGCATCTCCAAGTGAGCATAGTTGTGTCCGGGATGTCTCTTCTTTTCAGAGGGATAGCAGAGTGTTTCAACTAGAGGTTGTTTAGTTAATTTTTTTGCAGGTTGTATTACTTCTCCCTTTTCTTAGAGTATTTTGTTCACATTGGTTGAAGTGGCCGTTTTTGAGTGGAAGCATGTGAATATTGTGAATGTAACTTCTCACGACAGGAAGGTGTTTTCAAAAACATCTCTTCCCGTAATTTTAAAGAGAGTTCACTCCTAGATTAGCAAGATAAACCAAAAAAGACTCTGAGTAAAGGGCTGGGTACTTGGGCCATAACTTACAGGAGTCTTTGAAGTGCCCAAGCTGCTACTTACCCAAGCTAGCCCTGTGCCAACCTTTCATACTCTGCAAGTGCCTCGTCAGGGCGAGACAGGACAAAACCAATAGAGGCAGATGTGCTTCATGGCAAGCACCTGCAGAATTGCAGTTTCGAGGGGATGAGCTTTCTACCCTTATCTACAGGACAGATTAGGAAAATATCCCATTTTAATTATATAAACCAAATTGTATACCAAAGATGAACACACCATACCCTAAACCCAATCCACTTGCGTGCCTGTCTAATGGCATTAGAGCTGTAAGCATCTCTGTGTGCTATGGAGAAGCAAAACCACTTCTGCTAGAGCAAGTGCTTTTTGTCATTTCGAACCTAGCATGTGTTTCTTTTTCTGTGAAGTGTAACCTGCAGAATATTCCTGTTATTTAGATTTCACCCAGAGAGCTGAAAGCTGCTCTGGCTGGGCTCAGCTCTGCACTGCCTGCCCAGAACACTGCATGCCTGTGCCGCTGAGCCTCGGCATTTTTGTATGGCAGTGGCAACGACATGGTTAAAATTGGGGGTAGCTTTTCAAAAGGAGTATGATTTTTCTCATCTCACTCTCCTTTAACTCTGACAAAACAAAATCATCCTGCCTGAAATTTCTCCTGCCAGAGCAGAACGAGGTGGGGCAGCATGATGACAACCAAGAAGGGGGTTTGTGTGATTTGACTGAAGAGTTAAACGTTTAGCAATTTATTTTTTAACTTCCTGTCCTCAAAGCCAGCTTATTTTATAAATGCTAAATTTAGTCTGTTTGGTTTCCGTCATCAAGGACAGCTTTTTTGGTATGCTTTCTTACAAATTGTTTGACCTTGGGAGATTGCTGCCAGAAAGGAAGAACACTTTAAAAGCTGACGACTGATTGCTGGAGGTTTGTAAACTCTGTTGTGCGGGAGCAATCAAACTCCACAAAGGCATAAAGACTCACTGAAGCTTAGTACCGTGTGAAGTTGATGAACTGCAAGGCATCAGGATGAGTTGCCGAAAACAAAATTATCTCTGCTTTTTCACTGGTTTTAACCTCAGCTGTGTGGAAACTGAGCTCTTCATGGCTTGGTCATGGATGGGAGGCGATGCTGGTACACAGAGAAGATTGCCATGAGTAGAATAAGAGAACGGAAAGGGGCTGTTGCAAAATTTGCCCCGAAGTAAGTTAAGGGGAGGTGAAGTTCAGGGGCTGGAAAGAAGATGAAGTAGAACTGTACAAGAGAGGATGGCCATCCAGCAGATAAGATCAGCCATAACTTCACCATGCTTCACTCAGGGGCTGTGCCTGGTTGTGTGGCTGGCTGGTTGTTTTCCCGTAATGGTCGGGGAAACGGACAGTAAGGAATGCTTTTTTACACAGCCAAAAAAAGCTTTGTGAATAGGGAAGTCACGTGTTATGTTCCTGGTGGTGTTTATTAATGGCAAGCCAATGAAACAGAGCACTGCAGAGAATACTGGTGTACAGCTTTAAAGGGCAGGCACAGAAAGCATAAGCCAAGAGCACTAATAGAGGCTGCGGCTTTATTTAAAAAGCCCTTTCTAGCAGGGAGCCATCCTTACCTGCCTTTCAGTTCTGTTTCAGCCTGGGTTTGTGTGGATGGTGAACAGCATTAAGGATGTGACGGTGGTGTTGCAGAGAGAGGCATTGCTGAGATTTGCCTCTGAGTCCCAGCTGGAGGCAGGGCTGAAGCTGTCCCTCTTCTTCATACCAGTGGGCAGAAGCAGCGAGGCGAGGGAAACTGCATGGAGCATTACCCCTTCTTGTTGTATTTCCATCGTCTGGGCTGGCATCCAAGGCAGCCCACTGGGTTACAGGGACCTCAGGCTGAACCCTTTCTAACCCACCAAACCCTGTGGAAGCTGCCAAACTCTCAACAACAGAGTTTAGACCTCTAAAACCAAAATGAAGTTTGCAAAACCAACATAGACGCTTTTGGGAGCCGGACAGGGAAAACCTGTTTCAGATGCCCAACCTAGCAATCAGCTGAGCACACACCACCACAAGAAGCCCAGTTCACTAGATGAGGATGGAAATGCAGGAATAGAGAGACAGGAGAAAAAACACGCAACCATTTGTTTTTCATCCATTTGACTTTATGAGCTGACACAATGGCTGAAGGTATGCCTCTGAATATCCCAGCCATAGCGTTGTGATCTTCTGAATTAGAAAAGATGTAGTTTTGTTAAATAAAACTAATGACAACACTCATCGTCTAGGGAAATGAACAGTTAATTCTCGGTTAATAATGTTCTGGGGAAGTGCTAAGAAATAGTGTGCTGAGAATTCAGCTGTCCCTTCTGGCTACTCTTCGTCACTTAGTTCTTAATTCTAGAATAGTCATCATCATTGGGAAAGGTTTGCCTATACCATCCATTTTCAGAAAATAACGATAATTTAATGTTCAAAGTTTTGATTCAAATACAGTTTAAATAGAGCTTTGGCAGCTTGGATAAAATCTGAGATCTTGGAGAAACGTCTATACCACTCGTAGGTCACTGTAAGGGAGTGTGAGTGTTGGGATAGATCTCTGTTCACCACACCAGAACAAAACCGAACACTTGTTTACAATTTTTATCTTAAGTACAGGATGTACAAACCTGTTTTGATAAGGATCCTGCTGTCTTTTGTAATGTCAACTGACATCAGTCACAGCCTGAATTTACCAAAGAAATGGCATTCTTAGTCTTAGAGTTTTGGCAGGGAAAGGAGGTCATTGAAGGGCATACCAGTTTTCATCCTGTTTAGAGAAATTAATGAAGGGGTTGTAAAGGTTTCAAGTTTAGTTTCACTACTGAAGACTGAAATAATAATATCAACTGTATTACCATAGTACATAGAGACTCCATGGCCCCTCCTGCAGCTCTGGACAAGAAGACGGTACCTACTGAAAGGTAGATGCAATATAAGGAATTTACAGTACAAAAGTAAATGCAGAAGAGGTATTAAAAGAGGAAGTGATTTGTATCATAGACTGCAGTTACATGATGCTTTTTCCCCTTTTTTTTGATTGCCAAAAGACTAGGTATAATTACTATAGTAAAACAAAGGCCTGTTCTTAGCACAATCTAGAAAAATCTGTAAGTCATGACCTGTGCTTTGTCTCAAAAGACAATTGACTCTGTCAGTTGAACAAGTAGTTTGTGTGACATCAGATACATGAGGGTTTGGGGTTCTTCCTTACTCTTCCTGTAAGGGACCTGATGCTGCTTGCTGCAAAGGCAGGTGGGACTTTGGAGCAGACTGCGCTTGGTTTGGTGATGGACTGCTTTCAAGGTCCATGTGGATCCCTTATGTCCAGTCTTGGAAGTATTCTGGAAGTCAGAAGACTCCTGGGAGCAGTCTGACGTGCATACGCTGGGTGCATCAAGTCCCCAGAGCCCTCAGAGCACTTCAGGGTGCTCTGAAGAGCAACGCAGAACAGCAGCAGCCGGGTAATCCATCCTTCAGCTCACAGAGTAACAAGTTGTGCGGCTGAAGCAGGCGGCATTGGGTCAACCTGAAATCTGCCTCTGGCACCCAGGGGAAGCCTGGAAGTACATCAACATACAGGATTTCCTCCGTGGCACATTTATCTGCCCTGTGGATGGAGCTGGCAGTTCATATTGTTTCTAGATGCCCCTTGCCCAGCCATGTGCACAAGGGGATCCCTCATCTACCTTGTACGTGAGTTGATCCCGTTTATCCCCCTACTCTCAAACATTTAAGATAGAAGATGATGCTTTTGGCCTTATGAAGATTGGGTATAGCCTGTGTAGAGTGTCCCTCTCCTCCTTGCCTTCACTCTACCACCAATCTGTTTAGTTCAGCAGAACCAGTCTGTTTGCCCATTACATATATAAGACTTGTCAAGATTGGACAAATGAACTACTTGCGCCATGTATGTTTATGGTTTTGTCTTCATTGTGGCACATACGGTATGCCTAATGCGGAATCTCATTATTGGCAGTAGCCTGGATAAGGTCTTTCAGAGGAAGTTACCAGGAATCATCACTGGACAATTACAGGCGGTTTTGCCTTCTTGAGGAAGAAATTTCGTAACCGTGTCGCTTGTAGCTGGTTATGCGCTTTGAAAAGTGACCTGTTCTTCACTGCATGTTCTTTTGAGAAGAACTTCCCATTGTCTTTATAAAGGGATTTTTTGCTTTTGTTATTTGTATTACAGCAGAACAGCAGGGTCCAGAGGCTGGATGAATTGGGGTCCCTTTGTTTTAAGTCAATTTGTGTATGAATAGAGGAAGAGACTCACTGTTCCAGAGATGTTCTTGCTTTCAAATGGAGGGAAATTTTAGATCCAAGAACCAGTCTAAATCAGCTGAATAGATGGGATCCACTACAACATCTCATCTTTCAGCATGCCAGGGTTAATATCCACTTAGGCTGTTATTATTACAGTTTTTAGTATTAGTGTTTTATTTTCCTTTTGCAATAGAACTCCATTCTGTCATAAAATTTGGCTCTGCCTCAAAACCAGAGGGGTTCTCCGTGAAAATATTTAACATAGTTGATTATAAAAATCCCAAAGTGAATTCATAGCTTGCTTGATTGTTAGCTTATTTAGAGTAGACGAACTGCAATATTTGTGGCTTACATATTTCTGACTTAGTATTTTCAGATACTTAGTAAATACTGTAATCTAGAGATCGAGAGAATGCATTTAGAGCTGCTTAGGTACCATAAAAAGATTGCTTGTTAGATCTGTATACGGAATAATTGCTTTGGGTCAAGTGAGATTTGAAGTAGCTTGGCAAATGTTTTTTATCGAGGTTGGTTTTCCATACTACAGCACATAACGGCATGTGTGTGCCTGTAGAGGAGCTCTGCTGCAGTGCAGTGCCATGGAGGTACTTAGCTGAGGAGCTGAGAGCTGTGCTTTGTCTTGCTACCAGGTTATCGATGGGCATTTCCTTCCTTGCTCTGCTTATTGAAAATTACTTGAAAAAACATTTTTAAAGAGTAGTTATTAATGATGTACTGTCAAAAAGGAAAGATGTATCAAATGAGCTTCTCCAGGGATCTATCTTTGGCCTAGCATTATTCAAGAATTCTATTAACCTCTTTGATGATGGAAATAAGGAGTAAAACTATAAAAATAGCAGATGGCACCAGTCTAGAATAAATTTAGATCAACCAGCTTTGAAAGAGTTCGTCTAAAGCATAAAATTATTTTGTGAAGTCAAGAAAATTGTTCCTAATTAGTATGGGGGAAAAAAAAATTAAAATTGTAACAATGGGGAAGGCTATCTAATTTGCTAAATCGGAATAATGAATTGCTGTAGCCATTGCTGCCTGTAACAGGACAGCCATACAAACGCGGGGCTCTGTACTGACCGGTGAGGCCATTATGAGTAACCATGCAGAATGCAAAAAGTCAAACATTGAACTGGAGGACTGTGTTTAGTGTAAGGCACTGCCTTCTTAAAAGTGACGTGGACAAAACTACAAAGATCACTGCAAAGAGCAAACGAGTGCTAAGGGTTGTTCTTTTAAAGGTGAGTTATGACAGAAAGAAGCAGCAAGGTCTGCGTAGTCTAGAAGCAGATGGACAAGTAGGGGGAAGTTACAGTCTTTAAGCATGCAGAAACTTGTTTGAAAAATGCTAGTGACCAGTTTTTCTTCAGTTCCATTGGAGGTGACACAAAGGAGTGATACTGTAGCTTAAAGTTACATGTTGGGAAGAAATGTCCTGTGAATATAAATAGTGGCCACCTGTGGAGATACTAAGACTTTTGTCACTGATGACTTTGTGTAGTGCAAAGAAACAGGGTGATTTTTTACGGTTAATCCTGCCACTTTCTAAGAAATTGGATTAGAACTTTTTTTTAATATTCTGTTCAAACTGAACATGTCTATGCTTTCTAGCATTATTTGTCCTTTAAAATTAGAAGCTAACACAAGCAAAGGAAACAAATCCTGTGGCTTTCATGAGCAAGTTGTGTGATATGTGTTAGCAGTTGGGTGTGTAAGTCACCTTTAGCCACATATGTAACTATGTCCCTTTGTCCTTCCTCAACAGTCTCCAAACGTCCACAACTACCCAGATATGGAAGCTGTACCCTTGTTACTAAACAACATGAAGGCAGACCCCATGGAGGATTCATTATCTACAGACCATTTCCAAACACAGACTGAACCAGTGGACTTGTCAATAAACAAAGCCAGGTCGTCCCCTACAGCAGCTTCATCTTCACCTGTTTCCATGACAGCATCAGCCTCCTCCCCTTCTTCTACTTCTACTTCTTCTTCTTCTAGTCGACCAGCTTCATCACCCACAGTAATAACATCGGTATCCTCAGCAGCATCTGTACCGTCAGTATTAACTCCAGGTCCTCTTGTGGCCTCTGCGTCTGGTGTTGGAGGCCAGCAGTTTTTGCACATTATCCATCCAGTACCACCTTCAAGCCCCATGAACTTGCAGTCCAACAAAATGAGTCATGTGCACCGTATCCCCGTGGTGGTACAGTCGGTACCTGTTGTCTATACAGCTGTGAGATCACCCGGGAATATGAACAACACTATAGTAGTACCACTATTGGAGGATGGGAGAAGCCACGTCAAAGGTAAGGTGGAACCAGTTTTGTGAATCTGTGGCATTTCTAAAACTATTCTCTTATGAGGAAAATGTAACAACATTGTAAAGCTGTTAGTTTACAAACTTGCAGGGTCGTTTGCTGAAGAGACATTTAACTTACACTGTTGGGAGGAACCTTTAAGTGTCTTATCCCAGATGTTCTTTAAAATAAATAAATATTTTTATAAAGATGGAGGTCAGCAGTGGTGTTAGATGCTCAGACAACTCATGGCCAGTTTTGTCCTGAGAGGAATAAATCCTCCTCAGCAGCGGAAGAAATAGGTCAATGGAATAATGACATTATGTAAAACATCATAGACGAACATGAAAAACTCACCCGGTGATACAGATTTGGCAAGAGAAGGAATGTCAGAGAGACTGTTTCTGTACAAAGAGAAAGCAATTGTTGGGAAGGAAAGGCTTGCGGACCAATGAGCAGTAGCAGATGCAGAGAGGTAGGTTTTATTAAGCTCAAGAACTGGCAGTGCAATTCTTTGAATTAGGTTTCTTCGTCCAGATTAAACAGTAGAAGGGAAGGAAGCCACACGAAGTGTATATGGGAATGAATTTTGCAGATGCAGGACCATGAGAGGCACATGAAGGTGTGAAGGGAGGAAGAAAGCATATGCCAGAAGGACAGATACGCTCTTGGAGAGGTGTCCAAAGAACACAGAAAGGTGAACTGGAGAGTAAAAAAAAATGAGAACATAACAGTTACTGAGGAAGCAAAAACTTGTTAGAGATGGTGACATGATGGGTGGAGGAAGAAAAGAGAAAACAGATGTGCCCAGATACTTGGAAGAGCTTAGCTCTATGAAGAAGACATTAGTGACAGAGATGGGAACATGAGAAAAGGAATGAGAGAGACTCATTTCAAGGTTCATCGTGTGTGAGTGAATAAAATATGGCTAATTCTCCCCTCAAATGAGGTATTGCTTGAGGCGGAAAGAGAGGGTACTGACAGATAAACTTACTTTAGGGCTTACGAGACTACGGGGCATTTAGTAATATGTCTTATAACATCCTAATTGCATAATGAACCCATCTCTACAACTAACAGACCTGTTTTCTTCAACTGTTTTTTGTTGTACTGGAGACTCTGTATTATTGTACAGGACTACAGTGATGGGTCATTCTGATGTTTAGCAGCATCCTGTTGTCCATAAATCTTTGGTTCTCCTCCCGTTCCCTCAGTACCTGAGTGTGGACTGTGCCCTCTCAACAGGCTTGGACATAGGAAGTGAGCTCACAGCTGATGTGGGGTTTTTTTTTTAAAGCCTCAAAATGATAGTTTAAGAAGTTTTATTGCACTTCATACAGTGAAGTAATTTTAGGACTTCGTGCTGTTATGTCAAGAAATGATGAATGAAAGCAGAACTTTTTGCCACGTTGTTTGGGAAAAACAGAAAAAGGGAAGTTTTAGTCTGTAGTTTGGTTTTGGAGCTTTGAGCTGCACCTGACCTTCAGCTCATCCAGAATTTTTCCCGTTTGTTTTCTTTTCAAAGGTGCTAGTTGGCTCTGGTAGTAGTCTCCTCTATAGAAAGCACCTCCTGATCTCGTAAAACTGGAACTTTGTTGCCCCAGTTTCGTCAACAAAATTCCGGAATTTAATGTGCCATAGGGATTTCAGCCCACGAGCTCCAGGCCTCCTGAGCTGCCCTGACAATATCACCTTTGTGCTATTATTGGCAGAGATCATTAACCAGCCCTGCAGCACTTATTAATGTACAGCTAAAGAAAAAGAAGGGATTAAATGTTCTTTAATTTTTTTTTTTTTTCTCATCAGTTGTACCCATTTTGCTATCACTAATTCTTTTGATATAAATGTTCAGGTTAATTTGAATAAATACAATAGAAGAATAATGGGCAGCAGTCCATTCTAGGTAGAGGTCTTTTTCCAGCTTTCACTGGAAGGTGTTTTTCTTTCTTTAATGTAAAACAATATAAATAATAAAATGCAATGATGTTGCATAAATTAACTCATTAAATAAATTTCATACATGCGTAGACTAACTTTCCTTCAGTGGTCAGGTTTTGTGCTGAAAACAAGAAATAAATGTACAGATGCCAACAGGACATTGCTCTCAGATTTAATTAGTTGCTAATCCTCTACCAGCTGAAGGAGAAATGCAGTTTCAGAATCATCTACAGTCATTACTTTCAGCTTTTACATGAATGTTGATCTTTTTCAGAAACAAAATATATACACATGCGGAAACAAAGATCCACAGATAGCATCGGCAGCATTTGTCCTATAATCTCTGTGTTGTGGCTAAATCAAGAGACTGTGTTGGTGATCCAGGGGTGTGGTTGGGAAGCACCTGAAGTTATATTTTACATTAGCCTGTATCCAAGTCCTTTTCACTCGAATGAGACATAGGCACTTTCCTGAACAGAGGTACTTTCAATGCTAAAATTATGAAAATTGCATTAGACTTAAGGTCAGACCTCTCCTATTTTTCTAGATACAGGTACTTAGGGGAAAAAAGCAAGAAACAGGATATAGAGAAAGGTTTTTTTCTGTGTTATTTCCAGTTTTATTTTCCTTATGCTAAATTTTCCTCTTTCTTCCAAGTTTGAGTGGAACCATTTAATTTTGAATTTTAATGCAAAACCTTCTCAGACCACCACCATCCTTCTAATCCTGCCTCCAGGCGTTTTGCTTGGGTGGCTTTCTGCTTTCGCTGATGCTTCCCAGTCCACATTCCTCTCTCGGACAAAACTGTCCTCCTGGCAGCTGCTCTTCTAGGCAGTTCGGGCAAATACTTTTTTGCTCATGTTCTGCTTGAATTCTGTCTTTCCTCCAGGACAAGAAATTACTACCTCCTCTTCTGTTTCCCCCTCTTTTTCTATTTTTCCATTTTTTTCTAGTCCTTCCCATCTCGCTGACTGTTCTTTGAGTGCCACTTTCAGCAGCTCTGCTTCATCTGTCCCTCCTTATCTCTTAATATTTCTAACCCGTAGTGTCATCTCCTCCTCTGCCACTGTACATCCATCCTTCTTGGTGGTGTCATTTATCCTGGCGTTCTCCATCACACCTTCCTTCAGGAGAGCCTCAGATCTCCTTTTGTGCCTCCCCATGTGCTGCTCGTTTCTGCTCTCTGTCCTGCCTCCTTTCTCCTATTTTTTTCTTGCAAGGTTTCCTGTTAAATCAAACCCTTTCTGCAGCATTAAAAACCACATGAGTTGGCAGAGAATTAGCTCTTGTATATAGAAGCAGCTGACAGCATCCCATCAGGTCCTGTGCCATGTGCTACACCCCAAGGGGGGCAATGGGAGCCGAGGGTATCATGCTACAAAAGCACCCTTCTGTCAGGCTGATGCTTTTTGCAGGATAAAAACCTCTCAGTTCAGCCACTGGAGAGGAGGCACTCCAGGGAGACCCCCAAAGTGGGGGTCTGTGTGTGCTGCCCCCACACGACCAGCAAGTTGCCCCCTACGACCTAATCCTCACATTATTTCATATGCGCAAAGCATAGTAATGTGTTAGGGCTGTTGGGGCACAGAGGGGACTGGAGCCAGGCACAAGTCCCTGTGGGCACCGTGGGTCCAGGCTGCACCTTCTGCCACCCTCTGCAACGTGGCAAAGAGATGAAGTTCACTTCCTTCAGCGGTCACCACTGTTGTCTTCTCATCCAAAGCCTTACAAAGTGCTTGGAGATTTTTTTCTGCGTGGAGTAGGTGGTGACCACAAGACGTTATTACACATTAAAGTATTCAGAGCATTAAAATACCACTAAAAACTATTTCCTTGCCTTTTTTTCTCCCTATTGAGCAGTGGTGAGGATTACTAAAAGATGTAATTAGAGGCGCAGCAGGTAGCAGCACCTATAGATAAGGTTGCCTGATGAGTTCCGTTAAAACCCTGTCTTCAGTTGCTCAAAGTCTGTCTATATGTTAACCATTTAGACTAACATTTTCCATGCCGCATGTCTGCCTCAGGCCATTTCTTTCTTCTTTTTTTCTTTCTTTTTGAGGAAAGTTTCAAGAAAAAAGAACTATTCCACTCTTCCTGAGACTGAGCGTAGAGAAAAAAAATGTAGCATTTTCCGTGTTGAAAAATTTATTCCAGCTTTTTTTGGTGAAAAACTCTAGAACCTCTGTGTGCCATGAACCTCAGGTTTGGTTTGGACCATTGTCCTTTTTTTTGCTTTTAAGCACTTGCGGAAACCAAGCCAAGTTTTGAGATCTGAAAAAAAAAAAAAAAAAGTCCCCTTAAAGGGTAAAGCAAAACAATTTGTGGCTGGGAAAAGGCAAGGAGGATGTTGGAAGGGGCTGCACAGTAGGGAGAGGGGCAGAATGGAAGAGAGGGAGGGAGAAAAGGAGAGGTGGCAAGATGGCTAAAGATGTATGAACATGTTCAGGAGGAAAAGTGGGAGAGGGTTGGAGACTGGAGAGGGGGAGAAGAAGCAAAAGGAGGGTTGGAAAGAGATACGGACAGGGTGAAGGGGAAGAAGGAGAGGCTCGGACAGAGGCCCACCATGGCAGCAACACGTTCCCATACAAACTCTGGTCCCATTAGTTTTCCACTACTTTGCTTTCAGAAGACATCCATGAATACTACTGTCAAATCATGTCCCTCTAGCAGCAGATTCTGCTAAAGGTGATATCCCTAAAAATTGTTTTTTGTAGTTCAGAAGAGTTAACTCCATTCGTTGAAGAGCCTTTTAGAAGCTCCCTGCTGACGATGGTGCACCAAGGACCTTTGCAACTTCGATATTTCTGGGGTTTCGAGTTCAAGTTTTTTGGATTCTCACTCTTACTAGTTTTAAAGTTTTCAGAATATACAATCAGTTGCAAAATCCAGCATTCAGAACATTATAAATTTAAATTTGCCAGCTGAACTTCATCCACTTCCCATGTACCTAAACATACGTAATTACATTGGCGTGGGCTGTTTTTATGTTACCATGTCTGTGTATAGACCTAGCAGAAATACACAGATTGTGTCTTTTCATAGTTTACACCTACCATATTCCTCACTGCGGATACATTAATAAGTAGTAAAAATGCAGTACCTTTTGCTACAGATTTTTCTGTGACTCAAAACAGGTAGTACCAGTAGATTACATTATTCACCACCCTTGATGTTTTTTTTAAAGCACAGCCTGTTATTTCTGCCTACTGTAAAGTTTATTCCACAAAAGTAAACGCAATTTGTAGTACAAAGTTAGAAATTTAGAGAATGGTTCCATATGTTTAAAGGTCAGATTATATGGTCTGTTTGTATAAATTATGCTATGGAAGAGACTCTTAATTAAAACCACTACTGTTGCCTTTTTTATTTCATGTGAAGCGATTGTCCTTTCTACACTTCACTAGATGGTTATTTTGGATTTGAACTGCATTGAGGCGGAGAGTTTCTACCTCAGCTGTAATTTTTTTTTTT
>VYXH01004377.1:934-56864 GCA_013397275.1 Burhinus bistriatus | reverse complement strand
TTTTTTTTTTTTTTGTTACACACAAAAATCTTTTGCGGCTGTATGTATTCCAACCTGTCCACCTCCACCCTCCTGCCTCCCAAAATGTTGAATCTCTCTCCCCCTCTTTGCTTGGTTTGTCTGGAAGAAATATTAGTGGTTCTTGGAAAGGAGAAGCAGGTTGGCAATGGCTAGCCAGGAAGAGAAGCAGGCAGAGGAGAGGCTTGCGTTCAGGGTGGGACCTGTGTTGCTGGAGATGGTGCATATATTTAAGAACTACAGTAAACAGTAATTCTTGCCAGAATGGAGAGTTAAAATACAGGTTACAAGATATGCTGTGGTATTTGAAATTGAGAAGGAGGTTGCTTGAAGACAAAGTAGCTTGGGTTGAATATGAGGAGTCCCATAAACAGTCTTCTACGTAAATCTCCAGAAAAGTCATATTTCTGGTGTCTCACTGGTGACATGCTTAGGTTTTTTCACTACACAGGCATATGCTCTTCTGAGATTTATCAAACAGTATGTTTTTAACTACGAGCAGGTTTGGGGAAGGGAATGAGGTAGATGTGTATTCCAACTTTAGTTATGAAGCCCAGCATAAGGAGGATGAGGAAGTCCATTTGCTCATATCCTGAGTCCCTGCACCTTTTGGAAGCTGTTGATTCCTTCTCTTCCATGCAAAGAATGCCTCTGGTCCTTCAGCTCTGTCCTCTCACCAGGGCTGAGCTTTGATCTAGTTGCTGTTATCCCACAAATTTGGATCCAGTGGAAACACATGCATAAAACATGCATTTGGGTTTTATTGTGCCATGGACCAACCTGCTGCAAACTTTCTGGTGTCTAAAATCTCTCTAGACTGTTGCAGTGTGTAAATTGCAATCTGCTGCTGTTTTGTAGTGGTTTTGCAATATTTTGTTTAATATTAAATATTCTGTCCTTATTGTTTTCCCTGCTTAGTTTTGGTGATAGAGTATTTGTATATTGGATGCTCAGTGAGATATAAATCTCAGTAGTCTCAGTAGTGTGTTTTTTGTGTAGATGAGGTCTCGTGGTATTCAAATAGCTTAGAAAGAGAAAAGTCCTTTGCTTAAAAAAAAGTGTTGTATGTTTACATATACAACCAAGTGAAAGAGATGCTTAAATATGTGCATATATTACATCCATGCAATCACTCTCACCTCTGTTTCTCCACACAGCTATTCTTTTACAGGTTTATGGCAAATTATTTGACTGGTGAAATGATTTTAAGTATTGCCTTTGATTGGATCATAGCAATTAATATTCTCTGGTAGCTTAGTTACACTGTGCATTCAGTGCCAGTTCCCATTCCCTGTGAACCATAGCTATGCGGGGTGCAGTTAACTGCTCTAGCCGTACAGTCCCATAAAATCTCAATAAAATCTGAAAACTGTGGAGTATGGGTAATCTTGCTATAAATTGTAATAAAAATTACCCCTGTAGACTCTATGTTCTGACCATTAAGTTCATGGATACTGCTGCTTTGTACATAAAGTTTTATGAAATAAATTGACCAATTCTGCTGCCCCTACCAGACACCAAGCTCTTTTGATTGAAAATCCGATAGGTGCGCTCAGAGCGTTTTCCAATGCATAAAGCGCTTATAATGAACTTCAAATAGGAAGAAAAATGCCATATATGTGCTTCATATAGTATGGACCAGCTTAGGAGGAGAAAATCATGAATACCATCATTCCTGTGCATTTGTTTGGTCCATAAAGCCAGGGTTCAGTTTCCTAAAACACGTTAAGTAAACCTGAGTATAACATTTAATCTCTGAGGGCATCATTTCAAATAGCTCCTGTACATCTGCATCTGGAAGTGTTGCCTCCACTAGTAAAAGACACGCAGCAGTGTCTGTGATGTTCTCCTTTGATGTTCTCCTGGGGAAATCCATGCTAGGCTTCTGTTTTCTAAAAGAACTGCCAAGAAGGGAGATGTTAAGTTGCTTCAGACAACTACAGTGTGAGGCTGGGCTTGCACAGTTGTAAAACCTATATTCCCAGAGTAACAGAAGGATAGAGATGAGTCGGTCCCTCTACTTGGCACTTCATCCTCCCAGATGCACTTTTTTATCAGAGGTATTTGAAACAGTGGCAGTTTAAGAAACAGCAAAAGAAATCACTGTTGGCCAGAAGTTTCCTTCTTGCAATATTGTGGGTACCAAACTGTGCCATATGCCAGATGTAGAGACCAAAGTTACGGTATTCATATTACAGTACATTACATACGTTACAGTATTCATAACTGTTGGCAGATTTTTGGTTTTAATGATGATGACTGTCTCCCTCTGTGAATTACTCCTCTTCCAAATTTGACTACCGGGGTCATGAGGCCAAAGATCATTTTCTTCAGTGTTGCTGCTGGGGACCAAGACGCCTCTAAGGCATTAAGTGAACGGTGGCAGGTGGGGAGAGAGTGGGAGCAAGCGAGGCTGTGCAGTGCTGTTGCCATTGTCCCATCTTCAGGCACTTAATGAGATCCCCCCAATACTTTTGTTCCTTTCCCAGAAAACCAAGGCATGACAGAGTCACATGACAAAGACTCCTCTCCTCCTCTTCCCATCAAGGAGCAGGTCCACAGCAGCTCAAGGGGACACCGAGCCACTTTCCTCTGCCAGGGCTGGTGCCCCAGCACCCAGCAAGAGGAGGGAGGGTGGTTGGAACAGCTGAATTCCCTGTGCAGTCCACGGAGGTTGGTGGGCTCAGCACCCCTGAAGGCACCCATCTGCCTCTGCTGGCTGCATGGGAGGGTCGGGGCAGTTGTATTTGCAGTGCAGGTGCCTGAAGACAGGAGGTGAGAGGCTCTTGCCTCCTCTCCCAGTGTCATCCAGCTCCTGATGTCCAAGGCTCTGAGAGACGATGGGGGCTGATGGAAACGTACTGTTAGGTGTTGTTGGGTCACGGGGTCATTGCGAGTGGTAGGTTATTATTAGGTTCAAACTACTTCTTCGGCAGTGTTTCTGATGCTGGCAGATTAATGGCGTATTGTGCTAAAGCATGAGGGCCATATAATTTTCTTAACCATATTTTTCAACACCATCATTCTGGGAGTCTGGCAGCGAATGTCACGTTGTTACTTCAGTCCTTCATGTTCTGCAGACACACGGACATGCACGTGTGTAACAGCAGTACTAATGAGATTCCTGTAAATATTAATTTTGGGGTGTGGGCTAGTATTTGTTTTTCCACTCCTAATTGAGATTAGTGCAAAGCAACCATTGCTTACAGCTAGAGATAATCTTCTTTTACCTGCTGTATGCCAGCATGCACTGGAAGCAACTGGAAAGGAGTTTCTAAGACAGACATTTGGCAGTAGCAAACATGACTCTGGCTTATTTGAGGTACCTCAGAATTACTCATTTATGCAATAATTTAACCTTCCATTGCAATAAAAATCTGCGGCTATGTTTGCAAGAGCAAATACATCCCTTTAGCCTGGATCAGAGCTAGCAAGGCCAGAGGGGTCTCCCCACCATCCAGGCCGACCTCTCGCTGAACACAAGCCTTGGAATTACACTCGAGGGCGTGCCACATCAGATGTCTCCCTGCTCCAGACCTGTGTAACCCTGCAAGTGGCTGGCTGGTCTTGTGGGTGGATGTCAGGGCTGCTTGGAAGTCTGTCATGAACGATCACTTTGATTAGCAGGTTGTATATTAGGCATCCTTTAGAGAAAGCAGGTTGGGGACTTTAGTATGTGAAACAAAAGCAAGCAGATTCTGAATTTGGAAATCCTTTCAAAAAGCAGAAATAGATTTTTAATTATTTTAAGAAAGCAGCTAAGCATAATTCAGTTTTTATTATGTTGTGGTGTATCAGCAGGCCTACATGTATGTATGTTTACAAAGTTATTAGCAGAAGAGTTAATTTAATGCATAAAACTGAGGTATTAAGATAAAATGAGCCAGGGGCTTCAATATTTCAGTATGCTGGAATTTTCTCTATTTTCTCACCAATAAGCATCATCTCATAATGAGTCATTTCGGCATTAGTTAATGCTATGTGGCTTAGTCATAAAGAGAGGCAAAACTCCTGATGTTTAGTTAGTTTTCTCCTGCTCCTAAATATTTCATTCATCTTTAACCCAAGGGGCTCGTATTTGCCTTTAAATCAAAGATAGTGTGTAGACATGAAATTACTTCTAGGGGGTCTTCGTGAGCCTACTGATGGGATGAGTTTTCATCCCTTTTACTCACAGGAAAGTTGACTGGAGAAAATAAATCAGGTTGTGGTAACTGAAAACTGCCAGCAGTGATAGCAGTAAGTTAGTGTATGGCCCTTTTCACACCGAGAAGGGCCCAGATTCAGGCCACCTGCAGGCATGCAACTGCAGCATTTTTGACGGCGCTCAGCCTTGCCTGACCAGGTCAGAGCACTTGAGCTGTGTATCCCTAAATAATCACTGGGAAGAAGCAAAGCGATTAGGACATATTTGGGTGGAGCCCAAATATGACAGATGGGAGATAGCATTTACCCAACAGCCTAGTAACACCAGCACGTGTGTGAGATGTGAGAGGTGGCGTGCTGGGCTCTCGTCAGCCTGGAGGGGTTTAAATCCGCAGTTCCCCCTTCCCAAGAGATGCCCTGATGTGGACAGGAACACCAGTTTAGAGAAGGAGAAAAACACCCTGATGGCTTGGCCCTGTGCTCAGGTTCTTCCCTGGGGAAGGTGGAGGCTGCGTCCTGTTCTGAGAGGTTCATTTGCCCTTAGCAGCCGTCAGGCTGGATCCTTCCTGGAGATTTTGCTTCCATGACGGGGCTAATCCTGTACCATGTCAAAAACAATGCAGCCATGTGCCAGAAAGCACAAATTCAATCAGTGTTCATTAGAAAGTTGCTGTACAAGTTTAAATCTGTTCCAGCATTGCAGAAGGGGCAATTTTGTCCTGAGAAACAGAATCAGGTATTGTCTGGCCCCCACAGCCAGCATAAATTTTAAAGCCAAAAACTGTTCAGTTCAATAGAAATAGAAGCAAGCTTATATCTGATCCAGATCAGATTTTTTCCTGTTGGCAACTGACAGTTGGCAGATACAATATTAATGATGGTAGACCAAGTTCTGGAGTATTTACAGGGTAGTGTGTGCCTTATGTAAGACCCATTTACACATCTTACCTTAAAACAAATGCAGAGACTGAATTTGCTCCTACTGCCCAAAGTGAAACTCCTTTTTGGTACAATTTGGCAAAGGGGCCATTGAGAAGTGATTGCATGTACGTACATGCATCAAGAGCAATTCTCTGTACTTTCTTTAGCAAAAAAGATCATTGTTGCTTGACACTAACAAGGGTGGAAAGCAATGTGGCCGCTTGCAGCCTTCAGCACTTGCAGACGTTCTTAAATAACTCCCCTGGCTCGCCAGTCTTTTCAGCATGGAGTGCTAACAGCTTGCTTCTGTAGCTCCTGTGCACTCTTTGAATGACACCTTTGTCCCATGAAAGCAGTCTCTGACTCGCTTCTTTTTGCTTGCCTTGCCTTAGCCTCATTCGCACTTCACAAAACCACCAGATAGCTCCGTCGGACGAGTTTTGCCTTTCAAGAGTAGCAAGGGCAAGAAAACCAGCTCATTTTTAAGGCTTGAGCTTTATTAATGAAGTGTGTCCGCCTATGATAGGGAGGACTCGATTCAGTAACCCAGCTGGGTCCCTTCTGGACCCATGGTCCTAAGTTCAAGGGAAGGCTTGGTCGTCAGAGCAAGGTACAGCACGAGGGGAAGTTAAAATGCACTGGCATGTTTTGTGGGCTCTCCTCCACCTTGCTTGCCAATTGCATTCCATTACTCGCTTGTCCTCCACCTTTTTCATCTCATTTGCTGAATTATCTCTTGCCTGCATCTCTTCATTCTTTCCCATTTGATGTTCGTTAGGCCAGTTATTACTTTTAATTCAGTGTTTATGAACTGTGGCTGGTATTTATAAATCTTGGTGCCAGCAGTTCGACAGTTGTTCTTAGATGTCCAAGAGAAAGTCAAAGCTGTTGACATAAGTAGGAGTCATGAACTCTGAATGTATAAAAATCCTGTACTGCAGTTTGTGCACTGTAGTGAGCGGTGAGGAGGAGATATCTGTTAGGCTTTTGTCCAGTTGGTTATTCACATGGCTCATTTCGGGGAGGAGAATAGCTTCAAAGGCTGTTTTTCCCTGCAGCAGCTGCAGCCATGCTGATGAGAAAACAGGGCAGTTTACACCAGCTGGCAGCAGCGAAGTTCAGCCTCCTGGTTAGTCACCTTGGCTCCCCAGCACCTCAGCCACCCAAGTCTGCAAGCTGAGAAGAGGTCACAAATGGAGAAGGAAACAAAAACCAATGTATATATGGGCCAACGTTAAAATATAAGGAAATAATCCCTAGATCATTTTCTAATTTAATTATCATCTTTAGTTAGGTTCACTGCAAAAATACAACAAAGAATGTCCTTGAATTGCCCACCTTTGAATTTGCCCACTGAAACGTTTCCATTCCTCACCTTTTGTTCTCACCCTGCTCAAGTGTCACAGCACCTTGTGATGTGCTCAGACATTGGCATCTGGTGGGGCAAACCGTGCCCAGTGGACCAAATTATCCCTAGGTGCAAAAGCACAACCCCACTGGCAACTCCGTGGCTATGTTAGAAGTATAGAGTAGGATTTACTTCGCTGAACAGAAACAAAAAGAAGGTAGCGTTTTAATGTAATTGAGAGGTTTTATCCTAGCACATTCCTCTGATAATCTAAAAACAACACCAAATATCATAGGAGTCTCAATAATATCTTACGAACTGGCAATCTGCAATCATAATGAAACAGCGTGTCTTATGAAGAACAAAAGTATGTAAGATTTTTCATATACATTTATACTGTCTCTTTTTATGTAGGTGTATTCACAATTGATGAAAATTCGTGTATGATAACTGTATTACAGACTAAATTATGTAACAACTTCAGGGATTTCAAGTTAGGCTCAGGTTTAAACACTAAGAAAGTTTCTGAGCTAGCTACTTAAAACTTTTGCTGTAGTGTAAGTCAGATTAAGCCATCATTAATATGAAGTATCACATACATAGTTTTTTGTTACAATTTTAATTTTATTTACAAACATTAGCTTTCACAAAAGCATGATGTATAGCAGCATTTAAATATTGGGCAGATACAAGCATATAACTTCTTGTAACAAGATTCACTTTAAGAAAAACTGAAGTAGTAATGAAATAAGTAATAATAATCTCAAAGTTGCTTTTAAGAAGGAACAATAGCACACAAGACATCCTCAGAAATAGCACTTCTTTCCAAATAGTTTTCCTGGGCTAAATCAGCTGACTGGATGGTTCAGTTGTTCTTAAATCAAATACTAGATTATCCCTAATGCTCAGGTACGCATTGAATACCATCGTGTATAAATTGTGATTTTAAGAAACACAGTCAGAATGGTGCTTATTCTACCTAAAACAATTAAATGTTTTGAACAATTTCTAAGTTGCTGGATGTTTGTCTCATGCAGGTCATTGTTCATTGTCAACAGTCTTTACTTTGGTAAGCAAATGGTGTTTTCGTTACCACATAAGAAGAAATAATAAGCAGTCCAAAAGTAGCCAGTATTACTAAGGCACCCAAACTGTGCTAGTAGAAAGCTAATAGAAGTCACACTGCGCATCTGTAAATGCTCTGTGCTTCCAGAAGGGCTTGTTGCATCAGCTTACTGAACATATTTTTATAGTATTTTCTTTATGAAGTTCTTTAACATTAAAAAAATGCAGCTGAAGGGTAGTTATAATCACTCACTGTTCTTTTACTCAGAGGTGGTTCACAGCTAAGACATAAATTAAAATCTAAAACCAACTTTCCCTCGAGTCATCACTCATTTGGAGAGGGCTTTCTTTTCGAGAGCCCAGCTATCCATCAGTGCTACTTTTATGGCTGCACAGCTGCTGGAGAGTCTACAGCCCTCCCATTCTTCAGTGTAACTCAGTCCCTTTTCTAGAGTCAGTGAACACAGTAACATAAGAAAAATGGCAAAATGGAAAATTTAAGTGTGACTTTTGGAGCTGCTGTCTAGTCGTAGGCCTGCTGAACTGTTCGTGATCTCTAATGGGAGCCTGTGATACCTGTTGTCTAGGGCTGTGGTTAGCCAGAGCCGAATAGGAATAACAGGTACCTTTCTTGAAAAGCATGTCGCAAGACCCAGAAAGTGTCCTGTCTCTGACACTGCAATACAGGAGAGCATAAACTCAACAGTTAGCTTTTTAGATAAATAAACTTGGATTCCTCTATTTCATCTGGCCAAACAAACAAACAAACACATATTTAAACAAATCTCTTTGCCTGTCTTCCCCTTCCCTCTCCTCCCTTGCAGGGTCAGGCATCTCTCCAGTTTTGCTCTCTACTCCAGCTGCTTTCGGTGTCTCTCAGCACTTACTAATCCTATGTGGTATTTCATGGGTGAGGGGGAATGTCTCTTCCTTTACATCACCTCTGAAGTTTGTCTCTGGGTCTGTCCCCTGACACAAGCAACCCCCAGTTCCTCTCAGGACTATCCCAGGTCACACTTGTGCCCCATACTCCCCCTCACACCCGTCTCTTGGTTTCTTCTCCCTGCCTGTATGCAGATTGTGCTTACTTCCCCTCGGAGGGCAGCAGCCAGGATAAGAGGGTAGGCAGGTTGCCTGCCTTTTTGCTCTCCTCTTCTTTCCCATCTCTTTTTGGCAGAAAACGTAACTGGTGGGTTGATCTTGGCTGGCTGCCAGGCGCCCACCCGGCTGCTCTCGCTCTCTCTCCTCAATGAGACAGGGGGAGAAAACAAGGTCGAAGAGCTCATGGGCTGAGGTGAAGACAGGGAGATCAATCACCAATTACTGTCATGGGCAAAATAGACTTGACTTGGGGAAAATTAATTTAATTTCTTGCCAATTAAAAGTAGACTAGGATGGTAAGAACCAGCCCCCCGCCCCCTTTTTCCTGGGCTCAACTTCACCCCCTCATTCAGGGGGTGGGGAATGGGAGCTGTGGTCAGTCCATAACAGTTCCTTCCTCCTCATGCTGTGCCCCTGCTCTGCCATGGTCTCTTCAGGTGAAGGGGAATCCCCGCTCCACCATGGAGCAGCACCTCCTCCCCTCCTTCCCCTCTCACCTTGGTGTCTGCAGGGCTGTTTTTCACGCTTTCTTCCTCCCTCTTGCCTCTGTGGCTTTTTGTTTTGTTTTGCCCGGACTTAAATCCGTTTTCCCTGAGGCGCCACCATCTTGGCTGCGGGGCTCAGCCCTGCCCTGCGGTGGGTGGGTTGGAGCCGGCTGGAACCGGCTGTGCCCGGCACGGGGCAGCCCCGGCCTCTCCTCACAGAGGCCGCCCCTGCAGCCCCCCGCCTGCCTGGGCACCCGCACCCCGTGCGTTGCCATACGGTATGGATACTCTAAGCTGCGGACAAACAAAACAATCCCACAATTCCAGATCTTCGGCTGTTTGTAAGACCTGAGGTCATGTGACTCTTCCAAAAAATCTGCCTAAGGGTACCCGGCGTCAGTCACCGGAAAGTTAGTTGCCTGTGTGAAGTTATGTGCTGCGGCTTTGCCATGTGTAAGGTGGAGGGAAGGCTCCTTCAGAGGCTGACACTGGTGTCGAATTTGGTCAGAAATCGGTACAACTGAGGGGTTTTTGACACCTAACTTTTAGATAACTGGAGTGACATGGCTCCCAGCCTCTTATCTCATGATGGACAGTCGAAATCAAAGATTGCTACTGAAATTTTGCTGTAAAATTTACTCTTGAGTGTGCTGTGTTGTACAAAGCAGACATAGCCCTTTCTTTTTGCTTTCTGACTCTTCATCAGGGAGTGTAGCGATAGGACAAGGGGTAACGGTTTTAAACTGAAAGAAAGAGGGTAGATTCAGACTAGATATTAAGACTCTGAGGGCGGTGAGGCACTGGAACAGGTTGCCCAGGGAAGTTGTGGATGCCCCGTCCCTGGAGTTGTTCAAGGCCAGGTTGGATGGGGCTTTGAGCAACCAGGTGTAGTGGAAGGTGTCCCTGCCCATGGCAGGGGGGTTGGAACTAGATGATCTTTAAGGTCCCTTCCAACCTAAACCATTCCACGATTCTGTGAATAAGTAACTTGAGGGTAAACTGAGTTTTTGACAAATATTATATATGTGGTTTTATTTCTGGTTGGCCAGATGGGTTGGTGTAGCCTGTGTGTGCTGGCACGCCTACATGCCACAGCAAATGCTTGCGCCTGGCTGTGGGTGCCTTGGCAAATCCGTCACCGGGTTTGGGACGCTCAGCACAAGCGGTGCCATCCAGCCCGAGCCAGTGGATGTGTTGTGCACCCTGATGTTGTTCTGGGACAAGACGAATTTCAGCACGCTCATATTAATCCATTATATGTCTCTTTCCAGCACAAATGGACCCCCGAGGCCTATCTCCCAGACAAATTAAAAGTGACAGTGATGATGACGACCTGCCAAATGTGACCTTAGATAGCGTTAATGAAACTGGATCTACAGCGCTCTCCATAGCCAGAGCAGTACAAGAGTAAGTATCACATTTCCAGAGCGAGATGAGTGTTGCTGAGGTGCACCCAGGCTGATGGATGCACCTGCCCTCAGCGGCAGCACAGGGGTGTCCCCCCCCAGCTGCGGGCCAGCGTACCTGCCAGCATCTCTGCTGTGTAGCTTCATTCCCTTTAGGAAGAGATGGCTGTATCTGTCATCTCTCTCCGATTCTCTTTTCCTTTCTTTCTCTCTGCTCTCATTATTAGGAAAAAGTTTTAAACTGAAATTGTTTTTTCCCCTTTTTCTACTTGCAAAGCTTGTGGTGTTTTTGTAATCTCTCCAAAGGGAGACCAAGTCAGACTTTCACTCAAAAAACATGAAATTTTTTCTTGACTGAAAGCAGCATCAAGGATTTTCTTCTAGTTGCGGTCAAATAGGAACTACCTACATTTCTCCTGAAGGACAGCGTCATTAAAAAGAAATTAGCGAGGGGCTTTGAACAATTTTTCCATTGCTGTTATTTTTCTGTGTACTTTTACTCACTGGATGGACAAGTAATTTCTTAATTTAATGTCTGTATTTCTTATTTAAAAAAAAAAGAAATTTATCATGAGCATTAGCAATTCTGTAGATGCATGAGTTTACTCAGTCACTGTAGCAGCTGGAAGGGAACCAACTGTGAGGTAAATAAGTATTAATATCCCCATTTTATAGGTGAGGAAAATGAGGTTATGCGTAAAGGTCACCCTGTAGGTCTGAAGCAGAGCTGGAAATAGAACTAGAGCCTCCAGGCACTGAAGCCTGTACTAGACCCACAAAGCACATTACTTTATCTGAGAGGTTCAAAATATGGGCATTCTGTATGTTATTAAATGGGAAGATACAGATATATATATAATTTATTATAGATGCATTTTAAATGTCTTATCTAAAAGTACTTAGTTTTGCTTTGTTTTCGTGGCCATCAGTAGCCAAAAGCACTGATGTTTCCAAAGCAAATGTCCTATTTGCTTAGAGGAAACTAAGCTATGTTTGAGGGGGAGCTACTTTTTTTTGGGTTTTCACCAGACATCCACTAATTCTTTTTCTAGTCAAGCAGAGTAACCTCAAACCTATATTCCTCTTAAGCAGAGATGAAGGGCAAGGCAAGGTGTTGACCTCAAAGTAATTAGCATGCACCTTCTGACGATGATAAAGGAAGGGAAGGTTTCTTCACCAGTGACACTATTGCTTGATAGACAGGCCTCACGCATATTTTGAATTTGCTAGTTACAACACCAGGCCCTGAAGTGCTAAGTATTTTTTTCTCAGTTTATAGCATGCATAATAAGCCAGAAAAATAAAACAACAAATTTTGCACTAAATAGTTCTGTCTAATTAATGAAAAGAGGAAGCATGGGGTGCTAGCAAATACTTCTAACATACGGCTGGCAGGCAGATACTATTTGTGATTGCTATCGCTTGAACGCTTACAGATTTGGTCAAACCACAAAAAGCTTTTTTAGCTTTTCCACAATGCATTCCACAGTTTGTGAAGGTAAATGTGTTGAATATTACTTGGCTGGCTCTGGAGCTTAAGAATTAAATTAAGAAATTTAATAATATAACATCAACTCATCCTTGTTACAGGTTTTATTTAAACAGTAATCTGTTAGTTTATTTCAAAAGCCCCATTAGGAAAATCTAATTTGACTGTGATCTGGAATTTGTTGTCTTCTTTACTTCATTCTCAAGTCACAGACACCACACATACAGCCGTTGAGCTGAAAAGAGACGTTAGCACATTATACCGACTCCACTCAATCCATTTCTTTCTTAGTCTATAATAAGTACCTTACAGGCAGGCTCTATTCTTAATTTAGGCATCTAACGTATACCTTAATATTAGATGTTTAGCAAAGCAGTCCACCAAAAATAAAAGCCCGTATTCTACGTACCCTTGTTGCAGAGAGGAAAGTGCCTTTGAAGCCTTCCAAAGGGAGATCCTGTGTGCTCAATTTCAGCGTCTAAACTTAGCAGACAGGAATTTCCTCTGAGGACGTGGAAAGGCACCTACTGTTCTGCTGAATAACCGGACAGCATAGGGGCTTGCATAGGAAGACTGCTTCAGTAGGCAGTAAAGCGTAGGTCTAAGCTAAGTGCCTAAGTGCGGTAGGCTGGACCTCACAGTCTAGAAGACTGTCCCAGAGAGTGTGTTCTTTCCTAAGTGAGCTTGTAAGCTCTTTCTTGTGAATAGTTATACAGTTAAGAACAAAAAATAACTTCTTGCTGAGAGTCTTCTCTTCTTGTGGGATACTGGCTGGGAAGTACAGCATGGCACCTCCAAAGGGATGGTAGCATCCTTTCCTTCAATACCAGATTGCAATCTTGTCGTTGTTAAACAAAATACCAAGCCTACTTTGTAGATGCTGGTGGCAGGCACGAGACAGCAGTTGACCTTTTCCGTGTTGGTTTTCAGACATGTTTTAAATTATCCTGTGTAGGGATTATAAATATATATGTATGTATATATATTTGCCTATTGCCACCTATTCTTCAGGAGCAGAACCCTTTGGGGGGTGTTTGCTTTGGGTCGGTCCTGTGTAGTCCCTCACGCAATGTGTGGGTCTGTGGGGGGATTGCCTTGGTGAGGCTCCTGACTTTCCCTGTGTGCTGTCCGTGGGGTTCAGGATTCATCTTGCATAGTTAGACATCTGCGACGTAGGTATCTGCATCTGAGCTAGTTATCTCACCTCCTTGCATATGAACCACATAGCAGTTGGCATGTCCAGGTGGTAATTCTTTTGACCTATTCTAGCTGTCTAATTTAGGGAGAGAGAGTGAGTCAAGCCCATGATCGCCCGTTCCTGTCCATTGACTGCAGGCGATGCAGACAGCTGCCTGGGACACACGTGTCAGCACTGTAGATCTCTGGTGTGAGGTGAGGGTAAGGCAATCCACGGCGCCTGGCTAAGGAGTCAGCGTGCCAGAAACTGGGACTGACAGGACAATACTGAATGCTCGAGCATCTTCCCTTGGATCTAAATCTGCCAGGTGGGGTTAGCAATGCCAAGGTTTTAACGACAAGCTGAAGGAAATCAACTAGTCAGTGTCTGGGGAGGAACTGTTGTTTTAATACAGCCATTTTTAAGCTTGTTGTCTTGGAAATTACCCTTATGTGGCTGGGTCACAGGAAAGTTTGGAATGCCCATGTGAAAGCTTTGCTTTTCATGTCCTCTAAAACTGGAAGGCATCCACCTGTGTTGCTGCTTTGTTTCAGGTCCACTATAGTCTTACAAGAAAAAAATTCTCACCAGTAAAAATTGTGACAATCAGACACTAAGAGCCACATGTTTGGCATTAGTTCTTATTTACTTAAACAGAATGCAATTTGCTTGCATATTTGTAAAATAACCAAGTATGACTATTTTTTCTCAGGGAAATTGCCTTCTTGCTGCTAGCTTTGTATTGGCTGAGCGTCCAGATTTCTCAGTAGTTCTTTTGGAATGATTTCATAGTCCTTCAGTTCAGCAAACCCAATCAATAATGTAAAGTTATAGATAAACAAAGTCATTATTTCAAGCAGGGTACTTTGGTGAAATTTCTTTATGTGACAGTGCTACTTTATGGTGGTTGTTATGCCTTACCATATTATGGACTAAGAATAATTTATTAATCTCAGATAATATGCTCTGGCTGATAATAAATATTGCAGCAATATGTAGATTTCAGTGGGCTTTGTGTTGAAAGCATCATTTAATCCTTTTTGTAGTGTGTTTTACAAACTTATTTTGACATGTAGCTTTCTAACAAAGAGCAGATTTGCTTCTGTACGCCTGACACCACTGGTGCTTATTACACAGCAAGAATAGCATTATATATTCAGGATCAAATCTCAGATTCACTCTAGAAATCTTTATGAAGCCAAGGGAAGAGAAGGCATTAGTCAAGCCCTAGAAGACCAGTAGAACTTTTTAAGGGACCCCATTGGAGGCAGCGTGCTGTTCCCTCAGCCTGGCAGCCCTTCCATCCCTAGGTAGCGCTGATGCAGTGGGGCTCAGGAGCCATCTCCATGGTACATAGTAATGCAAACCCTGAACAGGGCATTCATCTCTTCGTTTCCCTGTGCATCTGTGCAGTAAAATACATTATTTTACAGCATGCAGCTCTCTCTCCACACACACTATGTAAGATCTCCTACTTGCGGAGGCTGAGGGCACAACTGGAAGAGGCAGAGGGTGGTTTTTTGCACGAACTTTTGACTAGTGTATCAGTAAAAATCCAAAGATCCAGAAATTCCTCTTTCTGTCTCTAGACTCTTCTTTCCTTAGGGGTTGTAGGCGGAGGGAACCCCTTTGACGAAACCGTTCTTTCAAATAATGTCAAGGAGCAGGTGGACTATGTATATATACTGATGATGCTTAAGGTAGCTTCTTGTCTTTCTGGGTTGATGGAGAGACAGAAAATTCGGAGAGGAAGTCCTGAATACTTGTAGTTAGAGCTGCAGTTAATTCATAGAAACGTGATTTGTCATGTGAATGTGGCCGTGGTGACCTTTAGTGTGAATGCTTCTTTGCACTGAGCTGGGTGCCGCTGAGTGCTTGTATGAAAATGAGATTAGGGGCTTTGACCCTACCCCCTGTTCTCTTTGGCTGTATATTACGTGGTTAATACATTGATACTGATGTGATCATCTTACTTTATTTTTAAATTCTGCTGGCTTTTATTATTGCAATACAGCGGAAGATAGTTTTGGATACTGCACTAGCGAAAAAGAAATTCCACAGCAGACAGACAGTATAGCCACAGTACCAATATACTCTCTTAAATTGGTATGTATTTTTCAAGTCTGAATTTTTCTGCCTAGATCTCTTTTTTCCTTCCTCCTCTTCTTCAGTGTAAATCAAGTTCTGTGGTTGATTTTTGTCTCTTTTGAGGTTTATAACTGTGCTCCCCTCAGCCATTCATTTTCTACACTGGTATTTTCCTGCTTCATCTGCAATCATTACTACTATTGTGCTATTCATTATAGGGAACTTTCACCTCAGTTTTTTCTTCTAGTTACAGACAAAATACTTTGTCCTGAGTCTCCAAGAAACATAAGCGAGGGTGTTTTGGCAGTACTTGTGTGAACTTTGCTTCTCTCTCTTCTGGTACATCCGCCCTCCGTGAACAAATGCTCATTTTAAAACTGGCACACAATTGGATGGTGATTTTACAGATGGAGGACGGCTAGTGCTGGTCCAGAATTTCTCAATAAAGAATTTTTTTCACTGGAGAATGTTAATTTGTCAAAAGCAAAATCATGGGAATACATCAGTTTCAATTTTACTTTTCTCACGAAGATTTCCCCAGTCTGAGATGCGTTTTTCTGTTGCAGTAAGGCTTTAGAGCAGAAGATTGCACGGTTGCTGCAACGCTCCCAGGGGGAAATTGGATCCTGCACTGGGAAAGCAGAACTACCCATGGGCCTCCTGTCTCCCCACCGGCTGTTATGCTGTGTGGCTTCTCCTCAGCCTCCTCGAGAGTCAATCTACAAACTGAACTGACTTAATAAACATTAATAGAGAGAGAGGTGTGTATGCAGATATGTAAGTGAAAGACACTGGTGACGTAGAACCCTGTAAGGCAGGCAGTCATCTGTATTATGGTTGATGCCCCCATTGTGTCATTATTTCAGGGATGCTTCTGTTCTAGTTTTGTTTCATTTCTTGTCAGCAGTCTCAGATATGTTTCCTGTGGCAGAAAAGGTTTCTGCAGTGAAAAGTGTTGCTGGGGCAGAAGTTGGCTAATGACCCAAGGGCGCCATTGAACTGACAGAGGTGTTCTGTGTCTCAGCTAGCTTAGGGAACCTCTGGGCAGTACTGGACTGTCCAGTTTGGACATATCCTTGCAGCAAGGTTCATCTCTCACAATGTAATCTATCTAGAAGTTAGGCTCAAGTATTTTGGATTTCCTCAGGGGAGAGATGTGCATACTTCTAGGTCCAGTCATCTCATCACTTGTGATCATCTACCTTTTGGAGGTGCCTGCCTTCCCCAATGTTTATAAAAGAGCCTGGACAAATGGCTTAGGGAGAGTGATAAACCTTAATGTTGCTGAAGTTATGAGGAATCTCGCTCTATGTGATTTTCTAAGGCCATGCTGGAAGTCTGTGACTCGAGAGGAAACTGAACCAGTACATCTAAACTGTGGGCCTATGCAACTACTATAGGTGTGAATTCTCCTACCTACATGCAGTTCAGATAACTCTTTAAAAAAGTACTGACTTCTTCTACAGTGTATTTATATGGCACTTTACACACTTTCTTCTAGTAGACTTTCAGTTCTCAGAATCCTCTGTGTATAAAAAGGAATATCCCTAAAGCTGTACTGAAGGACTTCTACTGCAAGAACTTGAAAGCCCTATATACCTTTGGGAATTGCTGTTTAGGCACTAACTATGAGCCTTTGATTTCAGTAATCGAAATGGACCTATACTATTCTAAAAAGGTTCTTTTTTTGTTGGTTTGTTTTTGGGGTTTTTTTTTTTGCATGTGTGATATTTTACCAAAAAAAAGTTTAGTAACTTGTCAGTTGGGCAGTAAAATCAAAGGGTGCCATTCTGTGCATGCACAGAGATTCTGGGATTTTTGGTCTGGAAATTTCCCGGTATATGTCCCAGAGCCTTTTGCCAGGATAACAGATTTCCCATCAGCCAGCAATCATTAGGAACAAGTGCCAGGTGGACAGCAACTGTAAATCAAAAGCAGCTTCTACAAAGAAATTGACATTGCTGCCTGCTTGGAAAGGACAGTATTGCTTTAATGACAGTGTATTAGGAGATAGGGGTATTGTCAAATTGTTCCTGAAGAAAGATAATTTGAAAATAAAAGTGCTTTTAGCTTGGTCTACACAAAATGAAGTTTTCCTGTCTCCCCTGTAACAGTAAGTTACCATGACTGTTGAGTAGATGAATCTAGAGCAAGGAAACATTGTCATTAGGGTGTCTATTCTCTTGTTTCGAATCACTTTGAAGTGCTAGACATTGCTCTTCACTGCGTATTTTACCATACCATTGCTAGGAGGAATATTTTCCTTTCAAGAGAAATATTTAAATTAAGTGCATAATAAGCTGGAAGAACCAAGGAATCCTGGTTCTGTTAAAAGTCCACAGGCGTTTTACCATTAACTTCATTGGGTCTAATGATTAACCCTGAACTAACACAAGTCTGGATGCTAAAAAGAAAAAAAGTAACTCAAAACTTAGGCTATTTGGGAACCAGCATGGTGCAGCAAGAGAGGGATTTGTAACATGTATGCGCTCACAGATACCTTTCTGTATGTCTCTTTCATTACCTTTATCCATCACAAGCAAACTTTCAAAGATCTTGTTTCCCAGCTTCAGTTCAGTGTCTATATTGAATTGTCTCATAAAATTTCTTCTCAAAAATAGATTAAATTTGTTAATTAATTTAAATTTTAGTCTAAGAAGTGCCAGTCATGTCAAGGTAGTTATCAAACTTTGCCATTATTGGGATTTTACATTGCTAAACACATTTACACAAATATGCTTTGGAATAAAATGCCCCAAAACAATAGAGTATGTTTATAATTCATATAACACTTTTTATCTTTGGAGTGCTTTGCAAACATTAACTAATTAAATTGTACAGGTCCCCTGTGTGTTCAAATATTATAATTATCCGCAGGTTAGTGACTTGCTCAAGGCCATGCAGCAAAGCAGAGGATGAGCTGGGATCAGGAACATCTGCCTTCTAGTCCCATGCTTAATCCACTGCAATGTGTTGCTCCAGAGGGAAGCTTGAGTCGTTAGTGGTTAGGCATGTGAAATGCATTTTATTGATAGGGAGGCAGACATTGTGTAATTGCTTGAAAAGCATGACACCAAAGAATGAATTATAAATAACATTATGCATTGCTGCTACTCAGTTAGCAGTTTCTACACCTATTTGGCATCTGTTTCCCCTGTGATTCGTTATTCAGCTTTTTCTGTTTTTTCTTTTTAAATCAGCACAGAAAACAGAGGCAGAGCTGTGTGCATTAAGAAATCCAAAGCTGTGGCAAATACTCATCAGTGCAGACTGGATAGCAGAACACTGCCAGAAAAAGCCACAATAAAACTACCTGAGTGAACTGCTACCTTGACTTACTGATAAGAAAAAGAAAGACCATTGTCCTCTGCTGTCACTTGAGCCAAATTTACTTCTTTTTTCATTATCTAGATCAGATAAGTTGTTATCGGTCCTTTTCCATACAGCAGTTCCTGTGATTTTGGGACAGACAAACATGCAGCACAATTAAATCTTAATAGCAGTGCTTATACTGATTTATGGAAAAATGTTTCCTGAGTGTTTCGATCAATGCATGCAAAACCACAAAAAAAGTTGAGTGTTTCGATCAATGCATGCAAAACCACAAAAAAAGTTGTGTAGGTCACAGGTATGTAAGCTGCATGCAAAGGAGGGCACTGTTAAGAGGGGAACGCTGTTTAGCAAGGCATAATTGAGTGAGCATGTGAATACAGGGATTTTTAAAAAAAAAAAAACAACACATTTTTTCTACCTTTTTCTTTTTTCCTGCACAACGGGAAAAGATCGCGCTAGGTTTTCCCCTTTATTAGTTTAATCCTCTTTCACTAGTAGTGACACCACTGCAACCTCATTTCTCACAGCAAGTTCTTTTTAGGCTGGAGATAAAGGGGAGTGAAAGGAGGTTCCTGGATGATGGATATGGAAGAATTTTTTGTACTGAGCCTGCGTGCCAAGAAGGTGTTGTTCTCCATGTGTATGTGACTAAGGACATCAGTGTTACTATTCTGGACACATCACGAAAAGGATAATTGGAGCTTAAAGCCACCACACGTATGAAGTTACTCTAGCCAAAACAAAAGGAACTGAAAGCTGAAACAAGGACTAAAGCAACACGATGTCTGAGATAATAGCATCTAATCCTGAGGTGTGTCAGAAGTAATGATAGTCGCAGGTTTCAGAGTTGAAGCCGAGTACCTTCATTGTTATAGCCATGACAAACAAAAGATGTGTCAAGAATGAAGTTTTGGGTCACGTTTTTATTTATTTACCTTTCTGGGCTATACTGAGTTGCCACAGGATACAGCGGTGCAAGGAAATACAAAAACTGATGGAGGCAGAAAAGAAGGAAGAGACCAGCGTGGATCAGAGGAGGCAGCAATGGCCAAACCACACTTGCCTAGTATGTATCACTAAGCTTCGGCAGTCCGGAGCAAGCTGGCAGGTACTGAGGTCAGAGGCTGCCATAAAAAATACTTATCCTAAGGCCTGTTTACAGTATCTGCTGCTGGTGGAAATCTCCAGCGTTGCAAACAGAGCCTGAAAAATGAGATAACCTGGAAATGATCAGAAGCTGCCAGCAGGCATGAAAAGAAATACTTGCATTTATGTACTGGTTAAAAGTCAGCAGGAGTCTCAATCTTGTCAAAATATCTCCCTCGATTATTTGCATTAAAAATACGGAATCACGGAATCATGGAATTTTTAGAGTTGGAAGGGACCTCTAGAGATCATCTAGTGCAACTCCCCTGCTGATGCAAGAATGCCCAGAGCACATTACTCAGGACTGCATCCACGCGGGTCTTGAAAATCTCCAGAGAAGGGGACTCCACAACCNCTCAGAACTGCTTTCCAGCAGGTCCACCTCTAACCTATAGTGGTGCCTAGCATTCTTCCTCCCCAGGTGCAGGACCCTACACTTGCTGTTGTTGAACCTCATTAGGTTCTTCTCTGCCCAGCACTCCAGTCTGTCCAGGTCACGCTGGATGGCAGCGTGGCCCTCTGCAGTGTCAGTCACCTCTCCCAGTTCGGTATCATCAGCGAACTTGCTTAGGATACACTCTGTCCCCTCATCCAGGTCATTGATGAATATATTGAACAAGATCGGGCTGAGTATTGACCCCTGGGGGACACCACTAGTTACAGGCCTCCAACTTGACACTGCTCCATTCATCACAACCCTCTGAGTTCTGTCACACAGCCAGCTCTCAATCCACCTCGCTGTCTGTTCATCTAGCCCACACTTCCTCAGCTTCCTAATGAGGATGTTATGGGAGACAGTGTCAAAAGCCTTGCTGAAGTCAAGGCAGATGACGTCTACTGTTCTCCCCTCATCCAGTCAACCAGTTATAACATCATAGAAGGCTAATACAATATTTAGCATAGGGCCGGGATACTGCGTGATAAATAAGGGACACACAATGCTGTCAGATTGACGGCTTCACGTAGAAGTCACCATGGTGTTTCTCTTAAGAAGTAAAGGCAATTGCTGTTTCTGTGATCAGTTGCTTATCAGAGCCAAAGAGTCAAACCATTCATAAATAAGTTCACAGGAGGAACTGGAATAATGACTGAAATCTCAGTCATTAAATTTTCAAAAGCAGAGTAACAGGATAATATTGTATAATAAAATATTTGCTGAAAATTATTTACTCAGCTGAACAGGTTGATTCCCTTTGCACTCAATATTTCTACTTCTGAACTACTTGCTGTTTGTATTACATCATTTCTGAGATTCTTAGCCACTACTAAGCCATAGTCAAGATAAAATGTGTTTTTCCTGTTGCTTGAGAGGAACTACTAAGCACTTGCAGCTCTGTAACAGGTATATCTTTGTCAGTATACCGCATGCCATAGATGTACCATTATACCCATATGCTCGCAACATGCGTGAAATACTGCAGGTCCTCAGAACCAAAATGAACCATAGCAGCACCAGCACTTGAGACGAGGTGCAAATTACCTGCTTTGGGGGGGTCTGGTGGAGGTGTTTTGAGGTTATAAAAGAGATGATTGGCTTCAGCAGTGTTTCAGAGCAACTACACAAGGCATCAACGCTCCCCACAGTATAGTCAACACAGAGTTAAACACTCTGAAGTTCGAAGGGGAGAGCAACCATCTTCCTAGAGCCAGCTGCTTACCTGCTATGAGTCATCTCTGCTCTCTTTGGAGCTTGGGCTTCTGACCTGTAGTTGTTCATTAAAATACAGTTTGGGGGAAAGAAAAAGAAAAAAAAAAAGGCTTACATTGCCAGCTTCCCACTGTGGAAAATAAGAGATCAAGTACTTTGTTCTGAGCTTACCTATTTCTACCTGTTTTAAAACCCAGCGCATGTTGTCCTTTTCCTACCAGCCTTCACTCTGTTTCAAAATGTGACAGCCAGCGGCAGCAGTGGTGCAGCCACCCACGTCTGGCATAAAAACCTAGTGGTTAGAGCACTGACTCAGGAAGCCAGATACCTACATTTGCCAATTCTGGAACACAAGGTTAGGATGCAAAAGATATCCAGGAGCGGTCCTACAACGTCCTTTTCCTCTTCTTTTTCCTCCTACACGTGTGTTTTGTATTGGGAAGTGACTGTTACAGATCCCTTCTATGCTGAATCCGTGTTGTCAGGTGTGTTTTAGCCATTTTCATAGCACAGATAAGATTTTCATATCCCAAGCCCCAGAGCAAGGGCTGGGCATTTCTCTCCATGGTTTCTGGATCAGAGCAGAGGCTGGGTGGGAGGCCACAGCCATTCGGCTTTCAGGCAAAACAGAGAGGAACATAGTAAGTTTTAGGTGTCTGTGAGGTTGGTTGGAGGATGTCTGGGTGTCTTTCGCTTCAGTGCCTGGATACTGTAGGTTCTAACTGGAGTTTTAATTGTCTGCTAAATTTCTCACTGACAAAAATTCATCTTCACCAACTGTATTTTTGCCTGCCCTATTGCTTAGTTGCTAAAAAGGGACCTTTATGAAATGAAGTGTACAAAATGTAGAGTCATGACTTCTCGGTAATGTATTGCTGTTTGTATCAGCTTTAGGAATAAATACTTTTCCAATAAGACACAGATTATTATAATTTAATTGACATGGGAGAGAATGGTCAATGTTATGGTTTCTAGTTGCCATTTTTCCGGTGCATATTGATTTCAGTTGAGGGCTAATGGAGTAGGGGAGATATTATCCCACTGCCCTTTGATTAGGTACTGACACAACTGTGAAATAAAATCTGTACCTAGTGATACCATGGGACAGGTACCTGAGGAAGAGACTCTACACGGCGAGTGGAAAAAAACTGTGGAGAAAAACAGTATCAGATTGTGATAGAGCTAATAACTTAGACTTTGAAAATTCTTTACATCATTTTGTCGTCTTGGTAGCAGGATTTCTGTCTATCAGAAGTTTAACATTTAAGAAATGGCAAAATCAAGCAAACAGTAAAGAAGACCAGTATTTACTGTACACTTGAAGCAAGGAAATGTGAGAGGTTTGAAAGATGCAGTGCAAATTCTTGGGAGAAAATTGATTATGTGTAGGTTTCCAAGGTCCAATGGAAAGTGCAATTATATAAATCAAGAAAAGTTGCTTTGAAAATTTCTTTTTCACTTTTAACAATTGCTATGCCAACCTGGCCATTTTAATTGAGCATTATAAAGGATCCAAAATGTTTCCAGTGCAAATGCATTCAACTGCTAGTGTGCTAGAACATTTTTATGATTCATGTTGTTATTCTAATATTTTTGCTAGTTTCTTGGGCGTTGGCCTCAGACTAATTTCATGGTACATTTAAGTCTAAACCACAGAGAGAAGGACTGAAGGGGGTTATTCATGCACTTGGCTTCCTACAGGTTTTTCTTTTTTTTTTTTCTTTTCCCTAGTATGGTGGAACTGTTTCCAAAAGCCAGCTGTATGATGCTTCTTGTTTGAGCACAGGCAGTAGATCAGAATTTGTCAGTGAAAAGGAGCATTCCACGTAGTCCAAATCCCAGCATAGGAATTTATACAGCTATGACATTGTATATTTGTGTTGTTCAATATTCCAAGTAATATTCTAGAAGATTATCTATTTTCCCTGGAGTCTCAGTTTTAAGTAAAAAGCATTAAAGACTAGGTTTTTCAGTGATGTGTTGGGAATAATATTACTTAAGCAGCAGAATTCTGGGAGTGGGTGTTTGCTCCAGCCCCTATTTCCTTTTTGTGCAATGTCTGCCTAGTCTAGATTCTCATTAATGTTTTCCTTTTGGTCACTGATTATTTTTTAATAAGAAAATACGATCCACCATTACCACTAAGTGACACCTGGGCCCTTAAGCTTTGACTCTGCTCCCATGCAAATTAATGGCAGAGCTCCTAATCACTTGCTTAGCATTAGTTGGGACCTCTACAGCAATTTCAGTTTAAGAAGGCATTTTAAGCAAATGGGAAAATCCTAAAGTCCCTTCCACACTGAGGCTTTGTGCTTACTTTGCAGTAAGTGTTCCTCAAGCTTGTTTAAGTCCCCTGCAATTGTTTGGGGTAACTTAAAATTCCTAATTGTCTGTGTTCAATTTCCAGAGAGAGCATGTGGGGCTGTGCCAGGTCAGCTGTTAACCCTTTTCGTTTTTTCAACTCCAGGTATGAAGCATTTTATTGTGTATTATATAATGTTCTGTTTTATTGACAAAGTCTAGTAGCAGTGCTTTTCAGCTTTCTTTCCCTCTTTATGTCATGGCTGGGGATATGTGGGGCTGGGCGAGGTCCAAAGTTGATTTTTGCTATTGCTTTTTATATTTTGGGGCTGGGAGGGTGGTGGTGTGCATCATGGGAAAGCTGCAATATTTTTTTTTCCAAGTCCCAGTGACTAAAATATGAGAAGAGAAAAAAAATATCCTGTCTGATGTTTGATAATGCAGTTTAAAATGTTGAAAATAGTCTACTGAAATTGGGTAACCAAGTTAATGTGAATCAACATCGCTCATGTTATAATGGGTCATTGCCAGTTACCATGAAACAGTCAACAAGCAAAGCTATAAAATGCAGGAAGAGGTCTTTGCACACATGTCCTTGCTTTTTTTCCAAGAAAGCCAAAATTTTAAAACCTTAATGTATAATGCACCTAGTAGATGCCCTGCTTTAGAGTGCAGAGTTTACATACAAATTCGGGGCGGGGGGGGGGGAGGGCGGTGATTGGGAGGTTTCAGCAAGTGTTGTGATGCCATAAGGTGCCTCAGATTCACCTCACTTGCCCAAGTAGAAATGATGTCATATGACAAAAGGGATCTACCAGCACTGATAGGGTTCCTGTTTTTGTTGGATTCATTGCTGTTGTTTTATTGGGCTTTAAAAAAGTGTGCAATGAAATGTCCACTCTCAGTGTGCTTGCTTGCTTATTTGTCCTCCCCAGTTCTTTTGTTTGTTTTGTGGGTCCCTAAAAAGGTTCCTTTGGAGTCGTGTTCATTGTGTGACAAGTGTAAACCCATCAACTCACTGTTTGATTGGCTCTTAGTAATCCATGGGCCCTCTATCTGTGGAGTACAGAAGGAAAAACAACTTCACACATTCAGTATAAACAAATAAGTTGCAGAATAAATCTAATTCTTCACATCTCTAAGAAGAGCTAAGCTTCATAATAAAATTAAGAAGACAGCATGTTTAAGAGAATTACACTTTGAAATTGCTAATGAGTTGTCAAATACAGAAATCGTTCTTCAAATCTACTCCTATCTCCAATTTGCAGTTAAGTGCATTACAACTGGTATATTTATATTAAAAATTTGCAGGATCTTATTACTCAAACATTTTCAAAGTAGCAGCAGCAGCAACTTCTCTGTTAAAACCAATACAAATCTTTTAAGGTCTCCTTGGGTACGAAACTGAGACAATACATTCATTTTTTAAAAATCCTTAGAATTTTCTTTGATCTGGTTGAAATTATCAGTGCAACTTCAGAAATTATTCTGAAGAGCCTACTAGTCTCCTAAAATGTTGTGTTTCTAAAATAAATTTATATTGCAGATAAAATTTTGAATGTAGGCTCCTTTAGCCAAAATTAGCAATAATATTCAATATAATCACCAATTATATTAGCTTCCGTTCTATAGGAAACATTTTCAAGAAGGAGGCTTATGTTGTCAATTTTTTCCTCTTTTCAAAATTCTGTCAATATTTTGCTCAAAAAATTGCTCATGAATTGACTTGTAGAGTTTATGCATACCAGAACAATGAATATGAGATCCTACGAATGAAAACCCTTGAACAACATGCGTGGTTAGATGTAGATGAAGGTGGCATAAATCATCTCATGTCCCAGTTCTAACCACTGCAAGTTTGTTGGGTCTGACTGGAATGAGATGAGACTGAAATGTAGTATTTTGGTGAGGCAAATAGCTACTAATAAAAACAGAAACTTGGAAGAAAGATATAGGGTCTTTTATGTCGTTTTAAAATAAAGGACCAAATTGTTCAAGAAAGTCATGTCTGTCAAACCTTGTTTAGACCACGTGGACCCGTCTGTAGAGTGAAAGGTGGAAATGAGGCTAGTGAGATGAATATTTAAGTCAGTGTATCATTTGAAAGTATGAATTCTTATGGTGCACTTAAAACTGCTTACACTGCTAGAGGAGTATTCATCACAGCTGTTCTTGCTTCTTGGAGTATGGCGCTATTGCAGTTTAGAAGTGAAGTCTGCTACAATTAAATACAGCTATATGAGTGTATTTATCTCATTTGAATGAAATTTCATGGATGCCCAGTTGTTTGTTGTTTGGGTTTTTTAAATTTTGTATTACTAAACTTATCTTTTTCCACTAAACTTCAAGAAAGTTTTGTTCCATAAAATTACACTCAAAATTATGGTATTTTAGTTATGAAAGTACAGAGAAATTCTGAGATACTTGATTTTCTTTGTGGTGGCAGGGGAACAGAATGGATCACAAAGTCTTGAAGAAACATATTTTGTAGGCTCCTTTCCCCTTTTTTTATTGGGCTCGTGAAATCTACTAAAGACCATAAGTTTTACTCAAAACTGATCCCATGCAAATATTCTGCACCCGCTGACCTCAATGGACGGCCATAGGCTGGGACTGTTGCTGCAGTTCATACATGTCTAACTGTTCTTTTCCTGTTAAACGTTGAGCATTTTGTCCGTACTGCCTCCCCTGATCCAGAAGTGCCCTGATCCACCATTTCACTGGTGACAAAGTGATATTATGTGTGAGTTTCAGACATTGGCGGGCACAGTGTGCCTCTTCGTCCTTCATGTCTTGCAAACAGTACTGCTTTTGCTTTTGTATAATTTACCCCTGTTCTTCTTTTTAACACCTCATTCCACAGTCTTGGCCAGATGGGAGGTGTTTGGCAGCTGGAGGACCCAGATGCCAAATACTGGAATATAGCTTTCCTGCATTGGCATGTGGGTTCATGGCTGGCTTCTTGGCTTGCACCTCTGCTAGCTTCTTGGCTAGGTGTCTAGCTGGCAGCTGTATACTGCCTCTGGGGCGATGTTAGGGTCAAGCTGCTATGGAGTTGGATGACTTTCCTGATCTGAATTACCCTGCCGGACACCATTTTCACCTTAGTTTGCTTAGACTCTCCACTATTCAAAGATGAACGTTTGCACTGTTCTGTTTTATTCCTGCCATTTGTAAGACTAACTCAAAGCAGTAGTTCTCATTTGTCACCAGTTCAAAAAGAAAATAAGCATTGCAGAGTACACTGTTTCACTTGTTAGGATTCACATTCAGTCAGTGGGAATGTAAGGCCCAAGTCTGTACTTGCAGTTCATCTCTGGAACCAAATTGTAACTAGACAGCACAGGCTTTAAAAAAAATACATATCTTATGTCTAAACTGATTGCTTTCAGCCATGACTGAATCTAGCCTCTGTCAAACCACAAAAAAATACACATTTGGGGAGACAATCTGGATCATTTTTAAAGAAAAAGGATAAGCAATAATGATCATGATAATAAATAGGATGTTACTCGTAATAACTAAGAGCGCTGCCAGAAGAAAATGCTTGATCTCTGCCTGATTTGGAATGTCCTCGTTACATACTTTAGTTTTACCTCAGGTTTTTGGTTTTGTTTTTTCATAAATGAGGTAATGAAAAATTAATGCATCTAGGATAGCCAAAGCATTTGAAGTTATTCCCTAAGCTATGCCTTTTCCTCCATGCAGCTCAGTGCATAAACATTACTTCCAGTGGGAAAAACTGCAAAATCAGGAGGCTCTGGATACTTACAGTAAAATAGAGATTAGTCATACCTGCTATGAAATTTTCATTCCCTCACTCAGCTGTAATGAGAGTATGTTGTGCTACACTGGAGGCAGTGGTAGTGGTATCTCTATTGCATACTCACAAAACTTTTTTAACACTTGAGCAAATAGCTCTTGTACCTCACTTGGACACAAACCTGTATGTTTAACTTGTATGTTAGCCTGTATGTTAAGGTTAAGCTTTGCAAGGTGATCTGACCTCTGAGGAGAAGCACCTGAACTTCATATTATAGTCACTGGAGAGAGTTGCATGTCTCAGGAGCAAGCAAAAAGGAGACCCTACCCATCTAGTTTACGTGTATACTCCACTGATGGCCTAGGGAACATAAGTGCTTCCATAGGAATACAGCCCAGTTACATTAGCTAAGTCATTATGAACTATATAGGGAACCAGGAAGAACTAAAAGGTAGTCAGAGGTAGTCCACATAGCCCGTTCTGGATGATAATGGAGCAGGGATGATTCTTTTGAAAAACAAGCTGGCAGCAGCGACAGCAGTATTCCCAGCTTTTGCAGGAGAGCTTCGGTAACTAGTTTGTCAACAAAGTAGGTGACCTGAGTTTTAGGTTCTCAGCACAAGCATCGCAGAGATGTTCCAGTCATTAGGATCCTTGGCATGGGCCTCATCACATGACATACTCGGGGAGCAGTGGAGTCTCTCATCTTCCTTCTTGCTGAATATTGGCCATTGTACAGACAGGAGCACAGAAGTCACAGGATGGGAAGGAGAGTGGGTAAGAAGAGCCTGAATCCTACCTGAGCACGGACAGGACTGGGACTGTAGGCACCGTTCCCTGGAGCAACATTAAGCCAGAAACAGCTATGGGTACTGAAGTAGAGCTTTCACCATTCAACTCTTGGAGCTGAGTGTCCAGCTTTCTCGTATAGAGCCAGGATCCCATTTTCTATCCAACCTTTCAGCCTCATGGTTCTTGCATTCCTCGTCTCCGAGTAGACTTGCTTCCGTAGACGCTTACGCAGGAGACCCAAAGTCCTTATAGCTGGGTTATTCCTGGGATGGGGGAGATGCTGAATCAATCAACTCTTCTGTCTGAGAAGGACCTACAACCAAAGTCTCTTCTTCCCTGGGAAAATTACTTGACCATGAGGCTACAATACAAGTTGCTAGTGCCACCACCATCAACTCTGCCTACCTTTTGTGAGCTTCTTCACAAGACAGGCAAAGTTCAGGATGCCACCCTGCCTGTAGGTGGAAAATGGGCACCTGCCAGAAAGCGCATGTGTGAACATATGACTTGTGGTAGGTGCCCGAAGAAGCTCCAGCTTAACAGTGGCGGACTTCATGAAGGACATGCTGAGTAGGACTGTTCATGGGACAGTGGGTGGGAATGCAGTCATAGACCTAGGAAGGCTTTTGGGTATCTGCCTCCCAAATTAGGGTTTCAGCATGCCAGTTTCCACACTTTTCCACATACTCGCCTTCCAAACTGTATTTTCTCCATTCGAATGAGCAAGCTTTCAGTGCTTTTTAATGTAGTACACTTAAAGATGTTATTCCATTATCTAGAGTATTCCTTTCCCCCGTTTACCTGTTTCTGCCCTTTTGCCTCTCAAAGGACAGATCTGGCTGCCCTTAGTTTGTACATCTCAGCCACAATTTGTGCCCCATTAAAGAGATTCTTGTAACTTTCTGTATTGCAATGGCTTTGGAAATCATATATAAGGTAGATCAAATTATCTTTTTTTTTTTAAAAAAGGCAACTATGATTGTTGTCCCTTACGCATTCTTTTCAAGCAGAGAAACAATGTATGCTGTTAAAAAAGGAAAATAAACAGCTACAAAGATGTTTTTCCTTTCCCTTGCACCTCCAGTACATTCTGTAACCCAGTTACTGTAATTGTTTTTAAAGTTTTTTAAACATGCATACTGTCAAGAGGTTGCAGTAAAACAAGTGTAAGTATTTCTCATAAGGCCAATGTGACCGCAAGGGATGAAAAAAGATGACAGAACAAACAGAAAATCCCATGTTTTGTTTATCAACATCTTTTTTTGCCTAATGGCAGATACTTGCAGAGAGAATCTGTTTCCTTCAATGAAAGACTAGCTTAGGGTTTGCTGATTCCCAAGGCAAAAGGAAGGCATAGTTTCCAACTTGCAAGCTATTCATTGTGTGTGATGAGCTAAAGTAATTTGTGGATTTGTATGTTGCATTTTGACGTGATTAAATGTTTTAAGTCTATTGATTTCATGCTGGGGATTAATGATGCTGAATGAAAGAGCATCAAAGAATAAAACACGTTTACATGCCCGATTAAAATACTTTAAAAAAGAGCCAAAGTACCTATTATTGGATGAGATAAGAGCAGCATAGGACCAATCATGCATTCTGCATCGAAAGGAAAATTAACTTCTTTAGGCACAGAAAGAAGAAGATCGAAGATTTGATAAGGATTGACTATACCTTTCTGAATGCTTGACACTTGTGTTTGACTTGTTATTTTGGAAGAGGAGATTAAAGAGGTTTCATTATCAGTTGCCACAGATCTGTTTTACTGAACCAATCAAAGCATGATGCTTAGCTGCTTGGGATTAATGAGATGATGCTTTAACTGGAGAACTTGTTGGTGATGGCCTGTTAATGAAGGACGAGACCCAAAGATATTCAGTACAACTGTGGACATGAGATACAGTAAAGATGGTATTTGCCACTTTGAATTTGCATAATACTTTTAGATCTGTTTGCCTTAGCATATTAACTCAAAAAAATACCATTATCTTAAAATGTTCATAGTACTAATTGGTTTCTGCTTTCTGCAAATGTTCCTAATGGCTGTCTAGATTCATGGGTCATATCTGGGTTTGCAGTTAGGTGTCACATTCTGTTTACCAAGATAATAGTCGATGAAGATGGAAAAGACCTATTTGCTCGTTAAATCCATCCTGTTGAAAGCACAATATAGGCTCTTCCAATAGTATTAAACTGTTAGTACCCCTGATGTTAGCCAGAGTGCCAGGGAATTTATTTGTGCTGTATCTGTGGAGAAGAATGCCTTAATGATCAAGTTAGCTTGTGAAATACTTGATGCACATGAAATACTCCCTACCGAGCTGGGGAGAAGTTTAAACGTGCAATCTAATACAACTGAGTAAATATCTGACGAGGCCAGTTCATGCACACATTCGTTTTTTCTCTGCTGACGCTCTGATCCGGATTAGTGTATGTGAGATGAATTCAGCAGTCTGATACAAATTACAATTTGTTAGTCTCAGAAGGGGTTGAATGATTATCCTGGGTTTGTGGCAGTGGGGGGAGTTGACAATGTGAGGTTATTTTTTTTCCCCCACTTCCACTGCTTAATACAAGACCTGAAGCCCTTAGTTACAGAACAAAGTGTCTGAGCAGTAACCAAGCTTGTGCAAACCCAAGAGAAGAGTAATGACTGTTCCTCACAAGCTTCCTGCCTCAGTGCAGGTGCAGAAATCAGAAGTTCCTGAATAATTCATAAGGTGCAAATTAGCCCCAGCTTGCTCCCACTGCTCGAATTTTGCTTCTGCTTACCTACCTAGCTGCTAGAAAGAACAGAAATAAAGGAAGCTTGGGAAACTAGGGAGGGCATGGCAAAACGCGTTACAGTTTAAAGGCCAAAGTCACAGAGACTGCTGAATACTGGGTGTGTTTGAAGGCTCGGTGCTTATTGAGGAATTGGACTGTGCATTGATTATTCATGAAGTGTTTTCTCAGGCAGAAGTAAGCTCTGGGGACCCATTCCATTGCTCTCGGAGAGGGAAAAAACTTCCTTTTAAGAATTAGGTTTTTCCCACTTTTATTGTTACTGTTTCTAAAAATTATTGGTTAAAAAAAAAACTCTTAAAAGCTCATTTAAAGCCTATTAAGCTTTTTGAGAGAGTGTGCATTTATGTTTTTGCTGAACTCAAGGGTCCAGAGAAATTTGATGAGAAATTTTGGATGTTGGGATGGTTACTGCTTCAAGTAAACGTGGATTCCAAGAGCTTGTATGAAACTAGTTATATCTGAAAATGCAGTGTGTAATTAGCTTGTATTTTTATCATTTAAAAGGCAGCATTCCTCTATTTTAAATACTATTAGTGATGGTTACCCTTTCTATTGGGTTACTTAGCTACTTTTCGGCCTAGAACGAAATGAGAGGCTGGTGGTGCTTAATCCTTCTGCTGCACAACATTGCAGCTCATCCAAATATCAAGTAAAAGGTTTTGCGGAGCACTGTTGTTACGGGAGAGGGGAATTCCTGACATAGATCTTTGACTGGTTCGTGTGTCACTGTGCAGTATAGAGAGGAGCTGGTCTGAAAAAGGCAGGTTCCTTCTGCCATGTAGCTGAATATCGCTTTGACATCTCTCACGTGGGAGATGGTAACATTTGACATCCCCAGCAGGAGCAGGAACTAGGTAGTAAGTTCTCCCTATTGGCAGGTGTTCATATGGGGAAAAACTCTCCTAATATTTTTGCTGTGCTGAATGTGAAAAGACAACAGCAGCAAAAAAGCTTCTTTTTAGTGGTTTGGTTTTTGGTTTTGTTTGTTTGTTTGTTTTGGGGTGGTTTTTTTGACCTATACCCCTTCTTTCTCCATTCCCTTCTACCCCACGCCCTCTTGGCTCCCATGTGCAGCAGCGAGGTCACGTTGCAATCATCTGTTTTTGTATTTCCCTCATTTGGGTGGCTGGAATAGGAGCTGGCTCTCATTTCTAGCTGATTCTGTCATTTCCGCTAGGCCCCAGCTTGGGTGTGTGCCAAGACCAACAGGTGATCCTTGTAGCTGCAAAACAGCAGGAAGAAGGCTGTGCATGTAGGAGACGGTGCACCAGAGGGGCTGCCTGGCCCCGCTCCATCTTTCTGTATAATTAACGCCCCCCTCCCCAACCCCCCATACTGAGCAGAAAATCTGTGCAGAACAGCTTAGCTGTGGCAGCCATCATAGGGAAAATGTGAATAAAGAGTCCTGGAAGAATATCGCTTGTGCCAGCACAGAGGTGCGCGCTCTGTCTTAGAGGGAAACCATGGTTGGCCCTTTATAGGAACAGAGGCAAAATTGTATTAGCTGCTGAAAAGTATTACACACTCTGTCAACTGTTGCAGGAAAATATGCATTTTAGTACATTTTGGTGCTATGCTATGGGTTTTCTTATTTGTACAGGAACTAGTTTGGAATGAGGTGATAATTCAGTTTTTTCCCTACAAGAAGTAGCTTGCAAAGTCACATGGAAATTATTTGGGCAGAGAGTTGGCTCTGGTCAGGAAGGGCCGTCTCGAACTGTGGAGGTGGGGGCAGCTGGTGCAGGAGCCGTGCAGGCTCTGCAATCTCTGGGTGTCTCCGCCACGGAGGCATGACTGTGCGAGGTTTTGCAGGGGTAATTTTTAGAACACATGAAAAATTTCCTGGAATCCTCAAGACAACCTCAAAGAATTCTTTTTTTCAGAGGAAACTCCTAAAGGACTTTTTTTTTTTTTTTAAATGAAAACAGTTATATTTAGGAGATGACAGTGGTTTAACAAAACCAGTTTCAAAACATATCTCCAAGGCTTAGGTTAACCCCTTGGCATGTACCATAATGTGAGATAATGTGTCCCTGGAAACCCTAACTGCATGTTTGTGTTTGTGAGGCAGGCTGATGTTTTAAGATAGACACTTGGTATCCTTAATCCTTTGCAAAATAGATGATATCTCAAATTCTTTCTGCTCGGTACACATGGAAGCCAAATTGCTTCTCCTACCTGTGGAGTCAGTGCTAGTAGTTTGAAAGCTGAAGGTTGTATATAGACAAGGTATAAATTCTCTGTATGCATTTCTGTAGGGAGCTGAGCTTTCTCTCAATGCATTACAGCACATCTCCGCAGCAAGGCTAGGCTGCCGGCAGAAGAGAACTGGGAACCCTCGATTAGCTCCACTGGTGAAAATGAGATATTGCAGCAGATCTGCACAACAGCAAGCATTCGCCCTGCCTGACTGTTCCTGCTCTATGCAAACCAGAAACACAAACAGTAACGAGAGTAAACTCGGTTATGAAACATCAACATATTTAGTAATGCTTCTAGCAGCTAGCTGTCTGCAATCCTTTTAACTAAGCCGGCAATCTAGGATTTCATTTCTCTGTGCATTGTTCTGCAGTTTGTCAGCCATCTGAAGGGGGAGGAAGCACCCTAGCAGGAACACATTGCATCTCAGGGGTACATCATGTGTGTGGAAACCTAAAGACGATCCAAGACCTGAATCACAGCAGATTGTTGTGAATACACACTTTGCTTCCCTTGGACATGTCACCCCATGCTAGATGGTGCACTGATGGACACTAGTATCTCATTTTTTTTTTCACTTGTGCCTTTTCCTTTCTCAGTGCTGGTTTACTGCCTTTGCCCCCTTCCAAAACCTCTGGTGTATGAGCCTATTAACAGGGACTGAGGTGTTTCCATCAAAACATTCGGAATTTTTCTCTTCTCTTATCTTATGAGACCATCCTAATGCCTACATTTGCAGTGGGTCCTAGACAAACCTGAATAGTCCCTCTGGCAGGCTGTGCTGTCCCTCTTGCTTCCCCTTGGGTTAAGGGGCTAGCGGAATGATTTCTTTCTCAGATATTCACCACTGGCTCCTGTGACCTCTATAAAACTCCTGGGCATGGCAGAATGAAGCAGAAACTTTTATCTGTAGGGTGGTCAGAGTGAGCCCAGTGATTCCATTTCATCAGGAGGCAGCAGTATCAGCTGAGGAGGCTGGAGAGCAAGCAGGAATACTTCCTGCCTGCATTGGCTCAGTGCAGCCCAGTTCGGGCAAAAACCCTCCGAAGAGTACTGTAGGTGGGAGAAAAGCATCCTTCAGTGGCCCCCGGAAAGGCAAGTTTTCCAGTGCGTTTGGCAGGCAGCCTGGAGCATATCCATTCCTTATGCCAGCCCTGTGGAGCACTACCCCTTGTGGTTCTCCCTCCCGCTGCAGCACATACCTTACTATTATTAATAGTCCGGAGGCGCCAACAGTGTGCTTTGTTCTGGACAGTATGCAGTTGCCCAAAGAGCAGGGAACCGTGTGACAACTGTTTTTGTGCTGGTAGATGGATTTGATAAGGAGCATGCTAGTTTTTCCTCCTCTTTTTTTTTTTAATGAGCCTTCCTCTCTTCTGCCTCCCCCCTGGGCTGTCCTCAATGCACTCAGCAGGTGAAGGATGCTGTAATCCCTCTGACAGAGAAGAGGGGGGTGCTGTCGGGACTCGGTGGTGTGTGGGAGCAGCAAGCTCACACACAGTATTGTGACACTTCAGTGGGAGTAGATCAGCTACACCAAGTGGGCTGTGCAGTTCCCTGAACATTGAGCCCTAAAAGTCAGATGAAGAGTGAGCAAGAGAAACAAGTTGGCTGCAAGTTCTTCTAACTTAGGCTGCAAGTGTGCAGAGTCCCATGGTGTGGTTTGTTGGTGCATGATGTAGTGTGTAGGGAAGTGAGCTGCTGCTGTGCATTCGGCCTGGTGCATCTTGGCCTGAAGACACGGACTTTATCGTGCCGTCGCTGTGAAGTCAGCGAAAGCTTCAAAATCTGTGGCTGCTGTTTGTTGAACTGAAAATCCTTAATAGTCATATTTACTTTGGAACTGACAGAACTTTCAAATATATCTGCTTTTAGGCTGCAAAACCTAGGTGAAAAAAGATGCAGATTAGCATGCAAGCAAACAGCACTTTTGGAAAAAACAGTGGATTTGGAAAGCATGCTAACAAAATGTCTGGTCACAGGGATTCCTCTGAACTCAGTGTGGAACAAGAAAAATAGGCAGCATGTGCCGAATCTCATGTCCCCCAGATTAGTAACTGTTTAATGTTATTCCTGTAACCCATATACTTCCTCTTGTTACACCACCTCCTCCTGTTTTTCCACCCTATGTAGTTCTACTGTTTCACCAAGTATTAGCTGGCTGCAGCTCATAGTTTGTCTTTTTAACTACTTTGTGAAGTACCTAGTGCTCTTTTGGGTGTTGTAGAAGAAGTAGTAGTAGTAGTAGTAGTAGTAGTAGTAGTAGTAGTAATAATAATAATAATAATAATAATTTGCCAGGTGTACTGTGTCAAATTGTTCTTGTATTGTTTGTTGTGCAAACACCAAGTCAGGGTGACTACTGAATGCTGATAACTCAACTGTAAGGTAAACCTCTAACACAGGAAAGGAAATGGTCTGTTTTATTTATGAATACACTCAGAAACAATGTGTGCCTTCCAGTATACCTGTGCTTTTTTAGGATAGCACATTTTACTTGGATGCAGCATTGCCAAAGGTCAATAATAATCAGGGCTAAATGACTTACAACACAAAGGTAATGAAACGCTCTCATTACACTGGTCATCATTTTCATTGTTAATTCAATGTTGTTTAACTTTTCACTGGTTTCTCTGGTACAAATGTGGCAGTGAGACAGCCAAGCTGAGCCATCTGCTGCTGGTGCTTGAAAGGTACAAAAAGGCACCACAAAGAAAATTGATTGACCGCAGTTGACCGTACTAGGGAGAGACCTTACTTGAACCAGCAGTAACTGGAAGGAAGTGTAAACTGGCTTTAATTCTCTAGCAGACCTCTGAATATTAAGGATGTACACAGCAGTTGGGAGGACGCATTCAGAGTCTAGTCATGTTCGGGATCACATCCCTTCTGCTTTCTTGTTGTCATTGTGGTTTGCAGCTGAGGGGAATTCTCTAGCTTTTGGACTTAATGTTAGATATGTAATTGGGTGGAGAATTAATGTAAACTTAAAATAATTCAGTTTCACAGTCATTATACTCCTTAGCTTTAAATTATTTAGCTTTGTGTCTCTGGTATCTCCCAAAAGCCCTGCCATTACTGATCGTCTGACTCTCTTTATTAGCTTATATTTTTCCCTAAAAGCAAGGCCTCGTGTACAGTGTAATTATCCAGCAGCGCCGATTAACTGCATAATTCTCTTTTCTGTAAAACTGCTGTGTAAATTACTTTTCATTTCACAAAAATGACTCATCAGGCAATTTCGTGGAGGGGTTTTTGTTGTTCGGGTTTTTTTTAGGTTCCCCTTTCCCAGCCACCCTCTCCATCACTGTGTCATGGTAATATCGTTAAGTACTGTTGTGTATGATCTTGGTGCAAGCACTAAGCCCTACAATGATTTCAATGGAGAACATTAAAGTGCTTTCCACGGTATTGTTACTTCTACCACCAGACGTGATCAAAAGTTGTTAAGATATCCTGCTCTTAGAGTAAGGATGTTTTTAGAGAAAATTGTCTTAACAATAAGATCGAGGAGACTTGTTCGGTTGAGCTAGCTGTTGAATTCTCTGCCACTTCTCAACCTTTGCTGCTTCCAGTATGCTTCAGTCACCTCGGCAGCCTATGTGTCCTATTCTTCTTTGCTGTTGTTCCTTCCCCATTTGCCTTGGAATGGCTTCTCACCCTTCCTCCACAGACACACCCACCTACCCCCCTCCCATGCCCTTAGGTATTTCTCCATGCTCCCTACACCTGCTAGATGGTACTGAGAAGATGACATGTCCTTGTGGGACTCTAAAATACTCTTGAATAGGAAATAGAACTATGCTCCTCAGCTTGTCATCTGGATTCGGCCTGAGCAAAACAATGGACAATGTATAGCAAAGAACCCTGCCTTGTTGGACTGGTGGATAGCCTGGATGTTGCAAATTAAACCTTTCCTTTCTGATGAGCGTGATTCCTTGGGTCTGACATTTTTAAAGCTGTCATTTGTTGCACGTGCCATGTATTTGTAAATGTTCTAAGCAATGTGGGGTTTGGAGGTCATCCTACTCCCATATGGGAGTCCTTCACTGAAGCTGGCATTTGGTTTCAAAAGGACATGTTTCACTAATGTGTGCAGAAACAACTGACCAAAGTCTAAAAGTCCTTCCTACTGAGTCAGTTCAAGCGGACCCAGTAACCTGGCTAGTGTTTACTGAAAGAGCAGAAAAACTGAGTCTGTATAGAGTGATTCTTCCTCTGGAATACCTATGTCCCCTCCCTCTATCCATCTTTGAAGCTTTATAGCTTCAAAAAATCAGTAGTTTATGCACCTTCAGCCTCTGAGGCTATTTCTTGACCTTAATGTTTAATATCCATATATGGCCCTGCTCTTTGTGAACTTGTCTAATGCTGCTTTGAGCCCATTTATTCTCCTGGCCTCTGCAGTACGCGGTGGCAATGAGTTCCAAGTATGTGTTACTTAAAAAAAAAAAAAAAAGTTCTTCCCTCTGTTCAGTTTAAGCCTCCAGTTCTTAGAAAAAATAGTGAATAATCACTTCCTATCGTTACATTCTTGGCTGTGCAGAGCTCTGCTATCTCCCCTCGGTTATCTCACAGATTTGGCATTCCCAGGGTAACATGGTTGTGGGCCAGCTGTCAAAGATGTGGCTGAAATAATGTTCACAGGGAGAGTTTTCACTCTGTGCTTTCTTCTCGAGACCAAATTAATCCTAGATCTGCCATTGTTTGAATTGGTTACTAAGAATAGGATAAATTAAAGAAACATGCTTCCCGTGATCTATTCTATCACTCTTTGCATTCAGAACATCACTACAAATCATTTCTTGTGGCACAAATAGTTGCAGAGCGTAAAACTGCTGAAATGCCAGTCATTTAGCTGCTCTCACCATTTGCTTCTAATGAGTTGGTAGCTTGTTCAACCCTCTGTTTTTTAAGTATGACAAAAATGATCCTCGTTGCTGTTCTGCTGCTTGAGCTACTGGCATATCCCTGTAGAGCTCCTCATTTCTGCAGTGCCAGGAAGAACTAGGATTACTGTACCAATTGTTCTAATTATTTCCAAATTTCTTTCTCTAGCTTGTATTTCTGGAGCTGATTTGTTGTCTTTTTACATTGTTTTATGTCTTTTTTTTTTGTTTAATCCCATGCACCTGCACTTTTAGACTATATGTCCTTTCGCTAATGTTCTGTGTGCTGCTGTGAATTACAACAATGAGCAGATGGAGTCAGACAAATAAGTATCTTTTATGATTAAAAAAAAGTTGATTTAATATGTCTAAAAATGCAAACATGTATTTTCTGTTATGTATTTTCCTGAGTTTCAGACTTTAACCACTTGTGTTAAAAATGATCCTGATACAGTTATTTCCCTGGTTCTTGTAGTCTCAGTGACCTTAACAACCAGTATTTTTGTTGACATATGGCTTGACAAATAAAGGCTGAAATAGTAAATGGACTATTCTCTTTGATGTGTTTCATAACTGTTTTCCATCTGACATTCGCAGTACTGTTTTAAATGTTTGATTATACTCAAAGTCATTAGAAATCTATTACATATGTCTGACTTTGAAGGGAGAGAAGTAACCACTGGAATACACTCCTCCACCTGCCCCCAGTTACACTGCAACATTGTGACTGATAATATTTTCTCCTATTAATTAGTTTCATTGTCACGGCATAGAGATCACTGTCTTCAAATCTCCATAGGCCTTCAACTAGAGTGGCTGTCAATACTGAGGACAGATTTTTGTGGGATGTTAGGGAACACTATTGTTCAGAGCACCATAAACCTGGTGTTTTCCCTTACCGTGTTTCAGTACACCTCTGTGCTGTAGAAGGGGTTTGCATCAGTATGTGTAATAAAAAGTTGCTCTATATTAGCAGTCCCTTCCTTGTAATTGGAGAAAAAGGCATAAATGTGTTGCTTTGCAGCAAGGATCTGCTTAGTTGTAACAGAGGTAGGGCTGTAAACCATGCTAAGTCATAAAGGTCACAGCTTCTGTGAGAAGTTTCTCTATTAATAGTCTGTAAGTATTTTGTTTCTGCCAAGCTTGTGCTTAGAACCAAATTAGTCCCTCATTACAAGTCTGATACATTAAAGTCAAGGGTGTATCAGCATGCCCTGTGTTGCCTCCAGACACCCTCCATGGTCCCTCACTCAGACTGCATTTTTGTATATGTATGTGTATGGCAAATACGAGTAGACAAATGACTAAGCAATTTGTTGGGCAATCAAACAACTTGTAAAACAAATGAGTCTTTTTTTCTTTCCTTTTTCTCTGCTCTTAAATACATTTCACAAACTATCACCTTTTTTTATCAGCTGTGTGGAAATGGTTGCCTTGATTTCTCAGTGTCACCTGCTGCCTTCAGTGTAACAGCTAAAGATACTGTCATGGATAAATAAATATTTGATGTTTCTCTTGGTATGACTCCTTTCACCAGTAAAGTAGATAGGTGAAGTTCATTCTGCTTTTAATGGAGAGAGGTGGACATTTCCATCCATTTTAAAACATATATGTTTAAGATACTTGAGGTGAATTATCCCAAGAATTGCCAGTTTCTCCCTATGTCTGTCTTTCCTTTGGCCCTCAAAGGAGTCTAACCAAACCAGTTAACTAAGCTAGAACAGAGAAAGAGAAGGAGTTTTGAAGAGGATATAACAAATGTAGAGGAGATACAAGATAAAAATACCATCCTGGAGGAAATATACTTCCCTGAAAATTAGTGTGTGAGTTCTTACCCTAAATGCCATAAAACGGGCACCCAGTGAAAGCCAGAAAAGTGGAGTTTGAAGGACTAGTTATCTGGAATCATACACCTTTGTGTTCAGTAGGTATACAGGACTGTGACTCAGGATTTCTTATCTTCATATACTACCCCTGTTATCTTAGATTTCTTATGCCCTGGCTTTTAAGGATGGCCGAGTCACCTATATTTTCCATTCTAGATAATACCTATTGTAAAAAAAAGGAAAAAAAAATGGGCAGTAATTGCTCTGTATGTCATTCCTTTGTCTGAAAAATGGTAGTAACGTTGTCCATCAGCCTCACTTGGGTATGGAGAGAATAAATTAATAAATCTGAACTCTGTTCAGATATTATGTTGATGCTCGTAGTAAAACGTATGAATTATAGATAAACCTGATAATAATTGAGAAGAAAGGGAAGAAGGAGGTGTACTGCTTCATTTGCTCTCTTTTTGCTCCCTCTAGTAGTATGAAAAAGGATTGTTCATTACTGTAGTCCTAAGGGTGAGACCACTGGTGACTTATGATGCTCTCATAAATTGAGTTGGGCCCTCGAGATAGTTTTTAAAGTGGCCATGGTTCACATGTCATTTCTGAATCGTAATTGTGTTAGACCCAAAAGTAAAGATTTTGATCCCAGTGGTGCAAGTACACTCGTGCAAGCAACCCTTTGCACCTTCTGTGAACATCCTTAACTTCTGTGGGGTCCCACATGGACACAGGTTCAGCCATCTGGATCCAGTTGTGGGATTTAACGTTTAGATCCACCAATTTCAGTTTTTTACCCTAAGGCATACCACAAAACAAAGAACTACATATGTCAGTGTTGGATAGTCAGAGGTTTCTCCTTAAAAAGCATTGGGATAATGTTAATGTGGTCTTCTAGAAGACACTTTATGTCTGGGATGCCTCAGTTGAGATGTGACAAGGAAGTTAAGTCTATGTGGGTGGAAGTCTTCATTTGTTGACTTAATGTTCGAGTCCTTTAACAATGACGTGACTTGGTGATATTAGTTAGTTTTCCAAAAGTAGCGGGGATAACTTGATTGCACAGATGAATGGACAGAGTCCAGTCCCTGTTCCTCACCATGGGCTTTGGGCACTTTTCTTGTGTGAGTACCAAAGTTCAGCCAAGTGCCAGTGAATCATGCCAGGTAGGGCAGTGCCACTTCTTAGTTGCATAACCTACTTCTCCATAGGGTTAGAGGCACCTATGGCTTGGGATGGAGGGGGAAGAAAGCAAAACTGCTGCCATTATTAGCTACCTGTGATTACATCTTTTCAGGTGTATGGTAAAACTGCCCTGTGAGAAACATCATGCAGTGATCATGTAATTAGTGATGGTGGTCAAGTAGAGTCTAGTAACAGGCATGCTCTGTATTCAGACTTCTTAAAATTGTCTGATCTTGCAGTAGAGTGAGTCAGAGATGATTTCAGAAGTTAGACTTTATATTTTTTGTTTCTTACATGTTGATACGATTCTTATGGTACTTTATATCAGTCTGCTAGTCTTAAATCCCTGTTTCTCAGAATCCTTATTCCTATGCTTGTCATAGAAAAGTGCATTTCCTGACTGCAACTGGGGAAAGGTAAGGATGAACGTACCTATTGGAGTTTTCTGTATTTTTATATCCTTTATCATTCCACAGGACCGTGTGTATGCCTCACAGCAAGGCAGCTAGGTCCACACTTAACTTCCGCTTCACCAGCCTTAGGATATTTGGGGCCTCAAAATGGCATGTAGGGGACTGAACTGTGTGGTTTTTATACAGAAGAAAGAAGTCCATGAGTTGTGAAGATAGCACAAGCATAACCCTAGTATACAACGTTAACATGTTGATGTCCTAGGGCACTGCATTAAGTACCCCTCAGCAGTTAACTATTCCAAAAGGCAGTTTCCTGAGTGATCTGCAGTGTCCCCGTGTGTCCTTACCAGTAGAAATAAGACCATCACAACACGTGTATCTGGGCATCCTCAAAATGCTGATGGTAAATGTGAACTTGAAGTCTAATAGCTTGGTTTTGAAAACACGTTTATGGGAAACTGCACAGAGGGGACTGATCCAGCTGAACTGGAATTCTTTGCCCAAATAAAATTGCTTGTGTGCTTGAGGGCTCACAGAATCAGCCTCTAATTGCAACAGTTTACAGATATTAAGGAATTATGGGATTTTAGAAATCTCTGTTCAAGATATTTCTGTATTTCCATTTGATTTACATGAATGCCAGAGATGTGATTGCATCAGAGTGTGTGAGAAATGCTGGAGTTGGAGGAGGTACAGTACCCTACCTGATACCCATGATAGGGGAAGACACTAGCAATAGGGTGGGGGAAGGACATACACAGAAAAATACAGAGACTTGCCAAGACTGGTGGCTGAGTGGCAAAACTAAATGCAAATATTAGGAGAAGGGAAAAAGGAAAGGAGTTCAGACAAGGTGTTCTAGCTTGAGCAATAGCTTTCCTTATGTGTGAAGTTTTACGACACATAAAGTAGCCTCGGCTCATCTAATAATCTCCACCAGCATAGTGTCAGTACACTGTGCCTAAAGAGAGAGATTTGTAAAATTGTTCAGTGCTTTAAAGCCTTGTTCTTTAGGTAGACTTTTTTCCTGGTTCAAAGTCATTATGAAATGGCACCTTTTTGTTCTGTTTCTTCTGTGTCTCTTATCTTTTCTCTGTCCTTTGCCCCCTCCCTTTCTATCTGAGGGGTTGTCGTTAGACAAAAAGAAGCACTGTTTTTCTAACATTTCTCCAGGTGACTGATAGGGGAAGGGGGAGGGGGAAAAAAATCTTCCTTTTTTTTTTTCCCACTTTAGGCCTCAGTTATTCTGTATGCTTTGAAGAATGGTGTAGCCTAACCGCAGGAATGGCCTGATTTCTTCTACTGAAAATACCTTCCAGTCATCTTCCTCAAACTGTGCACTTTGGAGCACTGAAGTCTTCATTTTGGGGGAAGAGAAGGGAGTATGGAATTATTTGGAGAGTTAAGGAACAAAGACCAAGAAACTAAGGAAGGAGAAAACTAAAACCTGAAGGAAACTGCTGCCATCTAGAGTCGAGACTTAACATTGATTGCATTTTGAAGGATGGCATTCAATTAACGTATATGTGAAAACAACGGTAGAGGAAAACCCCTCAGATCAATTGAATTTCTTTCTTTGCTTTTCATTTCAGTGGGAATAGTGGGAACTTCTAAAAGTATTTTGGATTTTTAGTATGTGCTTTTTTGTGTACAGGTTATCTAGGTATATTAATTCCGATTAAAATTTCCTGATCACATATAAAAATTGAGAAATAACATAGTGCTAAAAGGAAGACAACAATTTACAAGTAAATACACATTTAAAGGAGGCAACAGAAAGTTGCAACCAAGCTGGGCACAAATATCTGAGAGTGAAAGCATTCCCTTCAGTGTTGTACGATGCAATTTTCATTCATATCTATGATATCATTAGGATATGCTGTAATATTAAGCAGCAAGATGTAATTTTTCTTTTTTTCACCTTTTAAAAATTTTAAATTTTGTAGTATAATGTTAAATCTCAAACTTCACCTAACAGTCAAGTTGTAGAGGGGTTTTGAGCTTTCTTTAAAATAATAATTTGGAGCACAAACTGTGTGACATCAAGATCAACCTGAAAAAGTATGTGTGTAGAAGCTAACCAAGCTGGTTAGAAGCTAAGCTTTCTTTCTAGAGAGAATGAGAGAAAACAGATTACTCAGTTTCCATGAGTTCAAACCCTGGAGGGATTTAGAAGGACAACAAACTACTAATTGAATGAAAATATGTTTCATTTTAAAAATTCTCTATTTTTGTAGCATAAGCAGGTACCTTTTTAAGATAGCTTCCAAACATGAACAAGTCACTCTGGCATCCTACTTTGGTTTTAGACTTTAAAAATTAATTACATTTTTGGAGTGGCATGGCCTGTCCTTACCTTTCTGACCAATTTAAAATTTGACCAGAATTTTAAACCCTATTTGCCATTTCCTGGCTGTATTCCTGCAAGTAGTTGCACTGAAAGCAAATTGGATTTAGAAGAGTACATGTAAAGATGCTATCAAAATGTGGTCTGGATTAGGACTTGTTAACTGACAAGCATCTTTTTGTTTGGTTTTGCTTGATATAAAAAGTCTGCTCAATATTTTCCAAGTCGATTGCATTCTTCTTTGCAAGGACTTGCAGAATATCGTGGGAGTACAGATGGAAAAGCAACCCGTGTGTAGAAGGGCATATACAGATGGGCTGTTCCCACTGTGGTGTCACAGGGCTTTTCTCATCTCCCTCAAATGTTTCTCCAGCTCCAGCCTCTCAGTCCCTTGTGTAACACCATACGGAGAAGTTAGCACTCAGACAAGGTGGTAGCATAATGGGAGCAGGGCAGGCAGGCGAAGAAGATCCAGTGCAGAGTTGGTTGGTGTGAGGCTGTGACTTTGGACTTAGAAATCACAAATAAGAACTGCATGTTTGTTTGTTTTACATTTCCCCCCCTTCTGATTACAATTAGAAGTCAGAATTAGCGACCTTAGCCTGGGTGATTCAAAGGCTTGTAGTAACTTGAACTGGGACGGTGGCAGACACCTCTAGTCCTGTGTCACATTTGGTACCCCCACTTGTCTAGTCCTCCTTTGCTGCTCCCTCTGCCCCTGATTGTCCAGTTTCGCAGTCCCAAGGGAAGATCCAGCAATAGGTCCTTCTGGGAGGAGAACTTGTCTTGCTGTTGTGGTTTGGGCCGGGTTGGCCACTCAGGCGGAACAACAGATGCTCTCCCCTGCCTCCCTTCAAAGAGAAGCACGAGAGAGAGTCTGTCTCTCCCAGCAAGGCAGCACCCCACTGAAGTCTGAGTTTGCAGAAACAAGCAAACACTGTAGATGAGACCAGGTACCTCTGATCTCCTACTCTGGGGCAATCAGAAGCTCCCACTCTTGTGTTTTCATTAGGACTGCGAAGTAGACTGCCTCACAGCACAGCCTCTGCATAGAACAACATATCCCATCCAGTTCCCAAAGGCGTTAGAAATCCCATTGCATGCTTGAAGGAGTATAGGTATGGTGTTTGATGAAGAAAGGGTAGCAGACTGTACCAACTTGAATCTACATGAATGTCCCATCCCTAATGAATGGCTTGCAGGGTAGTGGAGTGGCCTCATTCCCCTTGGTGAGTTGCAGATGGGGGCAGGGGAAGGAGGACAGCCGTCAAGTGAAGCACAGCAGGGCTGGGCTCAGCATGGCATACACAAGCTCAAAATACTGTGCCTTAATATTTGGTGCTGGGTATGCTTTTAGAATGGATACCTATTGGCATTACAGCATCCTTATGTTTTTTCATCACTGGTGCATCCTACTTCCAGAGCCTTGATATAACTGTTAATTAGCAAAAACATTTTGAGTAAGTTTATGTATTTCCATTTTCTGTATAGAAGACTATGTTTCAATTAGCCTCCTTTTCACTTTTGTCATTTGATACTATTTCAGTTTTCAGTTATTCAGATTTTGATCTCTTGGTTTTAGACAATTAAATGTGTAAACACACTTTGTGTTTGGGAACAGCCTTTTAGCTACACATATAGAGATATTTGTGTCTTTACATGCAGCACCCCTTAATTTAAAATCAGAAAGTGCTCTTTGTCCTTTTCCTTGGCTCTGGCAGCATTTCTCTGACCTCCAAACAGAAAGGAATATGATTCTGTTTTCATGGAAGTTCAGCTTAGGATCAAACATTTCATACACTTTGATAAATCTGCCTAGCCACGTTTTAAAAAGAAGAGTGTCAAAAAGCACTTTATAGTTTTACTCTTCCTTTTTGTTCTCAGTTCTTTGAATTATCCTATTCTGAGTCTTGAAAATAATTTCACATTCATTAGTAGTTTTGTCTTTTTCCATTTCCCCCCAGTACGCTCTTGTCTTGTTATTGCAGCCTAGATGCAACTGTTAGGAGGTTAAATTCACAAAATATGTGAACTCTTTTTTCCTTCATCCCCTTTGAACTACTTTATCTCTGCATTTAATTCTGAGGTCTAAAATGAAACCTGGCACCATATCTTTCTCTGTACCTTGCTCAATTCTCCACAGCTCTGAAAGGAGAATGAGACTTATGACAGATTACTCATACTATTTTTCTTTGTAGTTACTGCAATTAAGAAGATTCACCAAAAACTTTTTGAGGATTTTTGGGAGGATTAAAATTCTCTGCTTGCTGGTCTAACATGATTACCTCTTCCAATCTCCTTTTCCCTTTTCCGGTTTAACAGAGCTTTAAACTAACACAATATTTCTGTTTACTTTCTTATTTGGGCATAAGCATCTCAGAATTTATGAGCAAGATCTGGGTTTATAAAAAAAGGTAGATTAGTTTGCTTGTATTCTCTGACAGATTGGGCATTTAGTCATTAATAAAATTCACTGCATTCTTCAAAATAGAGTTTTACATGGAAGAAAATGTGGAAGGGAAGAAAGTTCTGCACAGGAGGTATTTACCTGGTTTTTAGATTTCTGCATGGTTGTTTCGTTCTTTATGCTGGCAGTTCCACCCACCCTCATTTACAATGGCTTTTCGTATATGGCATCCGCACAGCATAACATCATTAGATTACACATACGGCATATGGGTCTCATCCTGCAAATGCTATTGTCATGCTTCTTCACTGAGAACATAGCATTATTTCAGAGAACGGTGCTGCATTCAGTACATTTACAAATCTGGACAAGACCTGAGAGGAGCAGCAAACCGCTTAGATTGCTGGAGGGGATAGCTAAGAGGACAGAGTATAAGAGTTAAATACGTATGGCTTGGCTGAACAGCAGTTCAGGGGAGTGTAGCATCATGTCTTGGAAATGTAGAGGAGAGAAGATGGAACAAGAAAGAATCAAAACTGTACATGAAAGTATTAGGTCAAAGCAGTGGCAGTAGATCAATTTAATCTATGTAACCATCAGTTTAAAATCTTTCTGCCAGAACCCTTCCTTTGCATCACAACATACAATGGAAAAAACCCTTTAGAATATTTAAATAAAGCAAAAAAGCCCAAGGATCCTCTATGAGTGGGAACCAGAAGAAAGTATGACAGTGGGCTCTCAATTTGTTAGGTGTTAAATTTGGGGGAAATCTCCCAGTCCTGCTGTAAGGTGTAGTTTGCGTGGCTGGTGCTTCTTTGGATGGTTTATACTACCTCCCCCTTTCTCCTGTCAACACGTCCTGTAGGGCCTTTGTTATTGCTGGTGATGTCCCCATACAGTTGCCTTGAGGAGAGAGGATGAGGTGTCAGGTGAAGCATATGTAATTCAAAATTCTGCTGCATTGCAATTTGTCTTGTCTGTGTAGGGAAAAAGAGCGTGACTCATGCTGTGTGCATGCCTCCCTATACTCCTGTCATGTTAACCCATATTTCTGTATCAGTTGTCATGCTGATAGTCTGGGTAGTGTTAGTTGTAGGCCTAAACCCAGGCAGAGCTGCAAAGGGAGTAGGGAGGGATGGGTGAAATTATGGCTCCATGGAAATGAGTAGAAGGTTGCTAGCCAATGTGACCAGAATTTCTCCCCTGAGATAGTGGCATGTTAGTAGAGTTATCTTCTCATAAGTTGGCTCTTCTGTATTTCATGATTTAAGCCATTAGAGATTTTACTCTTTTAAAAGAATTCTTTTTTTCCCCAAATATTTGCTGAACAGCTCTTGACCAAGATGCCCTGTTAGATTTTGGTTAGCTCAAGTAAAAAAAAATATTTATATTACCATTTCTCCATTTAAATAGGCACTACTGTCCTTGAAATGTCAAATATAATACGACATGTCAATTATTGTATGTCAAGCACATGATGTATTTTCAGCCCCTGTTAATTTAGATGGGTTTTGACATGTGCTTGACGTATTCTAATGGTGCTTCTTCAGTTTAGTGAATGTCTTGAAACCAACATTGAATGGCACATAAATCACAGCACCACCTTTTGCAGGGACGTTTGCCAGAATATGAAGTAGTGGCTTCGTGTTCCTGCGAGCATTTGGCCAATAATGGCTCTCTTGTCCCAGAGCTGGGAGCCTGTAGTTTCTGGCAGGTTTGCCAGCAGGGCAGAAGCAGTCTGATCACAAACCTGGTTTACTCAAGGATTTTTTAATCATTACTTTAGAAAAAGAAAACCGAACATTTTCTTAAGAGATCTTTTATGAATCTCATACCAGTATTTGGCTCGCATTGTGTCTGGCGATGTGTGTGTGATATGGAAGTATGCAGTAGGAACGCAGGCATGATCACCGTATAGCATTAGTAAGGATTTCTTCCTAACCATATTGACCTAAAATGTGCACCTAGAATAAGGATGAAACACTCTCTCTGGACATCATAGCAAACAGTAAGGGGCATTTACGGACTGCTAGTAGAGTGAGAAATGAGGAGAGATTACATTTTGATCTTTTATACTCTATACTTTCAGAATGCGTTAGTTCTGTTTAGTACTAGTGTTTACTCTTCTGCCTGAAAAATGTGGATGGAGTTGGAGCGCCCTCGCTGCTGCATTCATACAGGCGTGAGATTCAGCCACTTCCCAAAAAGATGATACACCTAAGGTGGTGGGAAGAAGAGGGAGAGAAGGAGGAAGGATAGTATCCCCATACTTTTCAAACTGGGAACTAAATGACAAAAAGAACAAGGGATGGGACTAAGGATACCTTGGGAATCAGTTGCTGCACTCTGGAGCCCCAAGCCATGTTATCCTCCTTTCCTGATCTCCACTATTGTTTCAACATAGCACATTACTTTAATGAGAAGCTGTGCATTTAATTTAGGTATACTTTCAAATGGTATTGTTGAGTAAGACGGACTCTAAAATAATGTGAGACTTTGTAATAGTGTTATCCTTCAAAATGGCTTTTAAATCCAGTGCTTTCAGATGGGTAGAGTTAGGCTTCAGCCCTTCAGAAAAAAAAGCTCACCCACAGCTCGAGTATGTAAACCCCATTTCTGCTCTTTGAACTCCAGAGACTGAAATGAAAGCAGCTTGTCACAAAAGTAGATTAATACAGGGCCATTTTTTGTTGTTGCACAATTTTTTGTCACAGAAATGAGATAGTAGGATTTAACATCCCAGTGTTAAATAGAGAGCAGTGCAGTATGCGCTACTGGTTTGACTGATATTCTGTAATTTTACATACTCTCTGCCTGCCTTGTCTTTTGCAGAAGAGGTTTGTCAGACTCTTAGTATGAAAAGATGCTAGAGGTCTGCCTGCCAGGCCACCGGCCACTGAAAAGGTTAAAGATGTTTTGAAAACGACTATCATTTACTGAACACAAAACACATTGAAATTCCGACATCTCATTTTTGTAGGAAAGACCAAAACAAGAGCAAGAAATAACTGGCCAGCAAATGCAGCCTTTTGACGCTACCTCAAATGAATACATCAGCAGAAGCGCTACAGCTTTATTCTGTGCCTGCTGCAGGGTGAACAGTGGGGTGGGTATCCCTGTCCACATCCTCCACCTAACTCCTGTATGGCAGGAGAGGGACTTCATTGTGCCACAGGATGCTTCTACATCACATTTAATTAACATTTTCACTATTAAAAAATCCATTATATCAGTATTCAAGATTTCTCTACCTCCGTTTGTGACAAGCTGCATTGCATTTGAGTGGCCAAATGTGAGACTTAAATGAGAAATGGATTTTGTGGTTGCTGTTACAGCTGATATGAAACTAAGAACAGACCTCCAGTTATCCAAGCAGAGGGGGAAGAGATGGAGTTGGAAATGGGAGTTTTCAAAGAGGATTCAGGGATGTAATTGAAGTGAACGGGCTTCCCTACAGCAATATTTCTGAAAAAAATGGATATGGGCACATCAAGTAGGGTTTTTTGTGTCCAACTTGTGATCTTGTGTCAAACTCAATTTCTGTCTGCGATGACAGTCTTCCACGCTCCGTCCCTCCCATATGGGATAAAGGAATACAAGAGGGGCAAAGAAATGAGAGCTGCGGCAGGAGGGAAGAGTCCTGCTGTCTCTTCTCCTCTCAAAATGTGTTTTCTCACCTCTGAGTGGGTGTCATGAGGTGCCTTGAGCAACCTCCTGTACTTCCCAGGTGGTGTCGGCAGGGATGCCTGCCCAAAGCAGCGGGTGGCTCCGTAGTGCATGTGGGGCACGGGATCCCATTTCCAGGGTGAGATGTCTAGCTTGTCTTATTCAGGCAGTTGCTTGCGATGGTCACAGTTGTCTCGTCTGACCTTGCGCTGAATGCCGGTCTGATATCTCCTTCCACCTGTCTAATACTTTTTCTTATTTACTGTAGTTACATCAATATCATTCTGTCATGCGGGGAGTTTTGGATTTGGATTTGGGTTTTTTTCTGTGCGTCTTCCAAATGAACAACTGTGACAACAAAATGCTTTGATAATTACGCCTTTTTACTACATGCGAAGGCTCCAAATGTTTTAGGAAGTTAAGGGGTTTTTTTGATCTTTAGAGTTCTGGTATGTTCCATCCCATTTACAAAACAACACAAAACAACATATGTGCAGGGTTGAGTTTTGCTAGATTTTAACAGACTCTGGTTTCTCTAGTCAAGGCTTGAATGTAAGCATGCCGGTTGTTCTGAATTACTATATTGGCAGCACTAGTTGGTGATTTATTTGGTGACTGATACTGTTTCTAAGATCTCAGGTAGTAAACAAGCAGAGATTTTAATAGATTAGGGAGGAGAACATATCCAGAAGTAGGTGTGGGGAATTTTGGTGCTTGTTTCGTGTTTTTTTTTTCCAAAAAGGAAGTTTAAAAAGTATAACTAAAGAAGTCCTGATGTGGATTTATGTTATTACCCAAACATCCTTTTGGTGATGATTTGGGAGACTGGTGCTTTCAGGGAAGCAATAGAAATTCCAGAGACGAATGAACTGGATCCTGGGTCAGCACAACTGGCTTTGGTTCAATATATGCAGGAAACCTGTGGCAAAGCAAGGGACTGCTGGATCCTAGACCAGTGCTCCTGACCACATGTTTAAGATGCTTGAAATTCAGAGCACTCTCTTCTATCCACTCAGATCTGTTGACCTACCTTTGGGACTTAAAAACTACGCTTGGCAGAGTGCTAATGAGCAACATGCATAAATTAGCAAGGTGAACAGAGTGGCCCATTATTACCATCCCTTGATTCTCAGTATTGTAGGAGATGCAGTTGGGAGGGATGCGCCAGCTTCAGAGAGAGCGGCTGGGCAGATTGCTTCGCTTCTTTGCAAGGTTTCCTTTGTAATGTGAGTGTGCTTCCAAGTGTGAAAATAAACGATGGTGGCGATAATGTAAAAAACAAATATGGCAAGTAATAACACGGCCATAGAAACACTTTTTAGCACTAAATAGGAGAAGGAGTATCATGCAGATGAAGGAGGTTTGATATGCGTTAAGGCATCTGCAAGAAATCTCACTGGTGACTGGGTGATGTTTCTCCATGGATGGAAACTGAGTTCCTTCCCTCCTCCCTGAGACATTTTCGAATCAAAGGGAAAAGGTGCTAATCTGATAATGGTGGCTATTTAACCACCTGTGAAAAAGTGTTCATTTAACTACAATACTATTTGACTATGGATTCTCTTTCTTTCATTGGGCAGCATTGTTTCTAAATATTTATCTAAATAATTCTTGTGGGAGGAAGCTAAATAAAATTTATTTCATAAAGCCTGCAAACATGCAGTTTTGCCTGTTGCTAGTGTTTAGGGAAGGGCTGAGTCAAAAATCTGACAGTTGCAATGCTTGTTCAACTTGTATGTTTTTATCCTTTTCCGAACAAAACATTCAATGTCTGTTGGAAATAGCAGAATAATTTCCCTCAAATAATTGAATACCTGGCGTCCCAAAGGGAGACACACGCCCTTTAGCCAGTGGGAAAACGTTTCTTATCAGGAGAATGCATTGTGTTACATTTCAAAAAACCTGAAGAGGCAACTTAATTTAAATCTTACCCAATTTAAATCCTCACTTGAGAACTTTCCTGTAAATTCACATAGAAAGTGATAGTTAATATAACCAGCCAACTCCTCAGTCTAATTTTACCTTAGCAGGGCTGGAGCACGCATAGGGTGAAATCTTGACCCTTTATTTTGATGGCAAAAAGTTCTCAGGATTTTTTCCTTGCCTTTCTAAAGAAGAATATTGCCATCCTAAAGGTGTCTATAGTTTTTCCTGACCAGGAAATAGGGCCATCTAGTTGTTTAAGTGGAGGAGCATGAGAGCAAGCCCACGCAGCCACCTCCACCCAGTGAAGCCTAGAGGAGTGGAGCTGCTTGGCTCAATGCTCTTGAAAAAGTTATGGGGTATTTATGGTGAAGAATAGAGACTTTGTACTCTGACTGCAAACGGAGCAATTTCTAACGTGAGCAACAGAGCTGTTAAAGATGTATTTCTGTAGATTTCTGAGTACAAAATGTACCTTATAGCTATATGCAGTCTGCCTACAGAAGAAATTTTGCTCTTAATCAAACCTTGCCCTGCCCATGAGCACTTGAGATCGTAAATGTAGTGCTGCCTTGGTGAGAAAGTGTTAAGGGGGCCAATTCATGAACACCACAACACTCTGATTTCCTCTTTCTATTGGGAGAGCCTGTGTTTGACTCCACTGAAGACAATGGCAGCGTATTCACTGGGTGGAAATCAGATTGATTTCAATGATGGAGAGAAGAAAAGGAATGATTGCCCACATGGTCCAACCGATCTGTGCAAGGCCAGTAAAAAGATTCAGTAACTCTTCCAGCTCATAGATGGTAGTCATAGGTTCCTCTTTTTCAGAAATTATATGGCCAAGTGATTTCCTGAACTTTCAGGGACACCTTCTATCCCAGTGTGCAGGTGAAGCCACTAGAAATCTTTCAGATACTAGCAAACACAGTGAAACTGCAACTACATAAATTTCTGCCTATGCAAATATCTTACTCGGTGATAAAACCTGGTTCTGTGATTCTCTAGAGGGGAAATTCCCAGCTGGGGAAGTGGCAGCAAGTCTCGGGGAAGAGGGAAGGAAAATAAAGGGCAGGAAGAGAAAAGAAATGGCAGTCCCCAGGAAGGGAGGCTGAGGAGCTGGACTTGGTGAAGCCCAGAACATTGCTTAGTTTTCAGGGGACACTATATTATAAATAGGTGTGGAAAACCACAGATGCAAGGAGAGGTAGTGGGGTTTCTTTGTATTGCAGTAGTGTATTAGTACTCTGTTCATGGATTTAGACCTCACTACTTATTTTGCTTTGCAAACACAAACCAACAAAAAAGGTGTAGCAAGGATCTTGTAATCTAAATGAAGAGATACTTCATTGACATGCATGGCTGTAAAGCCAGGTACAAGTTAGCATATTGAATAGAAAAGCTGGCTTCTTGTATAACATAAATACATCAGGATTCTTCATTGTTGTTAACAAAAATGCATGGTAACACAATCTGTATGGCCTCTGGGGTGTAGTAACAATTTTGATTTATAGAATGTTTTCTCATGTTCTTTTATAAACAATTCCTTTCAATAGGAGACGGTGCTCTGGAAAGAAAAAAAAAAACATAAATCTCAAACTTTATCAGTTAGAAAGTAGTTTTAGAAAAAGAAACCCACATCCCTGATCTTGTGCTCAGTAATGTTTTTGTCCCCAAATGAATTAAATTATTTAGTCCCTTTTCTCCTAGACAGATCAAATAGGTATGACACTTATTTTGTCTCTGCAATAGATGAATTCTTTGCAATATATATTCTCAGAGACATGAGCTTGTAGAGGGCTGTGTGACACACAAAATTATTTTTTTATATGACATTCTGTTGGGGGTGGCAGGTTATCTTTACATATGTAAGAACTGAAGTGTACACTTCAATGGAGTCAGCTATTTAGTAGTTACCAAAATCTGCTTGATGACACACAGTATGACAGATGATCACCCATAATTTCATTATACATAGGTATCCAGGGTGATCAAATATTTAATGTATTGATAATAAGCCTTCTGAACAGGAAGGATGAAAAGGTCATTCACATGAGCTTCAATCCCAGTGGATGCAATGTCCTCATTTAATGTCACTGACCTGGCAAGACCTTACACGACAGTTTTGTCAGCTAAGGATACACAAGAGATAATTTTTAATCACCAGCGTGGTGATCAGTTGCACATTTGTTACTCTCACCAACAAGAGGAGGTGGATGCACAGGCGAGCGTCGTCATTGTACAGATGTTGGGACTGACTACTGTGCTGCACAGGTGTGAGAAATCAGAATTAGAGATAGGAAAAGAAAGTGAAATCTGGAGAGTAAGGTACAACATGCAGGGAGTCCTGCACTAGAAAGTGGATCATCTACGCTGTTTCTGCAAGTAACGAGAACAAAGGTGAAAGACATGAATATGTACATACTCATATAATTTCCATGCTGGAAATTTCAGCTCAGCCCATGTCTCCAACAGAGTAGTCTTTATTTCACTTTTTTAATTTCCTCTGCTGAGAATACCAGTATTGCTGTAGTTTGTTTGCATATGTGTTGCCAGAAAAACATGAAGGAAAAGTATGAATCAGAAGGGAACAGGAAAGGTAAAAAGCAGGGCCCTGTGCTCTCAAAGCTGAGTTGGAGGTGCTCAGTTACCCAGTTTTCTGCTCTGTTTAGAAGGGGACAAAAAAGAAAGAACAGACTCAGCATTGATGCAGCCTCCATCTGGAAGGAGTGTTAGGACGGCTGGTGTGTTAGAGATCCTGTGAATGATCACTGCTGTTCTGCCAGCTCTGAAAGGAGGGGATGAAATAAGATGCTCTTTCTCTGCTAGACCACATTCAGCTCCCAGGCCTGAACTAGCATGCATCAAACACGTTTGGCATACAGGATTTCACAAACTATTCCTGTTTTCGGGAAGACATACAATGCTTTGTCTTCAGATCCAAAGAACAGACCTTTGCTCATGCACTTTATTGAACCTGCAAGTTCATTGTGAAGATAGGTTTTCCCCACTGCTTGAAGTTTCCTTGTTCTCGTGGATTTTTACTTCAGCTCAGAATAACATTGGGCTAAAGCAAAGTAAGCTAATTTTTTAAAAAAAAGAAATAAATTCAGGCTTGTGCTAGCTCATGGTCACTCAGTTCTTTTATTATAATATGTAGATATGTGTATTTATAAATATAAACATTTATATAGGAACTATTTAGAAAAAGTGAGCATTCATTAGAAACTCCCTTTAGAACATGAGCATGGCTGAGCACTGGAACATGTTGTCCAGAGACGTATGTTTTTTAATGTCTTTGAACATTTTCAGACTTGTCCTGCTTCCGGCAGGGATAGGGTTAATTTTCTGGCCCGGGACACAGGTATTCCATACCATGTGACGCCATGCCCAGTCCATAGCGGGGAGCTGGCCGGAGGAGGAGGAGTGAGTTGCGGCTTGGGAGCGGGCTGGGGCTGCGCGGGGTCCGGTCCGTGAGCGCTGGTACAGTAACCGGGTGTGTACGTTCTTCCATCAGTGTTATTGTTCTTGTTGTTTTCCTTTTCTCGTTGCTGTTGTGTTAAACTGCCTTTATCTCAACCCATGAGTTTTGCCTATTTCTTCTGATTTTCCCCACTGCCGTGGGGGTTGAGCGAGCGGCCACGTGGTTCTTTGTTGCCGGCTGAGGCTAAACCACGACAGTCCTTTAACAGGACAAGGCCATGGGCAGTCTGATCTACCTCTGAAGTTAACCCTGCTGAGCAGCAGGTTGGACCAGGATACCCCCACAGCTCCCTCCACAGCTGAGTTTTTCTATTACTCTCTGTTCCACAGGAATGCGGAATGTGGATGATCCCCTCCCCTCCTGTCACCAGGCAGAAGGAGGGGACTTAAGGGACAAGGGGGAGTGGAGACAGATCCCTCCTCGAAGAGGCAAGTGAAATCCCTCCCAGCCCCCCTCACCTTCCCAATTGCCCTTGCATAATAGGTATGGGGCTTTGGAAATTGAGGGCCAGGCGAAGGAGGATGGAGAGGACGATCCATCCAGTGAGTTGTCCAGGGCTAGTCACTCACCCCCA
>VYXH01004375.1:96548-113201 GCA_013397275.1 Burhinus bistriatus | reverse complement strand
AAAAATCTTTCACTGAAAGAGTTCTCAAATATTCGACCAGGCTGCCCAGGGAGGTGGTTGAGTCACCATCCCTAGAGTTGTTTGAAAGTCATGTAGATGTGGTGCTTAGAGACATGGTTTAGTGGCAGACCTGGTAGAGTAAGGCCAATGGTTGGACTGGATGATCTTAAAGGTCTATTCCAACCTAAATGATCCTATGATTCTATGATTCTATATTTGACTGATACCATTTCTCTGTCTCTCTCCGTACAAAACAAGTCCCCTTTCATGAGATAAAAGCTAGCAATACAGACTTCAGGTACAACTTGGAAAACTAACAGTATGTTTTAAAACTTATGAAATATTATATTTCATTTGTGTAAGTTTTAAAACTTACACAAATGTTTTAAAACTTATGAAATATTATATTTCATTTGTGTAAGTTTTAAAACTTACACAAAATTAAAAATTGTTTATATTTTAGAATTTAATATATTAAGAACTTCAGGGTAACAAACAAGTGTACCTATAGAATATTGAGAATTATTTCTCCTATATGTGTAAATTCATATAAATACAGCAAACAATCATAAACAAACTATTCATAGATCATTCGCTGATTAACCACTCCACAACCCATCATATTGCTATTTTTACAGAACTTTACGCCCAGTTTTAAGTTTAGTACAAGAAAATGAGTTTAAGGATGTAAATTTAACACATTGATTTAAGCACAAATAGGTTGTAGAAGAAAGCAACGTATTGGACGCGGGCACCCAGGCATTGGCAGCAGGGTGCTGCAGGGCGGCCCCTGTGGGGAGCGGCCGGGGCTGCCCCGAGCCGGACACAGCCGGTTCCAGCCGGCTCCGACCGACCCAGCGCAGCACAGGGCTGAGCCCCTCAGTCAACCAAGCTGGTGGCTTGGGGATGGAGCCCTCCCTTTGCTCATTGTGCAAGGTTTGGCATGCTGAAAGAAATGGGCTGTCTAGCCGTTTCAGCCCTGGGGCTCTGCCTCACATGTCCAAAAAAAAGGAAATTCAGATGATGAAATGTAATCACCAAAATTCAGGACTTCAGGAAACTAGTGAGAAGCTGGTAATGCTAAGAATCCAAAGTTAGAGCCCAAACATGTGAAGTCTGCCTAGATTCTACCCGGAGAACACAGGTAGCCACACAAAACGCAGCATCGGGAGGCAGGCTTCCCTCATTTGTATTAAGGAAGGATTTGCAATGTTACCTTAATTTATCCCCTAAACTGGTAGTTCCCTGAAGTGCAAATACCTTGTCCTTCTGGTCAGTATTCTTCTAAGTAGAAACGTCTCAGAACAGATCTGTCTGAAGTCCCTCTGAGAATCCAAGCTGCAGATATCTTCCGCAAATTTGGCACAATTCATCCCAGGGATATGAGCTGGAGTAAGACAATATTATGGAGTCTTTCTCCCAGCATAGCTGTACTTGTGTGGCAATAACATAAAGAGAGGAGGGAAAGTGAAATGAAGATTTCAGTGGGCTATCATTGGGATTAGGAGAACAGTACTTCTGCAGAAAAATCTTTCCTGCCTCTTAGGTCCTCGTGTATTTCTATCCTCAGTTAGATGAGCTGTATAATTCAAAAATATGGCTGTACATACACTTAATTCTCAAAACTGCTGAGAATTATAAGCATAAAGAGCACAGAAGCATGGTCATAAAACCCAAGGAAAATGAAGCGTTTCCTAGATCTAGTAACTTGTCTAAATATAATTCATTCAGTATAGTTCATCAACTTTAAGTATATCTGCTTGTTCACATTATGAAGGTCAAATACAAGGATGGATTTGAACTCGGGGCATTTCTATACTTCTAGCTACCAATCCCATATATCAATGGCTCATATAGTGAACAAAAATAAACACTTCACTAACTTGATAGTCTGTGGAAGAGACAGGCTGGAAAAGATGCAAATAATTAGTGACACACCATATAAGAGAGACCTGGAAGAAGGTCAAGAAATCACACCATGAGAAAGACTCAGACATACATTTAACATAAGCGCTTTCTCTAGGTTATCACGGTTGCATTGTTTTATTGTTTTTAAGAGGAGAAGTAATATGACTTGATAAAGCAAAGAATAGGGGCATATTTTCTTTTCACTGCCTGAGAATTCATTTCAAAGGCTTAAATGCAGAAAGTTAGGGAGGTGGGTTCTTTTGCATATTCTTCAAACATCAGACAACACAGCATAGAATCAACGTACAGTGGGGTGGAGATCAGACATTTTAGGGTGGCCCTGGGGGATGATCCTTGTCATTTGTTGTAATGGCAATTTGTTAGAATAGTCAATAGAACATTTATTTTTAATGGTACGGCTATGTTCTGAAATTATACTCAGCAGGTTGAGTGATCCTGCAGAGAATTCAAGCACAATATTGCAAACTGTGCAATAAAGCATGTTACTTTAATCCCAGTATTAAGGACAGACAGTCTTCTCAGATAAACTAAGAACCATTGCAGACTTTCTCCCAGCTAAATGTACGAGGCCAGCCTAAGCCTGTTTTGTAGGTTTAGCAGAATTTGGCTTACAGGCCATCAGCAAATACAACAGACACAACTCAAGCTTTAGCATAACGTGCTTGTGGTCCAAAAATAACTGAGGAAAAAGTTCATTCAATAAGTTACGACCTTGATCTTGTTGACGTTTTTGTATATACTTAATTCATGCATATGGATAATCCTCCAGACCACAACAGCATTATTCATAAAGTTAGCAAGTATTGGAACAAAGGGTTTGGTCCTACCTTTAGTGGTAATGGTTATTGATTATGTTATGGTGTTTGCTGTTTATTAAAATTTTTAGAAATACATTTTTAAAATATGAGTAAAGGAACCTACTGAGATTTTTTTTCCCTGATTAAAATTTTGTTACTTTCATATAACTGATGCATCAGAGTACTTGGTGTAGGAGATATATAAGCCCTTAGAAATAAGCATGTAAAATCTTGCATTGGCGTAAGAGTAGAGGTTATTTTTCAGTAATGGGGTAACAAAACCATTTATCCTTGTAAGACATTAATGGATTGGGTTTAAAATACTGGTGAAATATATAGTAGGGGGAGGGTACTACCAGTTATTAGATATTTCATCATCAAGTTCAGTTGCCAGTGAAGTTAGGCTGTCCTTTTCATGATATTGCAAAGTTAACGGCTGATGTTGTAACTCTGGTTATGCTGCAATACCAGGTAGCTTTCACACAAAACCCGTTCTGTAAATGCAAATTAGGCATGCTGAACTTTCACCAGCCATGCTATTTCCTGACTAGCAACTGAAGATCTCTGGCTTCCAGTGGATCAAAGCTGGGACAATCAATTTTACAGGTAGCTTGGGTGACATTTTTTATTATTCCAGTTCACTGATATGAACATAACTATTTAAGAATTTAAGTTATTAGCAGGATTTCTAAATTTTCAGGCTTACAGTCACAAATATCAAAATGTGGTATTTGGGGAACACTTTGAAACGTCTATTTTAGGGCATCACTATTAAAGATTGATTGGGATTTTTATTTGTCTTCTTATTTTTTTTGTAAGCACCAATGGCTGAGAAGGCATATCACCTCATTTTAAGAGTAATCATACAATATCTGCATCTGAGAAACTGCCTTTCTAGTCAATGGGAGAAAAACAATCACTTCTGTAGTTCAATTAATCTCATCCTAAAACATATAATGCAAGGCAATTGAATTGCACACAAAACATATCTAACTCTCTCCATTGACCGTACAAGAATCTAGATGCTCAGTTTCTAATAGTAGTGTGGACATTTAAGGAAGATGAGTTTAAACCCCATTTTATGAATCAATTTTTCCAAGCAAAAATATCTTCTCGTAACTAGAAATTCATAGCATCACAGAATGGTTGAGCTGGAAGGAACCTTAAAGATCATCTAGTTCCAACCTTCTTGCCATAGGCAGAGATACCTTCACCTAGACTAGGTTGCTTGAAGCCCCATCCAACCTGGCCTTGAACACTTTGAGCAATGGGGCATCCACAGCTTCCCTGGGCAATCTGTTCCAGTGCCTCACCACCCTCACAGGAAAAAATTTCTTCCCGATATCTATTCTAAATCTACCCTCTTTTAGTTTAAAAACATTACCCCTTGTCCTATCACTACACTCCCTGACAAAGAGTCCCTCCCAATCTTTCCTGTAGGCCCCCTGGAAGGGGAGTATTGGAAGGCCTCTATAAGGTCTCCGCAGAGCCTTCTCCAGGCTGAACAACCCCAACTCTCTCAGCCTGTCCTCATAGCAGAGGTGCTCCNGAACAACCCCAACTCTCTCAGCCTGTCCTCATAGCAGAGGTGCTCCAGCCCTCTGATCATCTTCATGGCCCTCCTCTGGACCCGCTCCAACAGGTCCATGTCTTATGCTGGGGGCTCCAGAGCTGCATGTAGTGCTCCAGAGCTGCATGTAGTGCTCCAGAGCTGCATGCAGTGCTCCAGGTGGGGTCTCCCAAGGCTGGAGCAGAGGGGTAAAATCACCTCCCTTGACCTGTTGGCTGTGCTTCTTTTGATGCAGTCCAGGATGCGGTTGGTTTTCTGGTCTGCGAGCGCACGTTGCTTACTCATGTTGAGCTTCTCATCAACCAACAACGCCAAGTCCTTCTTGGCAGGGCTGCTCTCAATCCATTTTTCCACTGAGCCTATATTTGTGCATGGGATTGCCCTGACACATGTGCAGGACTTTGCACTTTACCTTTTTGAACTTCATGAGGTTTGCACAGGCCTACCTCTCAAGCCTGTCCAGGTCCTTCTGGATGGCATCCCTTTCCTCCAGTGTGCCGACTGCTCTGCACAGCTTGCTGTCGTCAGCAGACTTGCTGAGAGTGCACTCAATCACATTGTCTTTGTCACCAACAAAGATGTTAAACAGCACCATCTTCTTCCCTGTCTTCTACTTATATAGGCCTATTTTCCTATGCATCAGCTGCATGAGCTGTAGGCGTAAAACTAATTGTTTTTCAAATGTTTGTTTCTATAACCTGGTTCCAAAGCCTTGTCTTTTTTTTTTTTTCCCATGAAACCCCTAAATTAATTGAAAGTTTTACTATTTAAATTTTATTCTATTCAGTTCTGTCCTTTTTTGAAATTTTGAAGATCTCACAAATTATGAGAAATACATACATGCATAACTTCGAAGGGATCGTAAAACATGATTCCATGCATTCAAAGCATTCTTCATTTCTATGACAAAGAAAATGAAAACCACTCAAGGGCCTTCTAGACCCATCACATTCTACTCACACCTGTATTTTAGCTTAATTTTGTGAATTCTGGTTTCCTCAGAGTTTCCACAAAAGTTCCAGGAAGTCCTAAGAGTCTCAGACCTCCTCCAGTCCATTCTAGCCAGTCTACTGTCTCACAGTGAATCAGATGCAGAGAGAGCCATAACTACAGCTGAAAAGAATAGAGAAAAGATGACTAGCTGCCCATATAAATATGGAAACAGGGCTGCCCCAGTCTAGCACAGGTATGAGGATAGCCCTTTATTGATGTTCCTACAGAGATGGAAATGAACAGATTGGACTTAGACAAAAACATCAGATAAAGAGAAATGGAAATATAGGATAACAAATAAGAGAAAACAGTGAAGAACAAGAAGGTACAGAGAAACAGAAAATGAAACACAATTCCATTAAATATGATACAAAGCAAGGATGGGAAATAAACAATGAAGTAAGATATATTAAGTGATAAATAATACAAAATAGATCTTAGTACACATAAGGGCAAGTCCTGCCTGACCAACCTAGTGGCCTTCTATGATGGAGTGAGTACATCAGTGGACAAGGGAAGAGCTATGGATGTTGTCTATCTGGACTTCTATAAGGCCTTTGACATGGTCCCCCACAACATCCTTCTCTCTAAATTGGAGAGATATGGATTTGATGGGTGGACTGTTCAGTGAATGAGGAATTGTTTGGATGATCACATCCAGAGGGCAGTGGTCAATGGCTCAATGTCCAGATGGAAATCGGTGACAAGTGGTGTCCCCCAGGGGTCTGAATTGGGACCGGTAGTGTTCAATATCTTCATCAACAACATAGGCAGTGGGATGGAGTGCACCCTCAGCAAGTTTACAGATGACACCAAGCTGAGTGGTGCAGCTGACACACCTGAGGGATGGGATGCCATCCAGGGGGACCTGGACAAGCTCGAGAATGGGACCAGTGTGAATGTCATGAGGTTAAATAAGGCCAAGTTCAGGGTACTGCACCTGGGTTGGGGCAACCCCCAGTATTAATACATGCTGGGGGATGAAGGAATTGAGAGCAGCCCTGCCGAGAAGGACTGGTGGATGAAAAACTGGACATGAGCTGACAATGTGTGCTCGCAGACCAGAAAGCCAACTGTATCCTGGGCTGCATCAAAAGAAGTGTGGCCAGCAGGTCAAGGGAGATGATTTGAGTTATTCAGCCCAGAGAAGAGAAGGCTCTGGGTAGACCTTATTGCAGCCTTTCATTATTTAAAGGGGGCTTATAAGAAAGATGGGGACAAACTTTTTAGTGGGGCCTGTTGCAATAGGACAGGTAATGGCTTTAAACTAAAAGAGTTTAGATTTAGACTAGATATAAGGAAGAAATTTTTTACGCTGAGGGTGGTAAAACACTGGAACAGCTTGCCCAGAGGCATGGTAGATGCCCCATCCCTGGAAACATTCAAGGTCAGGTTGGATGGGGCCCTGAGCAACATTACCTAGTTGAAGATGTCCCTGCTCATTGCAGGGGGGTTGGAGTAGAGGGCCTTTAAAGGTCCCTTCCAACCCAAACTGTTCTATGACTCTATGATCCTACATGTAGAACAATAAACTTACCTGTAGTCAGCAGTGGTCAGGGAAATTAGACTGGGAGAAAATGACAATGTGACCAATTTCCCAACTGAAAACTATGGTCACTGTAGTGACTTGCCTACCCAAATAACACCAAAGTTTTTACTTATGTTCTATCAATTTCCTGAAAGACCTTTCTTTGAAGACTGTACTTTTAGAAATGACATAGCATATAACTCTAGTATTTTGCTGACATCAAGATGTTATTGTCAGAAATAATACCTTTTTAAAGTGTTGTTTGTAGAGTGAAGCAGTAACACGGCAGTCCTCTAGATTTCAAGGGTTAATATACACAGGTTAAGAGTAAGGTTAGCACATAGGCAGTGGCACTAAATCGCCTTAATACTGTACTGACTTAGTCAGTTTTAGCAGAGTAACAATCTACAAATAACACTTGTACACATATACATTCAGAGTTCAAGAACTACATGAAATAAGTTTAGTGACCTCGATCCAATTGCCAGAAGCCAAGTGTCGACATCAATAAAACCATGGCCTCAGCTGAGACTAATTAGTGCACTAGCAGACAATGCCAGTGCATTTGCCAGTTACTGAATGGTCAAAAAGCTAGACCTCTCCTGTCTCTTTTCAGAAACATGCCATGGGATGAGAAATTTTCACTGCTGTTCCTTGTGTTGTACCTGGATTTTGGACGAAGCAGAAGAATGAAGTCTTCAAGGATACATATCAAGCATTTTTCTGGGAAATTAGATCTTTACAAGTAATTAAGCATATCTCTTACTAAGTCCAGTAAGAGATAACTCCATTTTAAATGGAGTTATTGTTACAATAAGCAGAATAGTATATTTTTGCTTCTGAATTCCCACATCACTCTCAGAAGGAAAGACCTTCTTCTTAATATATGCATTTTCATTTTGCCTTTCTTAATGCAAATCTAATTATCCTCTATCTTTCAACATTCTACCCAATTTATCTGTAGACTATCTGAAAAAATACACTAAATGGTGGCACTTAATGAAACCTTTGCCCACACTGTTTGCTTATGAAATCATAAACATTTCCTGGACCAAATTAGCACCAGCAGAAGCCTTTTGAAGCACATACTGAACAATTCAAGAAACGCATTAGGATGCAACATTTTATCCACAAACATATTTATTATTTTCTCCTTCACAGTACCCACTGTAACAGAATGCTTAAGAAGAATGGTCAGATGTCAAGTCCTCAAAAGTATTTGGATTGTAAGGCTCTGTGAGCAGGTAAACAAAGACTACTCTTACTTTACCAAATAGTGCAGAACAGAAGGGCCCTGAGTAGTCCTAAGCCTGACCAGCCTCACCTGGGACCTATACCCACACCAGTGGACCTAGGAGCTCTATTTAAGCTCAGCCCAGGCCATTCATTGTTTAGCCTGAGCTATGTTGAAGGAGTGCTAGTCTCTGGGCTGGAAGCAAGCTGAGCATGAACCACCAGCCTGCTCTGCCTGCAGAGATGGCCAGCAGTATCCTGGGTTATTATATATAGAGACACAGACAGTAGGTTCAGGGATGTGAGTATGCCTTCTGTTTGTTGCTCATTAGTTCATATCTAGATGTTGTGTTCAGTTTGGATCACCCAGTATAACAAAGGCATCCATAAACTGAAGCAAGGTAAGGGTTTGATGTCAAGTCCATCAATGCTGGAGCACTTGCCACTTGAGGAGAGGCTCAGGGAGCTGGGCTTCTTCATCCTGGAGAAGAGTTGGCTGCAGGGACGGGGTGGGACAAAAAGAGCAGGTGTAAATTGAAACAAGATGCTTAAGGCTGGATATAAGAATAAGTTTTTTCCTCATAAGAGCAGTGAAGCATAGGAGTAGGTTTCTCAGTAAGGTTGTGTGGACTCCACCCCCAGAGGTTTTCAAGACCTGCTTGGAGAAAGCCCTAAGCAGCCTGGTCTGACCCCAGAGCTGGCCCTGCTGGTTTGGGCAGGAGGTTTGACTGCAGACCTCCTGAAGTTACTTCTCACCTAAGTGACTCTGCTGCTATGACTGTAAGGTAGGAATAGCTAGGCCATTCACTTGAAAAATACACCACTAGTGCTACAGAGCTAATGTCAATGTGTTCAAGCTGTTACAGTGGCTGTGTTATAATGTTACTGCCATAGCACCATTCCTGACTAATTTTTCTGTGTTTTGGAAGAGGATTCCTAGCCTTGAGAACAAGCAATCCTGAGACAAAAATAAACCATATAGATTGTCTAATTCCTGACTTTCTTTCTGCTAATCATGTCTCCTTTTACTAAGATGAGCTTCTGGTCTGAGGACACGAGTGATGCAGAGAAAAGAGCTAACCTTAGCAGGTAATTTCAGTGTTTCTGCAGGATCTGTATGTGTTTGCTCTGTTGCACCTAAAATCTCATTACGGGTGAAAGGGAACATCTCATATTCATAAAGCTAAGGGCATATTAGTACAATCAATGCTGTAATGCTCTAATAGTCCAAATCATGCAAGTAAAACAGAAAAGCTTTATTAATAAAACATTAAAATTGTTATCTAAGTAAGCATTTCTAGTATATGCTCCTTTTCTCTGGAGTTATGTTCACCCTTTCAGGGTTCCAGTATCTCAAGGTTGACAGTTTCAGTCTTCTTGAAGAAGACTGGTGACGTTTATGATGAGTTATGAGTATCCTGTAGTCTTCACTAGGAGGAGTAGGGTGTTGACGGTAGGATATTTTTCCTCATCAGTCCTGGGGTCCCCTTGGCTTTCTTTTAATACACTTTCCCATCCTCACCAGTTCCCTTCGCCTTCCTGCTCCCAGGGAAGGGGTGAAAGCTGACCCATAGCCCCCCAGTATCCCAGAGGCTGTTTGTTCAGTAGAGACTGCCTGGGGCTGTCAGCCCCTTCCCCAGGGGCGCTCACCGAGCTGGAGCTCAGACAGGCTGGGCAATGGGCACTTGGCCACGGGGCGCCCGGTAAACCCAGCTCAGCCCCGCTCAGGCCAAGGGCAGCCCAGCCACCCCTGGGACCCCACACAGCCTGACGCCTGCCCCAGCAGTGGCAAAACCATATTTACAGGACTAGAGCTCACCTGTGCTCTATGCAGAAAATAACATGGATCATAGGCCCTGACATGGTATGTATCTGCTAGTGAATAAGGTAGCTGAAAACTGCTTAAAACTTATATACTAAAATGAACATTGTGTTTCTCTTCCGATGTGATTTCTTGAACCGTGTTAACCTGTCAGTAATCTGAAGAGGAGACTCTGGTGCCATGCAAGTGGAAGACAAGAGAGAATTAATACTCTATCAGGTGAAGTTTCTAATAAGTACCTATTTTAATTATGTGGAAAGGGAAGTGTCATGGACAACAGCAAAATTTTTAGGTCTTTTTGAGTCAGATTTCAGAACACTTTCCCTGAAGAAGAGACGAATAAGGTGCAGAATAGTATTGAAAGCTTTTCAGTACACAGATTATATGTGAACCGAAGTTGAGAATGTACTCACCTGAAAATTGTTCAAAGCTATATGTACTGAGGAGGTGTAAAGGTGACAATATTTCTGTCCATAGACCATGGATCTTTCTTATTGTGTAGTGACCACAATGCTGACCTGCCAGAATTCTTTCTCCTGCTGGAGGCTGTTAAAACTCCATGATAGATTAGTCATAAACTTTGAGAGCAGAGGTAGGGATCATGCCCATGCTGATATATTAAGTGTGGATTTGTGATCTAGACTATCCTTGGTGGATGATTGAACATAGAATCAAAGAAGAGATGAAAGTTAGTGTTTTACCCTCTGAGCCACCCTGCTTCTCCGTTTCTTTTATTATTTTGCCAATATTCTGTTCATCAGCTGCTATTTTGCAAAATTCAGGCATGGATGAACATTTTGAACCATGTTATGGTAATTAAATTTCAACTTCTGAAGTATTAACTAACCGAGTACCTTTTGTGAGTCACTGATTCTTAACTCAACTTGATTTTCAGCATTAGATTTTTACCTAATTGCGTTTATTTGACAATGTATGAGAAGCAAACTTGCAGAATAAAACATATAGGAATGTCTTTTAAAGTTAACCCCTGATAGGTCTTAGTGCAATACTTTTTTTTTTTAATAACCCAGTAGGAATCTTGTCAAAAGGCAGGCCAACAAAGCTTTTTTTTTTTTTTTTCATTGTCATGGTTTATGAAAGCAGATCTAATAACGGATGAACTCTCTCCAGACAAAAAGGTGGAGTTAAATCAACCTAATTTTAAAGAGAAATATCTTTAATACATGTGAGAATGACATAATAGTGAAATGCTTTAATGTCAAGTAAAGATGATGAGTGTATAAGTTTACAGACATTTTGAATCAATTTGAATAAGCACAATTTAGACATATTATTCTTAAAGATTATAAGGTTTGTTATATTAATTGGCTAGGTACTATATCTATTTGCAGAACTTTTAAAATGTGTGTCTTTGACCTATAGGCATTAATGAGCTCATTATAGATAACACAGCTATCCTTGGGCATCTGTCTAAGCAGGCTAAATTATGTGATCATTTGTCGCCACCAAATCCTCTGAGCTGGTATCTAGAAAATGTTCTTACCTGTTCTCTTTATTAACCAACATGGAAAAAAAAGTGTCTTTATTTGCAACTGAATAGGGAGAAGTTTCTCAGTCAAGCAGATGAAAAGATTCTGAGCTTCCATATTTTCATTCATAGATCAGAAATGATTTGTGCAAGCTTCCCCCTAGATTTCCTCAAGTCTTGTCCACAGTGGCCCAGCCTTCCTCCCACTGGGTAAGCTTGAATGAGGACGAGAGCAGCATTCACAGACTGCTGTTGCCACTAACCTTTCTTTATCAAGACTTCAAGCACTCTTTTAGATATGCACAGCTCTCAGTAGAGAGTAGCTGTTTCTGGTTCCTTGTGTTATAACAGATTGAGCCTCAGAAAAAGAATCAGGGGTAAGGGTGCAGGTTCAAATTTTGTCACAGTTTTCTAGCTGAATTTGAGTGGGTCACTCCTTCATTCTGTTTCTGCTTTCCTATCTGAAAAAAGGAGGGGGGGAAAAAAAAGATTTGCCACTTTATAAGGTTCTTTAAAATGTATAAATGACATCTCTCTAAAGCTGGATATTACTGTTGTTTCTTGTAATTATTCTACTGAAAAATGACTCAGTAAAACACTTGATTCAGGATATAGTTATCTATAATCTCTCTAGGTTTGTATTTAAAATTGGGGAATGTTTATTTGTTTCAATAAAATTAAAGAAAAAAGACTATTTTTCTTGAAGAAACAGAACTTAATGTTTTTAACCAGAATAGGTTCAGTATTCTAACAAAGTTGCTGGTTATGTGTCAGGGTCTGTCATTTACTGATGATAGCTGCAGTGTTTGTCACTGAAGGGTTCATGCAAAGTGACTTCACTCTGAAACTAACTTTCTTTTGAAATGCTTGAACAACTGACATCCACAGATCGTCTACATATAAGAAAGCATTTTTATCTTGTCTTTCACAAAGTGTGTATATTTACAAAAGATTTGTGCTGACATCACTTAAAATGTCATAACATTTTTTTTCTAAGTCATTCTGAGAGGTTTATTACCTGTTTATAGGCTTATAACGACACAAAAGCACTTAAAAGTTACCAAGAAGGGTCTTATCTCATTTGGTCTGAGTTTGCATACTATTATTTTTTTCCTGCAGTTTGCTGGCTTTTAAGAAATGTTCGTGAGTTTTCATTTAAACATTTAACACACAACCTCTTACTTTTAAATAGTTCTTATGATAGATAATTTTTTTCTTAAGCCAGATGTTCTAAAATTACCCCACCTAAAATCTACTGAAGGTAACTGATAATCTAGCATCAATGCAAAAGTCAAGTTCAAATTTGTGGTGATAGATATTTTGTGCTTTTAAAAACAGATACATAAAATAACTGTTTGTCTTTCTGAAATTTATGCTGTAGTGAATCTATAGTCACAAAAAAAACTTAGCAGATCTACAAAAGTATTATCTTTGCCTTTTATTTACTGTAAGGGATGCTATTCAATTTGCATTTGAATCTATCCATATATTAGACTTTATTTTCATTCACCTGAGGTTTTGAAGTGAGATACATTGGATGGAGCCAAACTAATTGCATTATTTTACCAAGCTGGCTAGCTTCAATAACTGTTATTCCTTTCTTAGAAAAAAGTCTGAAAATCATAATTATGTTTAATATATAAATAATTACTGAATTCTTCTTGAATAAACATATGATGTTTGATAGAATTTAAATAACTATTAAAATATTTCCAGCATTCTCTATAGAGTAATCTAGACCTGACAAGTCTTCAGAAAATCTTCATTTAAGATGGTTTTAACATTTTAATTACAGTATTTTTAACAAATTGTTAGATGTTTTGCTTTCCGTTTTATTTCTTTGTATGCTGCAGCTTGACAGCTACAGTTCATGGGTTTGAACATTATACATAAACAGACATGTTTAATGCATATATATAAATTTAAAATACATTAAATCCAATTGTTTTTTCTCATAAATGAAGTTCTCTGATATATTGCAGTATATAATGCCATGGGCTTATGTGTTGAGGAAAGCATCATAATGTGGTCTGAGGAGGTAAGTCACGTAGCTCACAAGTTGTCCAAATCCAACAGCATACAAGAAAGAGGTAATAAAGGCAGGAAAGAGCTGGGTAATTAATAACTAATCAAAATGATAACATGAAAGGAAAAGCAACATACTTTGATTAATCAACTTCTCATCTCTCATCCAGTTGCTAAAAATACAGGAAACAACAGACTACATGCATCACTATGGTGAATTCATAGCTAAAGGACTCTGACATACTTTTGACTGCATACTTTGCTTATTTATTTTTTTAATACAGTAGATAGTTTAGCAAGTAACTGCACCTAAAATAAATCTAGCTAGCTACCTGGTTAGGCCTAGGATTTAGAGGTAAAGATTTATAGTATTTTCTCTTGTGGTCTATAACCATATGTGTTATTACCACATTCCTGTCTTTTTTAATATAAAGCTTTAAAATACATTTGAAACTCTTTTTTTGGGGAAAGTATCATTTTGTGGTCTCTTAGTCCCACTGAAAAATTCACTTCAGAACCATAAAAAACAGACATTGCAACTTCAATCTTAATTTTCTTCTATACGTTATGAAACTAAAGTAAACCATTTATTACTTCCAGAAACAAGCATTTTCGTTCTAAAGGTATCAAATGGAATATTTTAGTAATTTCAGAAATCTCTTTCTTATTTGAAAATCAAGCTGCAAATGCTGTCAATATCAACTATCTCATAAATGGTTTGTATATTTCTGTTAAAAGACATAAAACAGACATGACTTTCACCATGTCTGCTAATATTGCTGTTCTTCCTGTCAAAACCCATCCTTGATGAGTGAAGCCTTCATTCAGCTTCTCTTGTATTGTTTCTGAAATTAATCTCCAATCTATCCACTAAAAGGTCAGGCTTCTATGTGGACATCTTACTAATTTTGATGAGACCCGCTCCCCATCCCTTAGTGCTTGAGTCTTGCTGAACTGAGCACAGTGCAGAACAGAGAGCTTAGACTCTATTAGTTAGATACACAGAGAAAATTAAATGTTCCTTTAAGAACAGTGGTTTTGTTTGGGCTTGGGATTTTGTACTTTGTCTAATGAAGCTCAGGCAAAAGGTAATTGTCCTACAGTTTATCTTCTTCTCTCCTTCTACCTGACCCTATTTATCTTCCCTATTTTTCCCTCTCTTTCCAAAGTAGCGGTTTCAACAGAAATGATAAAACAGGAATTATTTTAGCTGTTTGGAAAAGAAAATATGTCCATTCATCTGTATTAAGAACATACAAATCTGATGGTGGTAAATACCAAGAAGTTAAGATATTTTTACAGTGGAATCCTAACTATTCTGAATTACTATAAGCTAGTTTTCTTATCAAATTATTTGAATGTTCCCTTTCAGTAAGGTCACGCAGTAATTTGTAGAGCTTTAGCTAAGCTTCGAATTTTTAGTGGGTCAATAGAGCTGTAGTTGCACAATTTTGATTTTTTTTTTCTTTTCAAAGACTATACTACTACAGTACACATTTTCTTCTAAAAATAAAGAAACCTGCTTAATTACCAGTTTTCAGATAACTTACACTGCAAGTTATCTTTCAAATATCAAAAAGTAGTATCAGTCCGCTCTATAATGCAATATCTGCATGATCAATATGGCATGATTGATTTGATACAGCGACTTACCATGGTGAGTCACTGGCACTAGTAAGGACGAAGAGAGACACAATTCATTGACAGCATACATACTTACTTTGCAAAAAAGTTATGTGAAAAAATAATGATGAAATTAGAAACTTTCAAGAGCATTAAAAATAAAGACCACAGCAGAAAAATAATTCATGTTTTGAAGACTGCTTAACCACCCACGCAGACATGTTAAAAGTACTGCCCTTTTCTGCTTGGGTAATGCAGAGTTCTTAGAGCGTCACGTACTATTGCATAATCAGTATATGCTACCAAATCTACTACTAGCAAGGTCAGCACCTCCATATTAAAGTGGTGTTAACAGAATTTAACAGTGCTTAACTAGTACTACTCAGATGTTCAACATCATAAAAAGCACAACTAAGGATGCTCAGGACACTTTCACTTCAATTACTTATTATTGCTAAATATATACATACGTATATATGTAATCTATATATGTTCTTTTGCCAAACCCAAAACTACTTTACAGAAAAATAAGTTTTCTGGGAAGCTATTAATTAAAAATGTTTTGAAACTGTGAAATATTTCTGCGTATCATGTTTTAAATTTTTTTTGCTCCTAAATGCAGGTTGATTATAGTGCTTTTCAAAAGTTTAAGTGGTTGGATAAGGTTTTTCCCAGCTGCCCATTTTCAATTTTGTAAATAAAAAAATTTAGATTTTCTGCTATATCCATTAATGTTCTTCTGTATTCTCCTATGAATAGATATATATGTACACGTACACATCTTTATATCCATTTAAAAATCTATTTAATATAAAACTTTTTCAGTCTTTTGTAAACAAAGGTTATAGAGCTTCCCTCTGCTTCTGAAAAAAGAGATTTTATTTTTTTTCATAAATTCACTTACATGATCTAATCCTGACATTGTGTATTACTTCTACCTAATTATAAATCAAAGAACAGAGAAATAACATTCTCAAGGGATTATTACTATAATTCCCTAATATTTCTCTGCAGTTTCCAACTGATAAATTACATTAATACTTCAAAAGAAGCATTGATTAGGGAAAGAGTACATGGGTTTCTTTTTGGTAAAGTGCTGAATCTCTGTGTGTGAGCTAAAACCACACTAGCACAGCATATTAATTATCATCAAGGTGATATTTTCTTGCAGCAGGCCAGTTGTGTTCTATATCAATTGCAAAACTAGTTTCAAGAATCCAAGTCTTGAAGTCAAGACATTGTAAATTTTTAAATTCTTGTTAAATCAACAACTTTTTCTGAAGAAAGAAGGATAAAGCTCACATACACACAGTATTGCTGATTCTTAGCATCAAGTCTCAAGTCACCCAAATGACATAAAAACTGCCACATAAAATGATCTAGGTAGTCAAAAACATTATTTTAAGTGCCAAATCTAAAATAAATAAATATTATTTTTCTCAATTTTTGTTTTGGATAACTTTTCCCTTCTACTGTCATGCTTCTAAATGCTTCTTCAAATGGTAAGAAACTCATATAAGGTCTAGGATTTTTTGTTAGAATGGCTTAGGTGGACCAAAACACAAGTGATAACCTTATACCAATATAAGAAATAACGATTATAGCAGAATTGAAAAGGCGTTTATTTCCAGACTAGAAGAGCCT
>VYXH01004375.1:48588-96481 GCA_013397275.1 Burhinus bistriatus | reverse complement strand
AACAAGCACAATCCAGCCAAAGTCTTCATATGTTTAACCAATTACTATTATTTATGATTTAGACCCTAGTTTGGTTTTTAGGATTACGTCTACTTGTAATGTAGGTATTAGAAGTGGTAATTGACACTAATCCATTCTAACACGCCTTCAGAGGGCTTTGAATTTCTTTCTAATTTCAAATATATAATATGAGAGATATCACCTTTCTCTACAGAATGCTTCATAATGTGTCATTTTTAAAAAATCAGAAAAGGAATAAAAAGAATTAAGTGAAAAATTGTAATAATAAATAACTTGTATCGAGACTTGCTTTATGTGTATAATACATTTTACAGATAACTACCTATTACATTTATATTTTGCATATATTTGTTTATTTGCATTTTATATTTATATTTTATATTAAATTTCTTCCCTCCATCCTTTATTTTTCATCAAGTCAAATAGGCAATTGGTATCATTAGGTCAATTCAAATAATGATGTCATATACAGGTTCCGGCATGAATCAAGAGTCTTTCATAGTTGCAGATATGAAAGGGACTCCCATTCAGTAAAAATCTTCCCCAGCTGGGGAGTCCTACAACCTGCTGTACATTTTCTATGCAAAAGAGAGAAAGAGCTCTTATGCAAAAATTTTTGGGTAAAATCTCTCCCATGTGCCAAAGGCTTTCTGTTGACCTTTGTAGGCCAAGTTCCTTGGGTCCTGAGTTGGTTCAATTCTGCTTCTGCAGAGCAGGATTTTCTTACTCTCGTTTTCATCTTTTGTGACTTGATTATTCTCTCCATTCCCTGTAGAAAAGCTAATCCAACCTCAGCAGGAGGCCTTATAAATATAGCTGAAATCTCTTATCATGAGGAGGCTGCAGGGTCCAAGCATCCCAGTCAGTCTGACTTGTCTCTCCATATGCCAATAGGCTACAAAAAACTTCTTGAATAAAACACCATGGTATTTTACAACTTTTAAAGTTGTAAAGATGCGCTGCTTATTCTTATGTATTCTTTCTTCTGAAATATAACTTAAATAAGGGAGAAAATAAAAAAAAATTATGGTATGGAAATTAGGGTATGGTGTCCCTAGGAAAATGGATAGTAGATACAAGGTCCAGTATTCCAGTACATAAAAATATGGCACATCTAAAATCATACAAAGTGACTGTAGTGTATATTAGACATTTGCAAATGTTTTCAACCTGCAGATGAAGGCATCTGTGCAACCTATAAATAAAGACCATTACAGTCTCTGTATATGACACTGCCTTGTGTAGGTAGACCCAATTCTTTATCCATTTCAGTAGTAAGCTTTACCTATCCCACCCAAAGCTGTGAAGATGTACAAGTTGTGTGCACACAGGCCACACTTTATTATGTGAATATAGACAGCTAAATATTCTACCACTGTTAATAAAATTACAATACATGAGTATATGTGCTTTCTTGAATTACTTTAACAGTGCAACTTCAGTGTTCTCTTAATGACAATGTTCTTATAAATATTAGATACACATATATATAGAACCTGCAAGTGCATATATATATGAATTTACAGTAAATTTTCTCTAAAAGTTTTTTCACAAATTTGATAGATAGAATATTGAAATAATTATTCTAATATTCTAAAATTTTACTTTTATTATTATGGAACAGAATTCTTGTATTTTTGCTTACTCATCTAATCAGCTTATTCTAATTTGGATTTAGCTACAAAAATATTTTCTTATGTAGAAAGAAAACATAACGAAAAGATGAAAAAAAAATCAATCTGGACTCCAAATTCAAAATTATTTTGAGGGGAAAAAAAAAAGCTGACCAAATAACACACTCTGACTATTTTTTTTTTTATTTGCAACACTGACTGAAAACAGTAGATCAATTTAAGAATACATTATGAGATATTTTAACTTTTTTCTTTCATTTTTATTGCATTCTTTTGGTTTTGTTTTGTTTTTTTCCTAGCTAGTAAATCAGAAATCATACATATTTCAGCAATTTTTCATTGACCTTATGTTCTTATTAAAGTCAAATAGCAAATGTCACTGTTTACATCCTCACCAGCATTATTTACTTGACAATATTTATTACTTGGTAAGCAATACGGATTTCTGACCTGTACTGAAATCAATTAAAAACCACAAGGATGCTACTGCTCCCACAAGCCCAGATTTTTTTTTTTTAAAAAAAAAAAATGGAGAGACAGATCTGTCCATTTACCCAGTCATGCTATATTTCATTACATTATAGACAGCTTATGACAGGAGATCATGGCTCCCCCACCCCAAATATTACTTCATGTCTTGGTCATGCTGCTCCCATTGATATGGTAACACCTGGAGAACCTCTGTTTCCCTTCGTGCTGCAGTTACATTCTCTGCTATCAACATGCAGAACCTAGCTCAGCTACGCTGCAGTTCTGACACAACAGGGTTTATTGGTATTTGCCTTAGCTTGATACCTGAAAGAGTTAAGTGCCTATCGAATATTTAGTACACAGATATTCTATTCACTCTCCTCATTTTGAATGAGACAAGCCAAATGCCATTTTTTTTCTCTTTCATATGAGAATTTCTAAAGTCTTTCTAATTAACAAGCAGTTTATAACCAGTAGGTTTCTAATATCTATTGCTCTACTGCTTCTTATGTTCAAAAGTTTTTGTTTATCCTCTTTGAAAGATGTATGTCCTGGATATTTTATGAATAGAGTAGAAAAAGCAGTCTTAATTGAAAGAGACAGTACCAAGGGGACAAGGCATCCTCCTTGTCCTGATAATTACTGGTCCAGAAACTCTGTTGAAGGGATTGAATATTCTGACAACTGAAAAGGAAAGCAACTTTGTTGCCTCGGCTCATTATATTCTGGCAAATCATTGGCTCTTTCACAGGTTCTCACAATAGTTACTGGGGTGAAAAATGAATGATAGAATCATAGAAAGGTTTGGGTTGGAAGGGACCTTAAAGATCAACTAGTACCAACCCCCCTGCCGTGGGCAAGGACACCTCCCACTAGACCCGATTGCTCAAAACCTCATCCAACCTGGCCTTGAACACTTCCAGGGATGGGGCCTCTACAACTTCTCTGGGCAACCTGTTCCAGTGCTTCAACACCCTCAGAGTGAAAAATTTCTTCCTGAGATCTAATCTAAATCTACCCTCTTCCAGTTTGAAGCCATTAACCCTCGTCCTACCATTACATGCCCTTGTAAAAAGTCCCTCTCTAGCTTTCCTGCAGGCCCCCTTCAGATACTGGAAGGCTGCTATAAGGTGTCCCAGAGCCTTCTCTTCTCCAGGCTGAACAACCCCAACTCTCTCAGCCTGCCTTCATAGCAGAGGTGCTCCAGCCCTCTGATCATCTTTGTGGCCCTCCTCTGGACCCGCTCCAACAGGTCCGTGTCCTTCTTATGTTGGGGGCCCCAGAGCTGGACACAGTACTCCAGCTGGGGTCTCACCAGAGTGGAGTAAAGGGGCAGAATCACCTCCCACAACTTTGCTGGCCACTATTCTTTTGATGCAGCCCAGGATGCAGTTGACCTTCTGGGCTGCAAGGTTCTCATTGCCAGCTCATGTTGAGCTTCTCATCCACCAACACCCCCAAGTCCTTCTCGGCAGGGCTGCTCTCATTCCATTCTTCCACAGATCCTATATTTGTGCATGGGATTGCCCTGACACGTGTGCAGGACTTTGCACTTGGCCTTATTGATCTTCATGAGGTTGGCACGGGCCCACCTCTCAAGGCTGTCCAGATCCGTCTGGATGGCATTCCTTTCCTCCAGCATGTCAACCACGCCACACAGCTTGGTGTCATCGGCAAACTTGCTGAGGGTGCACTCAGTCCCTACATACATGTCACCCACAAAAATTTTGAATTGTACCGGTCCCAGTACTGACCCCTGAGGAATACCTCTCGTCATTACACGTCACTTGGACATCAACCCATTGATCACAACTCTTTGAGTGTTTGTCATCATTAAGTAAGAAAAATAAGTGTAAAGTCACTTTGTCATTTAAGTCTTATGAACAATCTGTGAAATCACAGATTTTTTATGAACTTTCAGTTGAGATAGAATATCTTACTCTTAACTCTGAAACCTATTAGCATTAACCTCATAAAAATCCAAAGCAAACAAAAAAATGCCAACAAACATTTGACTTCATGCACTAGATCCCTTATAGTCAACCCTGGCCTGCTCCTCCCGTGTAGAGCCTCTTACTGAAATAAGGATCCCATTTTCCATGAGTTTATACCATTAACACAATTTACCCCATGTATGCTTTTTTTTTTTTAAATCAGATATATACATGAAAAATAAGTAGATATCCAGATCAGATTTTTCTGTGGGGCAAACGGATGAACTCATTGTAACTACTTTAGATGGGAGCTCCCTTTCTTTGTATTAGATAGAGTCTAGCTTTGGTAACCAGTGAAGTGAATATAACATTCTGACCTTTTTTAATTTTCTACCATACATCTTCTTTTACCCCTGAGACTATGCCTTGAAAAGTGGTACCGATGTTTTAGTAGTAATAATGTATTGAAATAACATGAACTGGTTTATAATGGTAAATGATCAAGCATACAGCTAAAAGTACAGCTTCAGAAAATCATAAACACCTTTCTCACCTGGGCTTTCATGCAAATGTTTAAAAAAATATTTCCAAAACCCATCATTTCTCTTTTAAAGACCCTAACAAATCTCACTACATCTGAAACTGTGTTTAGAAGTCATCTATTCCAAGCACAATTACCTTCAAGGATTTTTTTGCTAATAATATCAAGCCCTATCTCAAGTAAGTGTTCCGAGGTTACAGCTATTAAAATTTTATATACTTTAGTTTATACTCATAGATGTTGGAAATATTCCTCACTTACCTTTTTGTCAGGGAGAAATTCACATACAGTCTTTGCAGTCAATTAACAGTTAAACCTACCTGACTCTTTCAAGATAGGAATGAATTTTCTGATGAGAGCAAGTGACTGCAACTGTGACTGCAGCAGTATAGTGCAGGAGACAAGAGATAATGCCCTATCAAATCACTTTCAGGGTTGGAGATTATAGGAACACCCAGGGCTGAACTTCCATTCAGCAGAAGTCATCCGAGAAAAAGGGATCTAATGAGAGACTTCATCTTAAAGCAGTATGCTTCTCAGCAAGAAAAGACTGAAATTTATCTAACAGGCTGCTGCTTATTTCCTGGGAGATGTTTGAATTGACTTTAGAGATAGGTGACTTGTTATTCCACTAGCAGAGAACACAGAAAACATTGAAACCAACCTAGAATGAGAACTAAAGGAGAAGGAATATTATATTTTTTTTCTTTGTCTCCCTCAAAATAATTACTTTTTTCTTTTGCCCAGTGTTTGCATTTTATTAAAATAAACATATTTTACTTTACTTAAAAGTTCACCCTAGTGCTGCCAGACTGTCAATCACCAAACGGTCCAGAGCTGAAAACAGGGAATGGATTCTCAGCTGTGGAAATCTGCATCTCAGGAGTGAATCTTCTGTAAGTCTTTTGGACTGCATCCACTAGGATGCAAGGATGTGATTGCTTGGTCCAGTGACACAAGGTGCTGGACAAAGAGGTGAGTGTCCCCCTGGCAAACATAAACTGGAGTATTTTTGAGACGGTATGCATCACCTGTGTGTGCATCACTTGTATCTTAGTAGCAAAGGATATTATCAAACGAGTGGCAATAAAAACCTTCAAACTAAAGATACATGTAGAGAAAATTGGATATTTATACAAACCATATCAACAATGACAAAATGTAAATAATAGACATGGAAATAATAATAATGGCAGTTGATGGTCCTATGAGCAAGGAAGGTAACCCAAATGTTAGCTAATTCTTACATCCGTTTGCTGAGAGAGTTGATTAATCTCCCCAGTATTCTGGAAGTGTAACCGGGCTGGTGTCAGTGTTCAGCTGACGTTGCTATTAAGGAATCAGGGACCCAACTGCCAGTGGCAGTATGACTTAGTAGTGGGACTCGTGACATGAGCCAGGATAAAACCTCTCTCACAGGAGATAATAATAATGCTGCACGATAGCCATGTTGTATTGAACATAATTCACGCAGACCACTGAACCTAAGAAAGCTGAGACACAAAGCAGTTACTTCCAGTCCGGGATTTCTTCCAGGCTTCTCACAAGTTCACTACCAACGCGCAGTGGAGTGAATTGCAGCAAATGTGCTGACTTGTGAAACAAATCCAACTGTGGCATCCAACTCCTGCTCTGTCTCCTGTGATTCCCAGCTGGGTTTGGATGCCCACTGGGTTCTCCAGGTCCCTGTCCAACTGAGCTTACCTTACCAAGTCTACATGCCTACCTTCTCCTTAAACCTGACATAAGGCAGGACGCACTCTAATGGTCTTTCTACTCACAAACTCCTCTCCAACTGTATATTAATGAAGGGTAAAGACAAGTATGTGTGGTGTTCTTGTTTTTGTACTGGGTGTAAACCTTCAATGACACTTCTGAAGTGCTGGTTCTGACCATCCACTATATCTAATCTTGATGAAGCTTAAATAGGACAGTCTGATTGTAAACCTCCAGAGAGAGGGGCTGTACTGTCAGTGTGACAGCTGCCTGCAAAGGGAGGTGGAGCCAAATATAGGCTGGATTGGAGAGTGGATTGAGAGCAGCCCTGCCGAGGACTTGGGGGTGTTGGTGGATGAGAAGCTCAACATGAGCTGACAATGAGCCCTTGCAGCCCAGAAGGCCAACTGCATCCTGGGATGCATCAAAAGAAGAGTGGCCAGCAAAGTTGTGGGAGGTGATTCTGCCCCTCTACTCCAGTCTGGTGAGACCCCAGCTGGAGTACTGTGTCCAGCTCTGGGGCCCCCAACATAAGAAGGACATGGACCTGTTGGAGCAAGTCCAGAGGAGGGCCACAAAGATGATCAGAGGGCTGGAGCACCTCTGCTATGAAGGCAGGCTGAGAGAGTTGGGGTTGTTCAGCCTGGAGAAGAGAAGGCTCTGGGACACCTTATAGCAGCCTTCCAGTATCTGAAGGGGGCCTGCAGGAAAGCTAGAGGGGGACTTTTTACAAGGGCATGTAGTGGTAGGATGAGGGTTAATGGCTTCAAACTGGAAGAGGGTAGATTTAGATTAGATCTCAGGAAGAAGTTTTTTCACTCTTGAGGGCAGTGAAGCACTGGAACAGGCTCCCCAGGGAAGTTGTGGAGGCCCCATCCCTGGAAGTGTTCAAGGCCAGGTTGGATGAGGTTTTGAGCAACCGGGTCTAGTGGGAGGTGTCCTTGCCCACGGCAGGGGGGTTGGTACTAGTTGATCTTTAAGGTCCCTTCCAACCCAAACCTTTCTATGATTCTATCATTCTATGAAAGGAGGGAAAAGTGAGCAATGGATGCTGAATATAAGGTATAGAGGTGGAACATGAGATGGAATATAGACATCTAAATGAAGAGTTAAATGTTGAGAGGGTGTCACTATAAGGTGAGACACAGCCACCTAAAAGAAAAAGCAAGGACCTAACAGGACAAGTATACCAGCAGACAACTGGACTAAATACTCCAGGAGATTTCTTCCACTCATAGTGCTACAGAAAAAGGCTTACAAATTCACTTTAACATTTCTGCATGCAACTTAATTTTTCCCCATGCTTTTTAGGGGGATGGTAGTAAATTATTATTTTTTTCTGCTAGAATTTTGCTACAGCTTTGATTTTGGAGGGAATTACAATCTTCTCTTGATTAACATTTTTATTTGAACTACTATTTAAATAAATTGAACGTTGCAAGTAGCATTCTGAAATATATTTGCATATTATATATTAAAGTCAACTAAATAAATATTTCAGAGTGTCATAAAAAGACTAGAATTTCAGTTTAAGAAGAAATAATCTAGAGATTTTCTGTTATTATTATTATTTTTACACTCTTGCTCCATCCAAGAAACCACTTAGTAAAAGTGAAATCTCAAACAGCTACTTTATTAGTCTCTGCCTGTTACTGAGTAGAGATGTACTGAGCTATACCAGCATAATTCATAGAAATAACTGTTCAGGAAGAATGTTGACACCTTGTTATTTCTGCTTCTACTGTTTTATTTGCCTTACGCTGTTTAATAATCCTTGTCATGTTATTTTTCATTATTTATAAATGTGATAGACCAGGCAACATATTCTGTTCTATGTGGTCCAGCTTTCACATGGAACAGTAAGCCAGAGGGAAAAAAAAACCAGATCATGCACATCTATAAAACTAGAAACTGTTGCAAAACTGGACTGCTTATGTTTCATTCTTGTCTCAGATCTATTTTTAGCTGAAGGATAGATTCATGCCATTCCATTTTCTTTCCTTGTTTCATCAGTTATTTTTTAAGATTATCTTATTTCTGTATTTTTTTTTCCTTTAGAGTTGTGTATCAAAACAGGATGTCAAAGCTACTAGCTCCTGAAAGGTAACAGCAGCTGCCCTGCTGCATTTACTGGTCAGTCTACAGTGACTATCATGGTTCAAAGCAAAAGGAAGAGAATGACCAGTAAATCAAACAATTTAATATTACTGATATTATTACCTGATTAGGTAAATACTTATACAATGATAGTATGTCTTCAATAATTTGAAATGCCAAGTTTGTATGGGTTTTCTTGTTTAAAAATTCTAGTAAAATGGAGTATTAAATGCATGTGTGTATATGTGCAGCCCATACTTGCGTGTGTACCTGTCATGTCAAATACGAAATTTTTTTTAACTGATGTGAATACCAAACTAGGTCATTTATTTTGCTCATCTGGACTAAAATTTGGGAGAGAAATGGAGACTTTTTTCAAGTATTTGTTAAAAAAACACATGTAGATAAAATTTATTATGTTTTTCATTATATCAAAATCTACCAGTGCTCATCACTATCAGGGAAGTTGCCTGCTTATAAATGCATCTGCACAGCTTGAAATATATATTAGACCCTTCTACTTTCCTATTCACAGCACTACTGTAGCTGAAATATAAGAGGCAAATCCTGACAGTGACAACGTTCACAAAGCCAAGGACTTCTTAATCCCGTTCCCTTGTTTGTATGTTTGGGCACGGGTAGCTTTTTGGAGGAAGAAGTAGAGAAACAGAAATCTTCAATCCATTTGTTACAAGTAAGGTATTAGAAACAATTGGTAAAGTAAAATAATAATAACTGGATAGTTAGTTGCTGGCTTGGAGTGGTTTACTTTATGTGTTATTGTTGCGGTTTCAGCTGGGATGGAGTTAACTTTCTTGCTAGCAGCTGGTGTAGTGCTGTGTTTTGGATTTGGGATGAGAAAGAGTGATGATAGCGCACTAATGCTTTTGGTTGTTGCTAGGCAGTCAAAGCCTTTTCTGCTCCTCATGCCACTCTGCCAACGAGCGGGCTGGGAGGGCACAAGAAGTTGGGAGGAGACACAGCCCGGACAGCTGACCCCCATGCCATGCCATGTGATGTCATGCTTAGCATATAAACCTGGAGGAAGAGGGAAGGGGGGGACATTCAGAGTGATGGCGTTTGTCTTCCCCAGTAACCGTTATGTGCGATGGAGCCCTGGTTTCCCGGAACTGGTTGAACAGCTGCCTGCCAAAGGGAAGCGGTGAATTAAATTCCTTGTTTTGGTTTGCTTGTGTGCGCAGCTTTTGCCCTACCTACTAAACTGTGTTTATCTCAACCCCCAGGAGTTTTTCCTCATTTTTACTCTTCTGATTCTCTCCCCCCTTGCAACTGAGGGGAGTGAGGGAGTGGCTGCGTGGTTCTAGCTGTTGGCTGGGGTTAAACCACAACAATTATTTAGTACCTTTGTACTTGGTTTACAAAATGAGGTGGGATTATTCGCAGTACAGTCATATCAGAATTAGGAGAATGCACAACAAAAAAGAGAGGAGGGAGTGCAGAATCCATTGAATGTTGGGAGATAAGAACATCACGTCCAGAAAGGAGGACTTTCGGCACCACTTTCCATTAGCACAGGTTCACATAGCAGTAACATCCATAGTATAGTTGTGCTGCTGCACAGTCTTGTCATCAACACTGATGCTGGATCTTCCCCACACTGATGTCAGAGTCAACTACTTTTATAAAAATCAATTTAAATCTGCATTAATGTAAAGTTTAGCATGAAGTATAGATAAAGACTCAAATCATCTCTTACTTGTCTTAGACTTGTCAGACTAGCCCAGTTTTAGCATCTGAAGTGATTAGTTCATATGAGAGCAAACCATGCTTCTCTCTTAACACTGCTGAGGCTGCAAGGCACCTTTGGAGATCATCTAGTGCAACCTGCTCCTCAAAGCAGGGTCAGCCAGAGCAGGTTGCTCCAGTTGGATTTTTGGTAATTCCAAGGATGGAGACCCCACAACCTCTCTGAGCAGCCTGCTTCACTGTTCGATCACCCTCACACTAACCCTCACACTAACTAATTTTCCTGTATTTCAGCNCTGTTCGATCACCCTCACACTAACAAAGTATTTTCTTAGGTATAAATGAATTTTCCTGTATTTCAGTGTGTGCCCATTGCCTATCATCCTGTCACAGGGCACCATGGAGAAGAGTCTGGCTCCTTCCCCTTTACTTCCCCAATCAGATGTTTATACACATTGACAAAATCCTCCCTAAGCCTTCTGTGCTCCAGGCTCCTCATGTGCCACATGCTCCAAGGCCTTAATCATCCTCCCAGCCATTTGCTAGAATCACTCCAGTATCTCCCTGCCTCTTGTACAGGGCAGCCCAGCGCTGAACCCACCATACCAGATGTGTCTCGTCAGGGTTGAGCAGAGAGAGAGGATCACTTCCCTTAACCTACTGACAACACCCTGCCTAACTGAGCCAAGGAGGCTGTTGACCTTATTTGTCACAAGGGTGCACTGCTGGATCACAGTCAACTTGGTGTATGTGAGGACCCCAGGTACAGGACTTTGCATTTCCCTTTGTTGAACTTCATGAGATTCCTGTCAGATCACTTCTCCAGCCTGTCAAGGTCCCTATGAGGATCAGCATAACCTCTTGGTCTATCAACTGCTTCTCCCAGTTTACTGAAAACTTGCTGAGTGTGTACTCTGTCCCATCATCCAGGTCATTAATTGAGGTGTCAAACAATAATGGCCCCACTATGAACCTGTCAGATACACCACTAGGGAATGTCCTCAAGCTGGACTACATGCTCTTTGAGCCAGCAGTTCAACCAGTTTTCTGTCCACCACACTATTTATCTAGCCCATACTTCATCAGTTTGTATGTGAGGATGTTATGGAAGGCAGCGTCAAAAGCCTTACTAAAGTAAAAATAAACAACATACACAGCTCTCGCCTCCTCCACCGAACCAGTCATGTCATCGTAGAAGGATACGAAGTTTAACTTCATATGTTAATAGCTATAGTTAATTCATAGTTAATGACTATAAAGTAATTTAAGATATATCCTTCAAGTTAAAAAGTGTACTAATAATCTAAATGATATGCATTTAAATAAAATTCATCTTTCTAAACTACAAAGTTTACAATACAGCAATGTATAAAAGGTGTCTAATAGACTAATATAAAGACATTCATAGAATTATCTTTGTATTAAATGCTTTAAGCAGTGAGGAAAGAAACAGGTTAGAATATTTTTTCTCTCCATTCATATCAGTTGGCACAATAACTCACTGCATTATTTCTTAGTTATTTTTTCATGAAAATTCCCACTTCCCTGGGAGAAAAAAATGGTAATTTTATCAATCAATAGTTAACATCAATATCTGACCTTCGAGATTTTTATTCATATTTAATCTAAAACCTCTGGATTTTAAGGGGCTTAAATAGGTTAACAGAAGCCTTTTATGCTTACTTATGGCCTTGTAAGTTCTCAAAAAAAAAATCCTCATTTTTATGTATTCCCTGTGCATGTCATTCAGTATTAAAGAAAATGTATTGAATGTACTCAAATCAAATTTTGTATTTTTCAACCATTTGCTTTCAAAAGCAAAAATCTTAGGTTTGTGAATAAGTTTGTTGTAAACAATGTTTTGACAAGATTAGACAAAGATTAACCTATTGCATCTTTTTTGGCATGTGATTGTCAAAAAGATATAGTTTCATTGTTTTTTGACTAAAGGAATGAAACTTATGAATGAGAAGAACAGTAAATGATGAATAACAAAACCATAAAATTGTTCATGAATGCTGGGGTTTTTGCATGCATAACTAAATATTCATAGAGAGAACAGTAATTTCCTAAATATTCATGTTGAACAAAAACTTCTCTGCATGAGTGTTTGCTAGCAATGAATATTAAGGAGCAGGAACACGATCTGCAGAAACAGCTGTGCAGAACTGAAACAAATGTTCACTTAACCCTATTTTTGTTGTAGCTGTACAGCTTAATTTATCAGGAACCTTTCACTCCTTAGGTATCACTTCATCAAGACGCACATATACATAGAGAGAGCTCTTCTCTTCCTCTACACCGTTCTGCCAATTACTGCCATAAATCAATGTTTTACCTCTTTGCCCCACCCCAGTGTTATACAGGACTCGAGGTCTCCGGAAAGCAAGCAGAGGGTAACTAATTTATTTCGAAACTGCTAGGTTGGAATTAGATGAAGCATTTTACAGCATCCAACGCTGTTCACTTTCTTGCCACAATCATGAGGGACAAAGGTCCTCGGTGTCCTATTACTGATTTACAATATTGAAACACATTGTAATTTCTGTGAGTTTGAATTAGTAAAAGGAAGTCAAACTCTTGGTATTACTGACTAAGGGATTAATGCTGTCAACCTAGGTAAATTACAGCATTGATCCTCCAAACGGCTTGATAGAGCTACATTTGATTTGGTTGAGTGACTTCAATTTAACATGGAACATGACCTTACAAAAAGAAAAAAAACAGCCAGTGAATAAATGGATTGCTCATATAGTAAATTTGAAAGAAACTGAAGGAGGAGTAGATAATTGAAAGGAAAATTGTCCTTTCTTACTAGTGAAATATTTGGTGGTCATGAATAAAGCCCCCCAAAAAAATTTGTAAAAGTTTTTTTTTATGGCTCTCTAAAAGTATCCAAATGCTTCTGCCTTAGCCATCCAATACACAGAGTTTAAAAAAACAAAAAGAAAAAAAGTGGAATCTCCCACAAGCCTATTGATTTGATATATGATTGCATTTATTTTCTATCGGTGGGTTCTTGGACAAAACAAAGTCTTGGGAACAGTCAAGGTTTTCAGTCAGCTGATAGGATGGTTTAAGTGAAAACCAGTATCTTAAATTACAGATACTTCCATTCTGCAGGTAGTTTGATTTTAGGCAGTTTCAGTGATTGTTAAAAATTACTATCATCGGTTTACAATATTCATGAAATACTGTAATTTTCAAACGATCAAACGCCCATTGTGCTATCAATCTACTGCTACAGCCGTTGGTCAAAGTCAGCAGCAGAAAAGTCATAAGTCAAACGTGATACTTTCAAACTAGAACTAAGAACTGTTGTAGTGGGAAGGTTCCTGCTGGATCCCTACAGGAGATGAATAGAGGACTTCAGTTTCTGGGATCCAGCCTAGATAATTTCCCTTATCAGTCCACTGATTTCACTATTTTTACACGTAATTATCTAGGGTACTTCTAGAAGGAAACACGCTTAAGATAGAGATCTTATAAGGACTTTGATTAAAAAAAAAAAAAGCAAAGCATAATGTGTAGTTATATTGACAATGACTTTATTATATTTCATACATTTCAAACATGAACAAGGAATTTGAAAATATTCTTTGTATTAAAAGGAACCAAATACTATATTACTTCAGATCCTGATGTAGTTAAAATTTTTTTGGAAAAAAAAAAAAAAAACAAAACAAAAGAAGAAGAAAAGATGATGCATTTAATTTTTTTTTAATTCTACTTCAGCATTGAAACTTAAAAAAATCCATTGTGAAATAGGAAATGTTTTCCACAAGCACTTCCTTTTATAACATGTTTGTTTAACTAATTTCTTGACAATGTTCAGTTTTCTTGACTGCAGAAAGGCTATTTAACCTTGTAAGTTTAATTTTATTTCAAAGAAAGGAGAGAAAGGTAGAAAAAATTTTAGAAATGCACTGTAAAATGAGAGAAAAGGGTAAAAAGAGGGGTTTTTTCTTACTATGTCATCCTCTTTTGTGAGTAATGTTTAACACACTGTTCTTTCTCTGTATTTTGTTAAAATACTACCGAATGATATAATAAAATTGCTTTTCAATCATATTTCAGTGTTACTATTTCAGATTTGCCCTATACATAAAACTTGTAATTATTTCTTTCATATTTTTACTTGCAGCAGATTTTGTTAAAATTATAATGGCCTTTTATAGTATGAAAGAACATTTGCATTTCACAGTTTGAGTAGCTCTGAGAATTTTCTGTACTTTGCCAAATTACTTTTTCATGGTCCTGGATGAATAATCCAAAATTTTCAAATAACTGTTTTAAAGTATGTGACTACAAAAATCCATTTAAGAAAACCAAACTTATTACAATACAGGAGGATTTTCTATGATTCTCTTAATGTATGTTTAAAACTAGTTACAAGAATTGAGGGCAATGTCAGGTTACTTTCAAGAAGATGGAGATCAAGTCTTCTAGAAACACATTAACGCTAATAAGAATGAAAGTGATTAAATATTTGGTTTACTAATTCACTTCTGAAAATGCTAAGAAGCTCTATTAGTCTGCTCCAAATACAGATTTCATCATGCTTTTAAACAGTGTGCTCTCAGCCAGGGGACTGTTGTTAGGTCTTTGTTAATAAACAAAACCTAGACAAAAATTTTCACTAAAATATGTCCATGATATCCTTTATAGAAATCAACAAAATATTCATTACAGAAAATGCTTAAAGATTTTATGTAAAATAGATAGGAAATACTGTGTCTTAAAGATAAGTCAATATTTTTATTTAACTGTAACTCTAGTTTTCAGCATAACCTCATAATATTAGACTTACGCAAGGGTAAGCTTTGATCTTACAAACTCCCTGTGGTATCTATCTAATCTGTGCTTTGCTTTAGGTATAAACAGCTTCATTAATATACTGACAGTTACAGGATTTGTGGAAAAAAAACCCCAAAACTGATGGAGAGGAAAGAGTATCAACTAAATAGACAAGTTGGATAGGTTCGTTTTAAAGATTTTGCATACATGTTCTGACACTATTAACTTCTTATGTAATTCATTACGAAGAGTCAAGCTTCAAAAAGAAAATTTAGTTTCTCCTTGTTTAGGTGGTGTTAAATTATTTTAGCACATAATAAAAAGATACTTTGTGTCAAGCCACAAGCTCTAAACAAAGCAATTGCTGGAAAATTTTAAAAGGCAGCATGAAATGCAAGAGAAGAACTCAATCTATTTAATCATGCCCAAGGGTTGCAAAGACCAAATGATTGGTTACAAATAGATTTTGCCAGGTAATTTCACTGAATACTCCACCTACATTTTAACTTTAAGGGTCCAGTCCCACATCCAATGAAATCAACTGGCAGTTGGCATTGTGCAGATTGGCACAGGAATGTGGTTCACGTGCTTCTGAGAGCAAGGGAAAGTAAGCAGATCTGAGAACCTTTCAGGTAACAGAGAATCACAGGAAAGCTGTGGGGATATCAGTCCTTGTTTCTGCCTGTCCGGCTCCAGCTGATACGGAATGCACAATGTACTTGGGAACACTGCTTAAGCCTGCCCACATGTAAATTAAATTTCTAGACGGGAAGAAAAATGAAAAACAGCAAATAGAAAGGCCAGAGGAAATCTGTTGGAGGTATATCCATACAGTAGCTGCAAATGGCTGGACGAAATGTATTAAAAAAAATATCAGAGGAAGGAAGCACATCCTATATCTTTTATTTCCTGGCCTCCAGTCTGTGACATGTCTGCCTCCTTCTCATCTAGTTTACTGGATGATATGATGGACTTTCACTCTCCCAATCATCTCCTGTTACAGGCCAGTTCTACTGAACTACATAGCAGTGGCAGGGAGGCACTCATCTCTCTTTCTGCAATAAGGGAGACCTTGATGCTCAGCATCAGACACAGCAATCCCCACACTCCTGCTGCGGTATGTGGAACAGTAATTTAAATGTTTATGAATGTGTTTCCAGGACTTGCTGTCTCCTCTTCAGCTATGTAAAAACTGAGCCTCAGGTTTTGGTCTGAAATGCGGCTTTTAACTAGAAATTTTCAAAAGGAGAAAAAAATGCAATTAAAACAGGCTAGAACTTTTCCAGAGGGAGAAAAATATTCTGGATCTTTAAAAATGTAAATATTTTCTTTTAAGTCCTCTAATTAACAATGAAACTTATTTCGCACTCATAGCCCAAGCAAAATTCTATTGGACTCTATATTTAGTGGTTGTTAAATTACGTCTATAATTAATATACATAGAAAATTTGAATAAGATTAAAAATGCCAGTATTTGTTTGAAGTGGCAGAAAATTTAACATGCATTTAAAATTTCATTCTTATTCTCTTTTATTATGAAGTTTTTTGTTTTATTAAAATATATTTTGAGGCTCCATAGAGAGGCTCTATTGAGACAGATACCTGATTTACACAAATTTGACACTAGAGCCTGTCTCAAGATTGAAGAGAAAACACTGACTGACTTGTTTCTGAAGGATTTACATTTTTCAGTAACCCTAAGACTCGGTTGCACTCTCTGTACTAAATAATCTGGGGGGCGGGAGGGGGCGGATTATGCTATGGTTTATTTACTGGGTGTGCATGATGAGACTACTTCCCTCTGTGGAATGCTATCTGGATTTTTTGGTGTGTCTCCCTCGGTGAATAAGGTAAGAGATCAGATTCAATTTTTTAAAGCCTAAGAGAAAACATGTCAATTCACTACTTCCACTGCTTGAATAGCTTTTTGTGCTAGTTTACTGTACAACTACATTGACACCAGTATCCCTCACAACTATTTGATTTCATCAGTTCTTGCAATGTCTAGTAACAGCCCCTAATGTTGATTATTTACCATAATCCAAAAAACAAATAAAATAATCTAATTATAGCAGAAGGAGTTAACAGAGGAAGAGGTGGCTTCCCTCCTCTGCTGGGACTATCATTATTGGCTGATAAAATTACAACTTTGGGTATACTCAAAGTAATCTTCTGCATAGTCTTATAAATTCCATTAATAACATTAATCATTAATAATCATTAATAAAATTAATCACTGAGCATTATCCCATATTTTCTACTAAAACAAAAACCCTGAAATTATATTCAAAACTCAGTGAAGTCAAAGGAAATACTTCCATGCATGAATAATGACTCAGATCTTAGGTTAGACGACAGGTTTCCCCTGGTGGTAAGTACATATTGTGACTTCTTTTAGTCTCTAAAGCAACAGGGTAAAATAGAAGTATCACTGCCTTTCAGTTCTGCAGGTAACACACAGCTCTAACTTAAGTATTTAGGGATTTTATTCACTGCAAGTGACATTTTGATATCTAATTAAATTGTTCTTTAGAGAAAGAACATCATAAAGCTGGCTTCAAAAGACCATGAACCTTATTAGTTAAGTACTTGCTCTTTAAAAAGTGTGTATTTTATGACACAAAAGTGTTGGGGGGTACACTTTCAGTACAAACGAATTTCTGATATGCATTTGCCAAACTGCTCAAAAGACTGCAGACAGTAGCTCATACATTATATCCAATTTGTTTTCAGAGTGTATTATTTCAGAACAAATAGTCATCATAGCAATGTCATTTTCCTGATTAAATATTCTTTGTATTTAATGATATTGTACAATATCTTCACCTCATTACCTTTCATTTTTATATTTTTTTCTGTTATATAAGAGAATTCCATTAAGTTTGTTTAAATAATCTATAAAATCCAGCAGAATGTTGATTTTCCATTTATTCACCCAGAAGAGTTCAGGCCACTAAAAGAGCTTTATTTGCTCAAAAACTGTCAAAAAGAAAAGTATTCAGTTCAAAGAGATATGAAAGATGAAGCACCAAGGGGAAGATTACAGTACTGTCTCTAATTCATTGGCTTTCCACCTCTCACAATAGCTTTTGTTAAACATGCAATCAAAATAAAGAGAATTGTACTATTTTTGCTGTTTTCAGACAAAGCAATCACAAAATCACAAAATCCTTAACTTCTTCAGAAGTCTTACATTTTCAGACTTATCAGATATTTCAACAAAATCAGAACTCAGTATTCATTTTCCATATCCTTTGAACTCATACTGTCCCTCGTTTTTCCTTTTTTTTTTTTTTTTTTTTTTGAAGTCTATTTATTTTTTAACGGGAAAAGAACCATTTGTTACATTCAGAATGTTTTATTTCAGTGTTCACCTGACAGGTTCTTGTGGGGCATCCAAAACACTTTGTTTCTACTATAGCAGGCACTTGCTACTAAAAGAAAAATAAAAAACAGTTAGCTATCTCATTTTCTGTCTTGCTTTCTCCATACTAAAACCAAAATGGTAAATACAGGTCAATCTTTTCTATTTCTTTACAGTGGGTGTGACCGAGCACTGGCACAGGCTGCCCAGGGAGGTTGTGGAGTCCCCTTCTCTGGAGATTTTCAAGACCCGCCTGGATGCAGTCCTGAGTATTGTGCTCTAGGCATTCCTGCGTCAGCAGGGGAGTTGGACTAGATGATCTCTAGAGGTCCCTTCCAACTCTACAAGATTCTGTGATTCCATGATTTTAGACACAAAGGAAGTTGAAATCTATAGATAAATTCAGATTCTTGATTTAAATGCAGATTTAGCTCTAGGGTTTATTTTGTGGCATAAACTCATCACAAAGATGGTTTTATTTTCCAAGACTTCTAATATTTTAGGTGTCTTCCGACCTGTATTGAACTTTTTTCTTTTTTTTTCTCTCAGAAAACTTATATCGAACACCTAGCTTCTGGCAGAGCCAGTAATAGATCAGAGCAATCTTCCTTCTTTTTCTTATACGGTAATCCTAATGCATATCTGAATAAAAGTCTTCTTCATTCATCTTAATCCCTGAATGTTACTCTGTGATACAACTATCTAGACAACTTCTCTATTCTACCTTTGTGCATTTGACACTAACCTGTTACTTAAACCATCTCACTTTGCTCATTTTTCAGAATTTAATCCATTTATCTAATTTAGCAAGATTGTGCTGATTGTAGATCCTGTCTTCCAAAACAGCTATGATCCTGCACAGTCTGCAGATGAAAATGTAAACCCGAATGTTGCTGGATGAGGTTTAAGATTTTGCTAGGACCTACTGTTTTGCTTTTTTTTAATAGTATTACTTTGCGGGGGGCAGGGGGAGTGGGGTGTGTTACCACTTGGTGTTACATTTGGGTTTTGGAGGGTTTCTTTTTTTCTAATATTCACCTGATTATTAAAATAAATTGAAACAAGTTATATGTATGGATATAAGATTATTTGGGGGTAGGATTTGTTATAATAAAGTGTAGCTCAGGGTGACTCAAACTGCACAAAATTACTTTTCCTCTGTATTATGTACACGCAATGGCACTGCTAATGGCACTGCTGGTGAATGATCTAATAACACAGGTAAATCACAGTCAGTTGCTTACTGGAAAAAATTGCTACTTGTCACAGAGACTGAATTTTACCTTATTCAGAAGCACCAAAAGCAGAAGGAAAACTGCAGTAAACAATTCTGCCTCTTTTTAAGCCCCCAAGTCTACAAAGTTCACCTTCAGCAGCTCCTCCTTGGTTTTGTCAGCTGATTGCACATTTTGGAGTGATTTTTGTTGATTTTTGGAATAGATATACAGGGTCTAAAGTGTAATTCCACGATGAGTGATACATACTTAAAGAAGAGTGTAGGCAAGAGAAAGTGTTTACTACAGTAAGCTTTGTCTTCTGCCACCCTGAGGCTTAAACACTTCCTGAGTCAGGTGTGTTATCTTTGTGTTCAAAAGCCATCAATGGGTTCCACATCCATTAATTTGTCTATTTGTGTTTTGAGCTCAGCTGTAAATTTTGCCTATGCTGTAGCTGCAAGTTCCACAGTGATCAAACAGAGGTGAAAAGAGGCAAATACACAACAAGAAGCAAATCCTAAGGAGATCCTGTTTCAGTAATCTTCATCATACTTGTATGGAAGTCTCAAAAAGACCAATGTAATGCAATGGTTTACAGTCTAATTCTGATGATATAACTAGGGAGAGCATGGTTTTATATGCCAAGTAGTATTACACAACCAACGGGAAAATAAAAAGTGGAAGCTGTAGGAGTACTGTCATAGACAACAGATCTCAAATCTAAATGCTAAAACAAGAGTTGAATTTTATTTTGAGAAACATATAAACACAAATCCTCAAAAACCCCAAACATCAAAACAGTCTTAAGACTGCAAGTAAAATACTGGCTCATTCATCTTGTTTGAGTCATTCTGCCTCCTTAATTATATTTTGGAGGTATTCCCTCTGAGTTCCATTTCTCTTCACATTTTCTGCTATCTCCATCTGGAGTTTGTTTACCAGAACTCGCTCCACTTCTCTCAGGCTTGAGATTCCACTAAAATGGATTACTGACATTCATTACAACATATGATACTTGCAGCGTTTACCTTCCCCTATGCATTTCTCAGAGACATAATAATGGAGAACCTTTCCTCAGAGTTCCTTTCAGCCTGTTCTTTCAGGTGCAAGGGAAAGTACTCACAAGCCATTGCAAAAGAAGGAAGCGTAAGCAGATTTTGCAAAAACAATCTCCATTCCATCATTTTAAAATATTTTAAAATGACATATCTAAAACATACACATATATACAAATATATTTGTATTAACTTTCTCTTTGACTTACTGCTTGAAGCAGCCTATCAGGTATAAAGAAAATATATAATTATTTATGTGTAACATTTCTACAGTAAGAACAAGTTTTTCCAACCCCAAAGCTTAATATAAGATCCTTTTTTGTTGCTTCCACTTTCTTGCTGAAAAAAATAAGGTTCTCACAGCAGTATAAACAAATCTAAATTACGGAAGAAATTGATGAGGAAAATGCTCTAAGATTCTCTTGCTAATTCTTTTTATCTTATTGATCTGCTGAGTTAGAGCAGAGTTTACTCCATTACTCTTTATTCTAACTGTGGCACTTTTCTGTAACGCATTTTCCATTACTTTCAGATTCTAAAGATATCATACCTGTGTTCAGTCACCCTGTCCATATGAGTAACGTGGGGATATGGGGGAGGGAAAAAGGAAGAGAGAGTGTGAGAGGAAGAAAGAAATAGGCAAAGACTCTCCCAACTGCATTTTTAGAAGCCTAAAAAGCCTAATCTCCATTAGAAAATTCAGGAACGGATGAAAAGCTGGGAGAAGAAAACTGGCAGCAGAGTTGATCGCATATCAGACCTTTCCCAACATTAACCAGATTATTTAATCTGAACTCAGACATCTCCACAAGCATAACCTTTTTTTATACACACAGGAATATGTAATGGAGAAAGGGAGACCAATTTTCATGAGGTCTTCAATTCTGTTTTCACTGAAATCTATTGTTCTACCCTATAATCATGTTTTACCATTTGTGAGTACTTTTTTTTTACATCATCGGTAAAGAATTATCATAAAATTGTAAGCACGTCATTTTTAGCTGCAAGTCAAACTGACAGGAAAAGTAAATGTGCTGTTGTGTTAGGATCCTACCATTTGATTTTCCATGATAAATTACAAATACATACAACAACCAAGTCAGTAACGGTATACTTTACCTCACAATATACGTATCAGTTCCCAAAGCCTCCTGCACTTTGGGTACTTACAGAAGTATTAGCTTTCTTCCCTGAGGTGTAATTATAAAACAAAGAAATAAGCATTATCATGCTGCATGATGTATCAGTAGTCAGAAAATGGCTCTTTCATCAGGATTCAATGCTGGGTTATTTGCTCAAAAGTATGTCTGGTTGCAAGGGCTACTAGTCTTTAAATGGGATATATGACTGCAGCCATTAAAAAGTCCTCTGGGCAGTTTCAGTTTTTGAAGAAATTGTACACCAGCTACATAGTAATGGCTGATTCTACACTTTCCTCATAGCTTTCCCACCAAGTAAGTCGTACTTCACACTGCCTTTTGAGTAACATCTTGACACATGACTAACAGCTACCTAGCTCTAATGTAAAGCACAGTGCGATTTGTCAATATGCAGAATTTTCTTCTATACACTAGGAGCCTAAGTCTATAGATTATGTGTACTACAGGTTATGTCCATCACTGAAAGAGGAGAATTGCACTTGCCTGAGGACTACAGAGTTGGAAGTACACAAAGTCAAGGATATTGCACTGGAAATGTCTTGACGCTAATTGTGCTTTTCCTTTAACTCAGTAAGGTTTTCTATGTTTTAAGTGAAGAAAGAAAGTCTCCAGGGACTCAGATGTGCCATATTCTATCAGAATGAAGGAATTTTTACAGGCCAAAACCAGTGAAGTTTCTTAGAGTAATCAGTGTTCACTGGAAGGTAGCACAAAATGGCCTTCAGCAAAGCCGAGTTACTCAGGAAATAATAGGTTGAACTCCAAACTACCTGAACACCAAATGAAAGAATGTAAAGCAGTGCTACCTGCAAAATATGACTGGAAGAAACGTCCTGCTATCTCAGAAGCATGGGCCATCTATTTTGTCTCTTCAGCTGGCATTAGGAACAGCTATTTAAAAATATGCAGAGCATGCAAAACCAGTCATCTTCTGCTGTCTATTCTCTTCATACTCCCTGGGCAGCCATAATCACCGTAGGGTTGTTAGTAAGTTGCTGTCTAGTCCTGTTAGTATTTATTTCTGGACCTGCTGTCCAGGAATTTATCTAATCCCTTGAACCTACTGATGCTGTCTGCCCCCACAATTTCCTATGGCAGCAAGTCGCACAAGTTTATTGTCTGTTGTGTAAACTATCCGACTCGAATCAATCTCACTAGTTTCATCAAGTGCTTCCTAGTTTTTGTACAGTGGGTATTGAAAGATAAATCCACATTCAGTTTATATGCTGCCTCATGACTTTACAAACTCCTTCAACCTGCAATTTTGAAGATTTCACTGTGCCTGCTCTGCCCCGACTTCGGCAGGCTGAGCCAGTATCTCCCTTTATGGAAACCATATTGTCACTTTCCTAACAGACTGTTTCTGCATGCACTCAGTCTTCTTAGTTCACATGACAGACTCTGCCACCTTACCTGTAACAGAAGTCAGGCTCACTGATCGGTTGCTCCCAGGACCCTCTCCAGAACTCGAGTGGCAAGCTACACACAAAGAGCTTCTTAATCCTGTAGCAATAAAAGAATATCATGTTGATTACCAAAAAGTCCTAATTCTACAACATAAACACACCGATGTCCCACTACATTCAATATGACCTAAGCATAAACTCCTGTGTACTTCATTTAATAGGAATAAATGGAGCATGTGTTTAAAGGCACTGTGACCTAGAGACAAGTATTGCCAGCTGAAGAGCCCCCATTACTGTTAATATTCTCTTGGCCAAGCACCAAGATCCAGAAGTAACTATAATGAGAGTCATACCTACAGTAGTGCCCCAAAATAGCCTGTTATTTACTGCCCCTCAAAATTCTTGCAGATTAAGTCATTCCCAGCAGATGTTGGAATGCTTCTGTAGAAAAGTATACTGAGTGAGGTTGAAGCATCTAAGAACCTAGCATCACAACAATTAGTTTACACGGACTGCTCATCAGGAGAAATGGTCAGACATATGTCGATTTTTGTCTAGAATGAGAAAAGAGAGCAAACATCTGTAAATAACCAGCTGGCCTCTCTTCTGCATATGGTACCTATAAAGACAGAACTCACCACTCTTGAAATCTTCAGTGGGACACATGCACAGCGATCAAACGCTTGTGGTACGCGGTGACACATCTCATTAATTCTCAATGGTCTTGATTTTAATAATAATTTCAAAAAGTATTGCAAGAAACAAGGCAAGCCTAACTGAGCTAGGAAATCTGATTTGAAAAACCCTCCTTAAGAATCAGACTGAAATTTTGCCCATGATTTTTTCAGTTGCATTCTACCAGCAATGCTAGCTTGACCCAAAAGGGGTTGCTGTGAATCAAACACCAAATTAAATAAATATGGTAACTTCCAAAAACTTTTTAAAGTAGGTTTTGTATCATCAGAAAAAGTTAGTGTTTTAATCCACAGCTCCTGCCTGATCTACTACTAATGAAAGAGTCACTAAATTATCTTCATAAAGGTCAAAATGCTAATTAGGAGATTCTCTTCAGTGATAAATCAGAGATGTGGAACAAATTATTAGATCAGCTTTTTCTAGAGTTCAATTACCCTTCTCTTCATTCTTAAAATGTAAAAAAATTCAAAATAAGAACTGAATTTTGTAACATTAAATATTTCATTTTTAATTGACTAGAAAATTGTCTTGGAAGGTTTAGGTTTACGTAAATTATATTTTGTTTAAATTTATGGAGATTTTTACACATACCGTTAGTATTTACTTATTAGCAGCAATGCAGTTAATGGCGATAAAGTAATTTAAGATATATCCTTCAAGTTAATATGTGTACTAATAATCTAAATTATATGCATTTAAATAAAATTTATCTTTCTAAACTACGAAGTTAAAAATACAGCAATATGTGAAAGGCAAGCAAAAATATAATGTGATTTAAATGACAAAATATTATTTCTCTGATTAATCAGACTTTCAGAAAATAAAGATCTACCAAGAATTTACAGATATAATGATGTTTATTTTCCTGAAACAAACAATAATGAAAATACTTGTAATACATTAGCAAACTGAAATACTAGCATTTCTTATTCTTACTTGCAACACTACTGCAAGTGTAAGGCTTGTAATATATATATGTATATAGATGTGTACTATTGGACAAAAAATAATCCACTCAAATTCCAAAACTGCAGGACACTCATAGTAAACATTGTAAACACCTTTCACCTCGTTACATCGTTTAATACAAACATTTATTCTAACAGTGTGTTCAGTAAAAAGGCAGGGAAGCAGAAGCAAGTTCTTGTACCAATAGTTTCCTTAAACAAGAAGATGATCCTTAAACAAGAAGAGGTAATAGCCCAAAAAGCCCAGTCACAAAGGAAAATATCCACACTCAGCAGTTAATATGGTGAGACTACATGTCTGTTTTCAGTGTATTTTACTATGTATGATATATTTTAAGTTGTATATATATATTATATGTGTATATTTCTTTTCTTTCTCATTTTTGACACTACTTGAGAAAGGTTTTTATTTCAGCTGTACTGAGAAAAAACTGACATGTTTACCCCATGCCCAGGATAAGCACAACCCACAGCCCGGCTGCCTGTGAGCCAAGACCAGCTTTGTGAAGCATTGCTGTGTGACTTTGGCCCAGCTGATTGGGGAAAAAAAAAAAAAAAAAAAAAAAAAAAAGTGTTGTCAAGCTGTGAGAAGTTACATAAGTTAAAGAGAAGACTATGCAATAGTCAAGGACTCCAGGGAAAAGTGGAAAGTCCCAATGAAAGTGCAGGAAATTGGAAGATAGCGACTCAGCAGGATTGAGGATCAGCCTGCACCAAGGTGCAACAGAGCTCACCTTCCCCCACCTGAGTGCCACCACCTGCACGCGGTGACTCATTAGGTGCCTGCGTCAGAAGTGACAAATATACAACTGCTTAGCCTGTTATACTGGCCCAGGCAATCTACAATGTGTATTAGTGCTGTGTAAACATAACTTTTCTATAATCCTGCTTCTATACAGTAAAAGGTTCCCAAACAAAAGACAGCTAATAAAGGAATACTATGGGGCTTCTGCCAATGGCAAGGAGTAAGAGGATTTTGAAAGGATTGCATGTCAGCCTGTTATTTAACCTCTGAATCCTCGTAGACAAAATAGGGTCAAACTTAACTAATTTCAAAACTGTTGGAGGGTCTCTACGTGCCTTAAATTGCATAGAAGTACTTTGATAGATGCTCTGTGTAGTCTGAAACATAAAACTGATAGCAAGACATAAAATCCCAGGCATTATATCACCAACCCAGTACAGAAGCAGTTTTATGAACCAAACATTGAGTAGAAGCATGTCACAGGTGTGCCAAATAAATGATCTCTGAGAAGATTTACAAATGCTGGAGTAGAAATGCTAAACATAAAAATAGACAGGCAAACATTCTTGATGAGCCAGGTTGTACTAACTTCTCATATTTGCCATAGCTACTCATGTGTTTTCTAAGCCAAATGTGAGGTGCCTCCAGTCTAATAGAACTTTTCTCAATAACTCACCCTTCTATAACTTAAATCAATTCTCTCCCCCCATTCTTTCAAAATGTATGTCTTGAGGCCTAGAAATTCAGTCTTTAATGACTAGTGCTGTCAACCACCGATAGCAAATATCTGCTAGGTGGAAGGAAAACATCAATATGATTTCATTGGAACCAATCAAGGAAAGAACAGAATTTGGTTTTAATGGACCTGAAGCTTCCTAGACATCAGTTAGGAAAGAAAACAAAGACCAAAGCTATGCATTGATTGTGCAGCAGGCGTATGACAGGGTACCTCCTGATAATCCTCTTTTATTGACCTTTTAGTCTATATGCCCAAGGTTTCCTTCCCTTGGAAACCAAAACATCATGGAAAATACTGTACACATGCAGAGTCAGGAAGCAACTACAGTTTCAAAATGTGCTTTCCAGCTTTAATACTCCAAGGTCCCACAGGTGAGAGAGACAGGGAAATACTACCTGCTTCAAGCTAAGATATGTTTCACAGGGTTTGGTCAGCTTAGCTTTGATCATTTAAATTCTGTTAAACCTAGATGCCTTGAATAGCCTAAACATTACATGTAACCAGCAGACACGTCCTCATTACACTTTTGGAAGCTGAGGAAAAGTTTGCAGCCAATAAAATAACTAAAAAAGTCTGTCTACGAGGCCAAACTCAAAATTCAAGGGTGGCACAAACTATGAAAGAGTATACTTCAAAGTTCTTAAGAAAAACTTAAAAATTACTGACTAGATCAGGCAAAGGTTTATCCAATCCCATGTGTTTCCTCAGTAATAGCTAACAAATGATGCCAGGGGAAGAACAAAAGTAGGCAGGAATACCTGATATTTCTGGTAAAAAAGTTCTTTGCCTCTAACTATTTTCATTTTACTAAGTTCTTCCAGACCAGGAGTAGTCTTACTTATTTAGCAAGTCTCCATGGATTACTCTTACATGTCTTTGTCCAGTCTTGCCTGCAATCTTCATTAATTTAAACTTTTGTAACGAGTCGCACAGATCTATTCTTTGCTACGTGAAGAACCACATCTTGTATATTTTGAACTATGTCTGACTAGTTTCTTCTGAGTTTCATTGTTTGCATTGGAAGGAAATATGACAACTAATCCCTGTATCCTAATGCTACTTACGATTTTGTAGACCTTTATCTCATCCTCTGTAATACCAAGTCATCTTTTTTACAGTCCTAACCTGTTCAGTCTTCCTTCATAGAATAGAAGATATTCTGTACTTTTGATTATGCACCTTTGTCAGATTTCTCTGAGCATTTTCCAGTTCAACTATTCTCTTGCAGAGATGAAGGAATCAGGATAAGGGAAATTCCCATATCTTTGTATTCAAGGTATGGGCAAACTAGGAATTCTTCAGTGTATTGATTGTTTTCTGTATTTTTCTTTCTAAAGCCTTTTAAGTCATAATTTTTTATTTTCTGTTTTGACTGCTACTGTGCACTGAGCATGTTATTCCATAACATCAAGATCTTGCTTCTGAATAGTAACAGTCACCTTAGAGCTTTACATATCATTCATATGTTAAATTAGGATTGTTCTTTCCCATGTGTATTGCTCTATATTTATACACATTAAATTTTGCCTTCCAGTAAGTCAGTATTATAAGGTGTCTTGACAATTTCTCATGGTCAACATTTGTCCTTAGACTCCTCTATAACTTAATATCATCAGCAAATTTTCTCACTTTATTGCTCACCTCTTTCCCTGACTATTTATGAATATGTTCCACCACAAACCCCTTTGGAACTCCAGTAGTGAAATTCCTCAGTTATGAGACCTTCCCTTTGTTCCTACTCCCTCTTTCTGGTATATTAAACGTATTTAACCAATCAAGAACAGAAAGAGGAAAAATAGCCGAGTAATAGAAATATGTTGGAAAGAAATAGTTAAGTAAACCTAAAGAACATGACATGTTTCCATGGGAATTATTATTTTTGTTTCTATGGGTGTGATTGAAGATACTGAAAGGATTTATTTACAGTTATGGATTCCTAGTGATAGAAAGACTTCTGAAATACATGTCAACACAGAAACTTCATGTTGTTTCTGTAGTACTGGAAACATCAAAAATCTCTAGTATAATTGGTACTTAAGCAATCTTGTCTATTTCAGATCAGTGCTGTAAACGTATGAGGGTTTTTTGTAAGAAACCTGATATCTCTATTATACAGCTGTATATAGAAAATTTACAACTCTTCTTATCTCTACATAATCTTAATGCCCTATAAACAAATGCCCCAAAGCAAAAGTAAATTAGTAGATACTGAGGTTGCCATAAACAGAGATGCTTACAACTGATTACATTAACTGTTTAATTGAATGCATTTGCCTGGTTGAGTAAAACAACAATTGTGTCAATTTTTTTCTAATTGTATTAGTTTCCGCCTTTGGTTCACTGCCCTTTCTTGGGCTAACTATAGCTGATAGTAATGATCAATTTTGTTATTCATGAAGTTGTGATAACAAGTAGATGATTTGACTTTTACATTGTCTTCCGCATTGAGTGGGGAGTAAAATAGGTCTCCTTCTCTCCTTTCAACCTCAAAGTTAAAACTATCTGATTAAAAATCAGCATTGTCATCCTGCAATACCTGTGGATACATGAATGGAAGGAAATGCTATGCAGGTTACAGAAAAATAATTATCACTCTTTTTGAAGATCTCAGAAGACTTACTCTTAGAGATCAGTGGAAAACATTTTGTCATCCTACAGAAGATCCTGAATTATTTTTTTTCTTCAGTTTCCATTGGGGTGAAATCAAGAGGTTATAAAAAAATTCCACCAAAAAGGGTTATTGGGGAGGGGACGACAACACTTTATACAACTTCTGTTCATTCTGTCAGAGTCCTGATGAAACAGAGTGGAAGTCAAACTTTTTGTCTTCACACTAGGAACTAAACTACATTTTTTCCTCATACCTTAAGTAAGTATCTTATAAGGTATAAGCAACTACCTTAACCACTGAGAAGCTGACTAATTTGCAGAGACATGAGAGATTCTTTTCATCTCTCCCATTGAAAAAGGTCCCACTCAGAAAATTTTGTTAGTGAGATTTGATATATTTAATTAAGTATGTATTAATTAAGACAAATATTTTTACTCCATAGTCCAGAGACATGAATAGCTACATCAAAGGCATAATACCAAAGTTCAGTTCTTTCTTCCCACACTTATTTAATTAACATACAAAGAGGCAGATTTGGTTGTTACACCCCAGGAGAGCTCCCCGCTGTTGCCATATTTGAAGAGACTAGCTCACCTTTCTTCCTCTCATGCCTTGACCAAAAATTCTCTCTAAAGTTCTGTTTGTAAAAGTTGCATATATGATGCAAAAAAACCCTGTTTTTTTCATAAGTTATCATATTTAGTGAAAATGCTTTATGTGAGAAAATTTCAGACCAGCCCTTCTTTCTTTTTGTCTGTGCCAAGTAAAAGGGTTGTCATTCAGAACAACTCCACATGTCTTTGTGGAAAAAAAGAAGATAATATCCATTTAGAAAGCCTCTGCCACCATACCTTCCCCACAAAAGCCAGCTAAAGCTGTTACTTCACACCATTAGGTAAATCCTGTTTCTGAATCAAAACCAGATGAACCAGTCGATAGTCAGACTGCAACTGTAGACACAAATAGTTTTTGAAGACAGGCAGCTTGTTCTTAACAGTTCATATTTACTAATATATGATTTACTTGTTTGTATTTCACTTTTTTGTGAGAAATTGAAGGTTTTTTTAATATATCTCAATATATGTTACTCTGTTTGTAAACCGCAATCCCTATAATATTCTTTCTACTCCTACTGATTTTTACCACCTACATTGGTGATGGAATTGATATACATTCATTATACTGAGATTTTTCTGGCACATAATGTTCTAAATAAATAAGCAAAGTCAATAACTCATGCCACTGCTGCAAATGTGCTATTAAAAGTGAGCCAGTTCCCTGACTCAATCTACAATATAGAACAAATGAAAAATGATTAAAATTATGCCCAGGGCAATGTCTATTACTTGTTCACCATGTGACAATGAAATCCTGCTTAAAATTTGAGGGTTTTAATGAAATGCATTAGCAATGCATCTGTAAGCTCTTCTCTGCACTATTTCTTCTGTTCTCCTTTCCCTTTGTGACACAGCTCAGGACCTGAGACAGGGAGACACATGGCTTTCACTTAGTGACAAGGCAGCTTTTCTTGGTGAAACACTACCTTTTGCTTAGTTACTTATTTATTTGCTTATTGAAATTCAAGATACTGAGCAAGAAAACCAGCAGGTATTTCTCACCCCATGCAAAACCAGAAGAAAAGAGAAAAAAAATCAACGAACAAACAAACATGACTACTTCCATAATGTTCCTAGTTTATCAGACTGCCAACATCTCAGCTTTTGTCCAGCTGATGGCACATAAAATGAACTAATCTTTGACTCATGTGGTTTTCTTTTTTCTTATTTGTTTTTCGGATTCCCAAGCCTTCTTACTAAACTACTGATGTATAATTTTTTTTCCTCCCTTTCAATATAGTGAAATAATAAATAAATAATTGTTGCAGTGACTATGCATCACTCTTTCACTTAAAGCTCAAGTAATGTGTATGTTCTGAAAATCAGAGACATTTCAGTGTTTTGTGTTATGTATACAAAGACTAAGACAAGTATAAGATGCTGGAAAGGTCCAGATACTGCAGGAAAATCTTATCTAGGCAAATTTTAAAAGTTCGCTATGTAAGACAAAAAGAGACAGTAAGACAATTCAAACATCTGTACTAGATGCAACATACTTTATTATCTTACCTTAGAATTTTTCAAACTTATTTTCTGCAAAAGGTTGTGAAATTTATTTTTTCATTTCTGTTTCACTTGTTCCAAATGTGAAAAAATGCTATTTTTCTGTACATGGCTGTTCCAGGTATCAGAGTGCAGTAAAGGTTTTGAATTTTTACTGTATTGGAAGAATAAAGATGTAATGAGTCCATGCAAAAGGATTCCAGAAAGTTATATTAAAAAGATGTTAAGTACATATATATATATGTATGTGTGTGTAAATTGTGGTATTCCCTGAGTCTCCACTTATGACTCAATTTCTCTTTTATTCCTCATCAATAATTAACCCTAGGATGTAAGCGTTGCATTCTTCTCTTTGATTCTTTGTGTGGAGAAGTAAATTTTAACCCTCAAAAAACAGAGAAGTTGCCTCCCTCAAAAATAAAAAAGGGGTTATTTCAATATATTTTTACCTTTTTTTTTTTTCATCCTTCCTTTCCTATTTCCCTCCTCCGTGAGGGTAAGAATCTTGCCTAAAATCTTCTCTTTTGCAATTTCCTCATCATCATTACCAGCACCAGAATTTTTCTGCTACAGTAATACCACCTCATCTGGAGGCTGTCAGCACAGTGAATACAACTAGCTTGTCTGAGGTAGGTTTTATTTTCTGTTCAAAATATCTGCAATTTTACATGGTTGGCTCCAATCAGGATGAGAAGACAGGTTGAGACAACATGTCTGAGGGTCACAGAAATTCCAGCATAACATATGGACGAATATTAGCTGCTTCAAAGCCCAGAGTAACTGTTAATAAAATTGACCTACTGAAATCCTTTGGAAAGTAGCTCATTCTGTACAATCTTTCTGTCCGTGTCAGCAATCCTGAACAAAAATATAGATCCTTTGGCTTTACAGGGAAAGCAATACATTTTCTCAGTTATATCTTCCCATCATTTAAGGCACTGGACTGTAATTTCTCTGTACAGCCTTTTTTTTTTTTTCATTTTACCTTTGCATCATTTTTACCCAGGGTAAAAAAACTGGCTGGAAGGCTGGGCCCAAAGAATTGTGGTGAATGGACTTAAATCCAGCTGGTGGCCAGTCACAAGTGGTGTTCCCTAGGCTTACTATTGGGGCCAGTTTTATTTAATATCTTTATCAACAATTTGAACAAAGAGATTCCGTGCACCCTCAGTAAGTTTGCAGATGACACCAAGGTGGGCAGGAGTGTTGACCTGCTTGAGGAGAAGAAAGCTCTACAGAGGGATCTGGACAGGCTGGATTGATAAGCCAAGGCCAGTGGTATGAGGTTCAACAAGGCCAAGTGCTGGGTCCTGCACTTGGGTCACAACAACCCCATGCAGCGCTACAGGCTTGGGGAAGAGTGGCTGGAAATCTGTTTGGTGGAAAAGGACCTGGGGGTGTTGGTCGAAAGCCATCTGAATATGAGCCAGCAGTGTGCCCAGGTAGCCAAGAAGGCGAGTAGCATCCTGGCTTGTATCAGGAATACTGTGGACAGCAGGAGTAGGGAAGTGATTGTCCCCCTGTACTCGGCCCTGGTAAGGCCCCATCACAACTACTGTGTTCAGTTTTGGGCCCCTCACTACAAGAAACACATTGAGGAGCATGTCCAAAGAAGCCAACGAAGCTGGTGAGGGGTCTAGAGCACAAGCCTTATGAGGAGTGGCTGAGGGAACTGTGGTTGCTTAACCTGGAGAAAAGGAGGCTGAGGGGAGACCTTATCATTCTCTACCTGAAAGGAGGTTGTAGCAAGGTGGGGATCGATCTCTTCTCCCAAGTAACAAGTGATAGGATGAGAGAAAAAGTCCTCAAGTTGTGCCAGGGGAGATTTAGATTGGATATTAGGAAAAATGTATTCACCAAAAGGGTTATCAAGCATTGGAACAGACTGCCCAGGGAAGTCATTGAGTCGCCATTCCTGGAGGCATTTCAAATATGTCTAGATGTAGTGCTGAGCGACATGGTGTAGTGGTCGACTTGGCAGTACTAGCTTAATGGTTGAACTCAGTGATCTTAAAGGTCTTTTCCAACCTAAATGATTCTATGATTCTATGATTATTTTACTGTATATTGTTCAAAATATCAAATTCTGCTTTTGCACTTTACATTGGTAATAATGATGCGAACATGACTGATAGCTCTGAAAAGTCTCCGCAAAACTTACTTTTTTTTTCTTTTTTTTAATTTGGGCTAGTGATCCTCAAAATTTCTAAGGTTGAAAGGCTTGGAAAAGCTCTGAGAAAGCTTTGAGACTTTCTATAGAAAAATCAAGTAAGTCAAATAAAATTGAAAAGGGATTGATCCTCGTTTTGAATTGTTGAAATGTTAGGGTGGAGGACTTGCAGAATCTGAGGTATCTTTTGTTGGTTCCTCATTTAATCATTCTAATTTTGATGGGAAGAAATGAACCCAAAACAAAGGAAGATTTTCATGCGCCTCCAAGCTCTATGGTAAAACATATTACTGAACTACATATATTCTATCTTCAAATACAGATTTATAAGACTTTTAAAAAACCACATTTTTTATTTTTATTAAAATTAAAAGTATATAGGATGATGGTGAAAAAAAATGTAAAATTTAAATTTAACCTTCTCTGATCCTTCCTCAGTGACTTCGAGGATGTCACACATCGTCTTTATTTCACTTCCAATCCAGTCAGAATCACAACACAAATGGAAGGTTTAGCACTACTTAGTCTCTTGCTGAGGTGATAAATTGTGGTGTCATTTAAACACTTGTTTGCCATATGGCTCTGCAAATTTCTCACATGGCACTGCCACCACATACATGTATATGTAAGCCATGTACGGGATAATCAATTGGATAGTTTGACAATATACAGCTACATATCTATCTATTATACCTTTGTGCCACAACAGCAGAAAAGGAAACATGCTTTTTCTTTCTCAGACTGATGAAGGAGAGTGTAATAAAATTAATGATTTTCTTCAGGTAAGGTTTTTGGGCTTTCTTTTTTTAAAAACATGTGATCACCCAGAAATATGGATCTTAGAAAAAGCTGTCTTCTAAAAGTCATATAAGATTACAATATTTTAAATAACTTTTTAAGTGTATTTTTTACAGATGTTGTCTGTTGCATGCTATGCATATTTGTGCTTGAACATCAGTTCTTATCATCCTGGTTAAAAACAGTTTTTTTAATAATGAAAAATGTGTTCACTTTGTTATTACTGTACAATTTTCCCTATTGTAGCTACCCAGCTTTGCAAACTCTTACATCAGTTATCCTTACAGTGAGGGAAAGTTTTCTGTGATTCTGACAATTTTCAGGCATCCAATCTGTAGAAAATGACCTGCATAGTATACCTAAAAGTGGCTTGTCATGTAATATATCATTACATATACATATATCTGTATAACTTTCTTTTCTCATCTACTTTCTGAGAACTCTCTGAGAATGTCACCATGTTTTTCGAAAGTGAAATTATCCCAGGGAAAATCTCTACAGAGCTATTTTAAATAATAATAAACAAAACATATCTGTGTTTACTTCATAAATTGAAAAAAATTAAAACACAACTACCAGAAGTTTGCATTTGGTAAGCAAGTGACCAGCAGCTAGCAGCGACAAAACATCATACTTACTATCCAAGCTATGTACTGCCAAATCACATATAAAGTAATACTTAATCCTTAATCAATGAGCCGTAAAATTGCTAGGCTGTCTCCAAAGTTATATTTGTCTGCAGTTGTCTTGCTACCTTCCCTTTCTCTCCTTTCCCCTTTGCAGACACTTACATCTCTGATTCACTAAGATCCTCTTCTTCGTTACCTTCTGCATTCCCCTACTCATCATGCACATCAATTTTTGTTCTTTCAGACTTCACTTTCAACATAACTTGTCCACAAATAGAAAAATTTCTCCAGAAATATTCTTCAAAACACATGGAAGTTCTACTTCTCTTCACAAATATGCAAGTTTCTGTGCTCAAAAACTCCTTCTACTCTCCATCTGTAGTCTTTTCCATCTCAGACCCACCTGTATTTTTCTGCAGAGAGAAAGCATAAAAAAATACTGCTGCTAAAGGTTTGCTAGAAATTTTATAAGCTTACTTTCTTCCTAACACAGAGAAATATCTGCACTTTACTCAGAGGAGTTTCTCTTAGCCCCTTGCTTTCTATAAACCTTCACTTCTTGAGGAAATGAATTATAAAAATACATGCAAGGAGTGTTATGACAATTCCTGTTACCACCTGTTGTGAAATCAAGAAACAGATAAGAAAGAGAAGTACGAAGTCTCTATTACAACAAAATGGCTGAAAAAAGGTGACTTTGGCTCCAAACATAGTCATGCTACCATTTTTTACTAAAGTACATTGAAAGTGTGTGTGGCTGGGAAGATTCTATTAATTATTCTTTTGAAAAGATGTATTTGTCCGTGTCAGGCAAAACTTGGCTGTAGCACCAAAGCTAAGTCTACTTCAATGTTTAAGGTCACACTAAAATTTTAATTTAAGAGGTGATATACTTCTTAAGATCTAAATCCAGCTGAATCTTACATAGAAACTTAACTGAATTTCAGTGACTGAAAGCATTTATGCATTTGACATGATCTTTTCTGCCATGGATTTGGAATTTTTTTCTCACATTGAAAATTCTCAGGTCTTTATTATCCATTAGTAGAATCAAACCTGGAAATATAGGCCACATGATTTTTTTTCTGTTCTGTAGTAGAACAGAGCACAGAGAAAGAATAATTTGTACTGAAATAGACAATTTTTGGAACTGTGGGTAAAGGAAAAAAAAAAAGAAGTAATCGTTGATTAAGCCTCAAACAGCGTTGTATGTTCTTTTGGATTATTCATCCTTTTCCTATACTCGTAATGCAAGTCACATTTTTTGTTGTTTAAAAAGAAGTCCTTTCAAAAAGAAAAGGTGAAATATTACTTTCCAGATGTTTAAGTAAAGATTTGATCACACACTAAATAGTACATTTTTCTGTGAAAATAACAGCACAGAATATTTCAGAATAGAGGAATTTTTCAAAATACATCCTCCTCCTCCTATTTATTCCAGCTAAAACAATGCATTGGATTTGGTCTAATTTTGAGACTGAAAAATGGTTTTGAACATCCTGCAGCTCAGTTTCCAGATATTTTACTATTTATTGGAAGAAAAAGGAACTTAATAAATGACAAAAAATCCCAACAACAACAACAACAAACCAAAAAACAACCCTCTTCCAACTCTCTACCTAAATTTTCGATGCATATCTGAAGAAAGACAAGTCATCCAAAATCCTCAGATTGGCTCTCTGGACAGAGGTGAATGGCACACTTTTGCTTTTCTTGTCTACCATTAACTCCAGCAATAGCAAGTGAGCTCTGTAAAGACCCTGTCAAATTCATCAGATTTATAATGTTATTGTTTAGCTCTCAAGCTCTGCTAGACTTTAAGGCAGAGGAAGCTAAGGTGCCTTCAGAAGTCAGGGTTGCAGGTTTTTTCATCATACACAGACACACCAACAACAAAGACCGTACAAATTCCTTTTTCTTTTTTTTGAGCAGAATTTATAACCCCTGAAATGGAGCTTAATATCTCATTCTCTTACAAAAAAAAAACAGCTACCAGCAAAGCAGTCCAGAGCAGGCAGTTCCTTCCCGTTTCCAAAACAGATTACACTTTCAATTATTCCAAGTAAATCTTGAGATCTTTCCCACATTGTGGGTCCATCATGATTACAGCAGTGTTAGGGACACAAGACAGGTAACTTTTATAATGCAATGTAGTACCTTTTTTAAGAACAGCTAGAGGGAAAACAAACAAGTTCCTGAGCACGAAGGTAATTTTCAGCTTTTCAGGTGAAATTTTTCCTACAAACTTTTTCTTCAGATATTTAGGGCCCTTACTGCAATCTCTGGATCTTCTACATTAAACAGAGATTTAAGGATATCTGTGCCAGACATCAGCTCTCAGATTGTCGTATGTTATGTTTATTTTTGGATGAAGGAATTTTTTAAACAGAGAACAAACAAGTTATCATACCCTATGTATTGGATCCTATAAATGTACTCGATCCTGTTTGCTTGGGTTTCATTCTTCCTTCTCTAGGTTTCACACTGAAAGGAAATAGCCTCATTTCATGCCCTATAATGTGTAAAAAGGTATTTATGTTGTAACAATACTTTAATACTTTCTATAGAGAGTTCTGTGTTTTCTTCAGAAGTTGCCTGCCAATTTCCCATTTCCTCCATGGAATCAATCTCCCAAGACTAGTCCATTCTATGCCTTCCTCTCCTTCTTCACCCAGTATTTCAGACTAAAATAATGGTACTGTAAAAATTATGAGATCAATAACTTTCTGTAGCAATCTTCTAAGCTCTTCGGAGTTAAAAGCCTTTGGTTCAGTTGCTCTTCACAGTGAAATCTATCCTCAGCTTTCCAAATTAATAGAGAGGCTGAATTCATGTGTATATATGTTATCTCTTATTTAATTAGGATTATCTAATTGTCCAAAGTGACCCCAGAACCCTTTCTAGTTCTACGTGGAAAAAATCTTTATGGTAATTTATCTTAATAATGCAAATATATTGTAATTTTAATTACAGATGGGTATCACTTCTCAGACTACATAGGGTTGAGAGAATGGGTTGACAGATTACTGACAATTAAGATCTTACTATCAATTCACATTACTCAAGCAAAGACTTCAGTTTGAGGCTCACACCCTGTAATAAGCAATTTGTCACATAAACATAAACTAATATCTTAATCCTCATCTTACATTTTATAGTTGCTGATTTATTAAATCATAGTGCATGATCCTAAAATAAAGGCTCATTCAACTTCCCTTTAGGTTTTTATTGTTAGGCTAAGTATTTAAATATTTAATAGCAACATCAGTGTCTTGTTCTATTTCTAAAAAATAAGACAGCATGGCAGTAATGTGTTATTCACCACTGTAATAAAAGGAAACTTTATGGACACTTGCTATGAGTCAAGCAGGAGTTGAGATCATCATTTGTGGATTAAACCTGAAGCAACTGTGGAGACAAATGTCTGCTGGTCCAGACATAGGATTGTAGGCACATAAAGATTTTAGATGAGAACATTCACAATTCCCTTCTGCAATGGCCCTTTATGTTGCATTCATCTAGTACTTTTATTCCTGTTTTATTTTGTAACACTAGTAAGTAAAATGACGAGTTGCTCATGACAGTGTAGTCAAAGTTCCTCTAAATTTTTCTACTGATCTTTTTAATTACATTAGTTGCAAACACAGGTACTCAACCTAGACATGTTATTCATGTATCACTCAAGGAAGGCTCAAGATTCTTAGTGTATACTCAGAGCTTTTATTAGTGAGGTGTTCAGAAAAAACACTGCTGGGATGCCACCAAGGTAGCAACATCCCTACTAGGCAGCAGGTTTGTTTTCTGATAGTCATCTGGTGCCAACACTTTAGGACTGTTCTGAGACACTGCCAAGCAAAAGAATTTAATGGGTTTACTCTGCTCTTCTAAGAAGCTGGAGGAAGGAAGTCAGAAAAAGGGCAGAATTACAATACTGCTAGGCAGATGAATAAATTCATACACAGCTATTAACAATACAAATTTTCCTGAGGGAAGTCAACAGGAAAAGAAAGCACAGGACACAGGAACCCATGGGATCGTGCAAAATGCTAAGCCTGCCAGGTTCACTCATGTGATTGTAATACCTCAAGTATGATAAAGACACATAAATATTGATATTTTAAAATCCTCCTTTCTCTGTTTTTTTTTTCCCTACTGTTAAATAAAACATATTGTCAAGACAGCTGTCAGTCACTATACCACTAGTCACAGTGATCTCAAGGGATGAGGCACAGATTCCTCAAATACTCACACTCTCAAGGAAGTAAACAATTGGTTCAGATGGGCAAACCTTCATGAATTGCAGTATGAAGAAACAAACTGCAAGATTTCACTACAGTGAAAAGGCAAAAATACAGTTAAGATCAAAAAAGCAAGAAGAAAAATGCTGGAATGAAAACTAAAAAATACAACTGGGTTTCATTAGTGTTCTTCCAATACGCACCATCTGATGAGTTCTTTTATTTTTTTACCCATGTCACATATTGTTTGGAAAGATAAGCAAGAAAAAAGTAGAATGTACTGTTAACTTTCATTATTGACATGCCTATTAAAATAGTTGTATATAAAATGTTGCCCAGTACATATAGTTTGTTTCTGTTATATTACACTTTCTTTATCAGCATCTTAAGTGCTTTTAATTTTGTGCGTGGATATCAAAAGATTCAGAACTCGTACAATGAAGCACAAAATCATGGCTTATGTTAACAATTAACTGGGAGTTACGTGTTTGTGCATGTGAATGTGTGAATTACAGTCTCTCTAAGAACGTTTCTCCCAATGCTGAGCTTGTCAATTAAAGAACACGTGATATAGCAGGTGCCTTCAACTGTTACCTTCCCTTCAAAATATATCTTATAAAACACTTTTTTTTTTCAATGAGGGGTATAATGCTAGATAATTAACTGAATACAGAAAAAGATATGTGAATATTGGAAATACAATTGGACAGAGAAAACTTTTAAAGAAAATGAAGAGATAAAGGTGAAAATTTCTCATCAATTACTGCAAAAAAACAGGCTTAATTCACAGATCAATGATAAACTTATGTTCCTTTTGAATTTAGTGGCACACTGTTGTACTGGTTTTGGTTGGGAAAGCGATAATTTTCTTTACAGAGTCATAGAATCGTCTAGGTTGGAAGGGACCTTTAAGATCATGGAGTCCAGCTGTATTTTGGATTTGTGATGAAAGCAGTGTTGATAAGACAGAGATGTTTTAATTATTGCTGAGCAGTGCTTACACAGAGTCAGGGCCTTTTCCACTCCTCACATCACCCCACCAACGGCACAAGAAGCTGGGAGGGGACACAGCCGGGACAGCTGACCCCAGCTGACCAAAAGGATATTCCATACCATATGACATCATGCTCAGCATATAAATCTGTGAGAAGAAGAAGGAAGGGGGGAACATTCAGAGTTATGGTGTTTGTCTTCCCAAGTAACCATCAAGCATGATGGAGCTCTCCTTTCCTGGAGGTGGCTGAACACCTGCCTGCCGATGGGAAGTAGTGAATGAATTCCTTGATTTGCCTTGCTTGCATGCACAGCTTTTGCTTTACTTACTAAACTGTTTTTTTTCTCAACCCATGAATCTTCTCACTTTTAGCCTTCTGATTCTCTCCCCCATCTCACTGTGGGGGAGTGAGCGAGGGCTGGGGTTGCTAAGCTGTCTGCTGGGGTTAAACCATGACAACTGTCCTTTAAAGCAGTGATACTAAAAAATCAGAGCACATTTTAATCAGGCTGGCAATCTGAGAGCAGAGGGTTTGATATAGTTAGGGCTTTTATATCTTTCTTTTTGCTTTTTTTGGTTTGTTTTTTTTTGTTTGTTTGTTTGTGTTTTTTTTTTAAGTTGTCTGTAGATCCCTGTAAGCAGAGCAGCTGAGAAACATGCTCAGATGGCCGAGCGCTCACTCTTTCAAGAACAGCTGGTGTACAAGCAAATTATAAAGAATGGAAGAAAATGTCAATTTTTATGTACTTTACCATTCCCTAATCCAGAAACATTTAATATTTGGTCTGTCAAGCTCCTGTGGGACTGTAGTACTTATTATATGTCTACAAACTCAAGGAAACACTTGAACACAGTTTGTTTCTATCCCTTGTGTTATCTCAGATAACACAAGAGTCAAAATCATGCTTTTTTCTTTCCTGATTTTTTGGGGAATAGGAAAGGACTGGTTTTGCAGTTTGGGAGGTAAGGAGGGTGGGATGCAATTACCTTGCAGAAACTCTGCAAATGCCTCATCCCATGCTGCAATACACCGTCTTTCTAAAGAGGGGCATGCTTCAGAGGCAGGAGGTCAGCTTAAAGAGGAAGCAATAGAATAGAAGCAATTTCTCGACCATACAGAAATGTTTAGCTAAAAAGCACCAAAGCTGTTTCAAAAGTATACATCTGGAAGCAGCAGGATGATACATCTCTGCACTGATTTAAAGGGACTAAATGTGTGCAGAGTCAAAGGACATATCCACACAAAATGATTAAACACAGGCTCAGCCACCCTTTGACCATGGCCCGAGTATTCTTCATGGCAGTTGCTGAACCTCAAAACTGTACAGGTATGTAACCGCATAGTGAAGAAACTAATACGCCCTGCTGAGATCACAGTGTTGTTCTCACACAGCAATATTGTTTCTAGGTAAGAGCTGTCTGATTTCTAGACGGCTTAGACCACAGACATATCATGGATCTTTATGCACCCGTCAGATCAACAACAGAGCCTACATCATTCTATCTTTGTAGAATATAAAATATTTAAACATTCAGAACGCATCAAGGTTTGGAAATTATCAGTTACAATTTACAAAAGGAATAGAATAACAAAAATAAAAAAGAAATTAAAACTAATTCTGAAATTATACCGAAGGATAATCAATATCTGTTAATATTATGTGTCCTGGTTTGAGGTAAAACGGGAGCAATTTTGTTCAGTGACTTTACTTTATAGCTAGGCCTCTTCTAACTGCTGAAATTCACAGCATGTTGTGCAGAAACTGTTCACTCTCAGAGAGATAAGACCCATGTTTACAGTTGATGCCAAGGAACGGTATGCAGAGAGGCTCTTGCTTATCCTTATTGCTATAACAACCAAGGCCAGCTGACTTTGTTACTTGCCCCGTTGGAGGGTCGGAAGCGGAAAAGTGTAGAGGGGTCACACCTGCAGGGAGGAGCGGACAGGACAGGTGACCCAAACCTGACCAACAGGGTATTCCATCCCATCTGCCTCATGCTCAGTATAAAAGCTGAGGGATCAAAGGGTCACTCTCTCTCTTTCTCTCTTCCTTTCTTTGTCTGTACATCTGCCTTTGATCCTGATCCGGAATCTAGTTCCCGTCCATCACTGAGTCCAGTCTGGGACCTCCCCAGCGCCTGCTGGTGACGTGATTGTCATCCTGGGAGCTTGATACGGTTTTGTATATATTTCATTATTTTCTTTTTGTTATCTTATTATTAATATTTCATTAAAGTAGTTTAGTTCCCTCTAAACTCTTAAGTCTCTCTTTTTTTCTCTCTCTCTTGCCTCCCTTCGGGAGTGGAGCAAGAGAGAGCGAGCATCTGTCGTTCCACCAGATTGGGCCAATCTGGCCCAAACCACGACATTATGCCATTATTGTAAAAACAGAAGTTGAAAACAAAAAAGTATGACACTAAAGTCACTCTGATTATCAATCTCCCTTTGTTTTCAGGTATGTTAGATTTTCAAGATGGGACATGCACAGTAATTTGAGTGTCCTGTTATATATAGTATTACTTCCTTCGTTTTCATCTGTCATGAATCTTCTGAGGAGCTCTGGAGCACCTCTCTGAATGCATCGTCATTGTCATTTAGAGATGACAATTTTGAATTTCTAAACTTCAGAAATATCATAAGTATCAGTGAAAGGACCATCCCTACTCCTGGTATATCCACGTCACCAAACTTTGATTTAATAATTTTTAATTTATCAGTTTTTCCTATAACTCATCTGAAATAGCCTAAATCATTTTTCTGCTTCCAAATGGTATATGCCACTGACTGATTCTTTAACAAATTAGTCTTATGGAAACAGATTTCAAGCTCACAAGGAACAAAGATGGATTTCTTTTGAAGAAGCAAAAAAATCTTGAAGCTCAGTAAATAAGGATATCTGCAGCTGTAAAACAGTTTCTACTTACCTTTTGATAACTTAGACATAATCTCATTACATTGATCATAATAGATTTTGACACATTTTGCATCCATCTATAAAACCCTGCGTGTGGAGATTCATATCTAGTCAATGTATTCCCTTGACCAACGTAGATCTTTTTCACTGAGTCTTCTATGTGACTCTTTTAAACAGACAACACACTGTGCTTTATAGTATTAGTAAAAAAGTTCCTGTCTTCCAACATCAATAAGCCTTGTTGCAGTGAAACAGTGTCTTTCAGAACCCAAAAGAGTAATAATTTATTTTGTTTACATCTGCACAGCCAGCCATTGGTGTTATACTCACATTACAGGATCTATCTATTCTTTTTTAATTGTTTAAATACACGTTTCTGTCAGTGATCTCCCCTTCTGATCCGATTGCATGCCTCACGTATCATTCCCTGACGTGCCTGCTATCACATCCTAGTCCAAGGATGAATGTAGTTTTATAATTTTTCTCCAACTCATGTGACATATGTTGCCCTTTCATGGGTACTTTCAAGAATTAAACACTATGGAGCTGCAAATAGAAGGTACTTCTGTACTCTGCACTTCAATCAATAGATCTTTCTTATTCAAGCATTATTTTGGTCAATTTTTAACTGCATTTGCCTGTGAGATAACAATTTTTTGAGACATTACAGAGCCTTGCCTTTTGCTGTTGCAGCACTTTATTATGTGATGTTTCAATTGTATTTCTCTGGGTTTAACTCCTTCTAATAAGAATAACTGATAATTGTTACTTTTCCTTGGTGAACTGGTTTAATATTTTCAACATGAGGCCGTCTCATATTTCTTACTACATTCTGTCTTGGCTGAAACTGTTATGGCTTGTAAGTATCTAAACGGTGGATTGAAGGAGGATGGAGCCAGACTCTTTGGGGTGGTTCCCAGTGACAGGACGAGGGGCAATGGGCACAGATTGGAACATAGGAAGTTCCATTCAAACACAGGAAAAAACTTCTTTAAGGTGAGGGTGACCGAGCACTGGCACAGGCTGCCCAGGGAGGTTGTGGAGTCCCCTTCTCTGGAGATTTTCCAGACCCGCCTGGATGCAGTCCTGAGTAATGTGCTCTAGGCATTCCTGCTTTAGCAGGGGAGTTGGACTAGATGATCTCTAGAGGTCCCTTCCAACTCTAAAAATTCCATGATGCTGTGATTCCGTGATATATCATCAACTGCTACGTGGACACCCACAATATCCAAAAACATCCTTTGTACGAAATATTTCACTTGATGAATTTGCATTGCCTGGGAAGTGTAGTGAGTGAAAAGCTCAGCAATTCCTAATCTAATCCAATTTGCCAATTTTTGCGTTTCCTAAAGGGAACAGTAATCTTGCTTTTATCTGAAAATGAGGTAGAGAATCTGCTTGGAATACAGTACATCCTTGTGACAGTGTCTGAGATTCAGACAAAAAAACCCTGCCATGTCTCATTATGGTTATTTCCAAGCTGTTGTCTCCTGGAATAGGCATCGTTGCTTCAGAAATAATCCTTCTTCTGTTCTTGTTGTACATCTCCAAGTCCAGCAAATAATATGCAATGACTTAATAGTACCATACCTAGGATTTCTCTTGAAATTCTGTTTGCCTTTGATGACATGTAAGCAATGCTCAGCTTGCTACTCTACAGTGCTGGGTGCAAAGGTGTATGCCATGAATAGACTATAAATCTTAGCTGACTATAAATCTATGAATAGACCATAAATCTTAGCTGAGTAAACAAGTATAGATAGGTGTGAACTACCATATTGTGAGTGGAAATTTTTAAACAGAAGATACAGAAAGAAAGTGAAAACATAGAACCTGTGCATAATCTAAACCTGAAGAATTGATCTTGCTATAAACAAGTTGAAAAGGGATAAACGATGGAGTCATGAAAAATTGCAATTTAGACTCAGTTTTTGATCAGTTTGAGTAGTATTAAACAAATTATGCACTGAAACTTTCTGAGGGTAAGATATAAGTAAGGTATAATTAGCAGTCATATTTCTAAAGAGAATCTTAAGGGTCTTATTATTTTGGGTAGATAAATGCTTCTTAAAAATATGAATTATATCTATGAAGAGGGAATAGAATGGGATACTGAGTAAACTCTTTGGCTGAAATGATTCTTAATAGAAAATATGTATAACAAGATGAGATTATTAGAACCAGATAAAGAGCTAATGGATAAAAGCACTCTTGTGATTGGTAAAAAGTTTCAAGGCTGTACAATAGTGCAGGTAATCTCAGAAACTAGCTAAGCATAGTGGTTACATAGACGCATACATGCACACATACATTCAAATGAACAATAATAATATTCTGGGTACAAATTTCACTACAGTGAGGGCAATCAATCACTGTAACAAACTAGAAGGAAGCTGTGAGTGCTCTCCTTTAAGCAGTACAATATACAATACGCAATATATAATATACAATAGGCAAACTACATCTCCCAGAATAGTAATCAAATACCGGTCATCTTTTAATCCGTCAGCTAAACAAATTAAATGAGATAAAGTATAATTGTCTGTGATTTGACTTGAGTTCCTATCAGAAACTAAAGATTTCCTCTCTCCTACATCCTCCCACTCTTCTTTAAAAATGTAGATTTGGGACAATCCAAAGTGCGTAGTTCAAGCCAGTATAAAATATTTTGTTTTTTGTAAACCCTTTATCTTTTTCCTTCTGTTCTTACCTTAATTAAGTTTTTTTCAATTCTTAAATTTAAAGTCGAAATATTTTCTTTTAAAAATATTTAAATAAACATTTTATCTTTGTAAAAAAAATTACAATTGAAAAGAATATGTCTGCAGCTATTTCCTAACTTTGAAAATGTATTTGGCCTCCTTGAATTTTATTTCTCATCAAAATTACTGTTTGTGGAATAGGATCACAGGAGGTCAGAGAATATAATTTAACAGACCCACTGGCCTCATAAATGCTCAGATTCTAAGCCCTCAAGTTGAGAATTGAGTAGGAAACTTATTCATAAACACAGAGACCGAAGTGTTTTACAGACTATCAAGTTTGACCCTCCATAGTTGATGAAAAGACCTGTATATTAACAACATCACATCTATTTTGAAGAGCACTTTTGACACTTTGACAAAAGCATGACAGTTTCTGATGAAAATCAGAAATTAAAGAAGGAATATCTCAACTGAGACAGACGATCCAAGTGGTCTTAGCCAGTGCTGATAAGTACCACAAGTTGTATTGCTGGACTGATGATTTACTGTTTCAGAATGCAGAGGTGGAAAAAGAAACTATCATAAATGATTGAAGCAACTGACAAAAAGGAGAAGAGGTCAATAAGTAACGTATTTGATGTCTTTCACTCAGACATTACTCTCCTGAATTATCTCGTAGTACTTGAATCTGATAAAAAGAATAGGTGGAGGTTAAAGAAACACACTTTGAAGCTAGTTAGAAATTAAGAAGGTAAGAGGAGAGAAAGATTGAAAATCTTATTGCAAGAAAACCATAAGGAGATTGTAAACTCAGTTTTTATGCTTTGAAATCTTACACTGAATCTGGCTCCTAGAGACAACCGTCTTGCCATGAAATGTCTATACTTTAACCTTTTTTTATTCTTACATTCAATGATGAGTGACGTCATAAAACCATGCAGTATTTTCATGTCTAAAAAACTGGTCAAAATTCTGCAATGTATTATGACTGTGCAACCACTGTGGGGTAAGTAACACCCACTCACGAGTTGGAATGGATGTAACTAACTTTTGAATTAACTACCATCAAGTGGTAGCCCTTCCCAAGTTTATTAGTGTGTCACCAAAATATTATGTACTGAATTGCAAGACCCTTTGCTGTAAATTAGAGAAGGGTCTGGGGCTAGAGAATGATGGATCATGATCTCATCCTTTTCTTCCTTATCCCAAAGTTCTGGATGTTTCAGATAGCTCACTTTAACATAGACCCACATTCTTCTCAAGCACCACTGTGATTGGAGTGCTCCTGAATGAGTTGAGTGTCCTTATTTGTTCCAGCAAGAAAAAGACCTTGCTTTAATGAGTCCGCTTTATTATTTAGGTAAATGTAGTCAAGAATTATGAATCTTATGTTCTGCCTTGAGAAAGACACGGTGGTTATGTGCTGAAGAAAAATTTTTTCCTACCTGAAAGATTGGTTTACGTTCTTGCCTCTGCCCTCTTTTTTGTATCAAGCTTCAAATGTAAGAATATGGAGTCATACTTTTTGTATTTTTGGTATCCCACCTATAAAAGAGAGGTATAATTTGCTTTCTTATGTTTATTATATTAAAGGTTTGAGAAGCACCCCCCACACCAGTGTTTATTTACTTAATTGTGAATTATAATCATCACTGTAGACAGACAAGTTCATAAATAGTAACTACTTCTTAGTCCTGCTGATTGGGATATGAAATATGACACTCATTAAAAGACAAGAGCAAAACAGAGGACATTTAGAATGTTTAGACATTTATGTTTAGAAGTGTGCAACAGCACATCTACTACTTCACAAATATCTAAATACTATTTGTCTCAATTCTGCCATGACCACCCATGTCAGACCCAGAAAGGGTCACCAAACCGAGCATATTTTATCATGACTGATATATTTGTTTACCATTTACATACATTTTGATTTTCTGAAGGTCATACTTGAAATTATTTTCTGCTAGCTATAATGGCTACTGAACGTTCACATGCCTTCAGTGTCCAGCAAAACAGCACTCCTATATCAAGACAGACACTTCCTCACTGTGTTCTTACTTGCATTTGAAAGCAATTTCTGATCTGTTATACTAGGGACCAAGAGATCATAGATTACTCCCACCGTAGCATAAAAAGTTGTCTTCAAAAGGATTAGAATGATCGATTGTTTTTTTTAAACTCTGGACATTTTGCTACCATTAATGAGGACTTTCTCAACTCATTTTTTATGATTTCCTAAGACCAAGTTAACTAACAAAAGACATTTGTTTTTCCTATCAAACATTTTGTAAAATATCATGAAAGTTTTTGGAAAATAAAAATGTTCATAAGATTTTTTTTAATGCCATTAAAGCTATTGCTGTTTATAACAGATCCAGATGACAGATTAGGTTTTAGAACCACTCACTTTTTTTTTTTTTTTTTTTTTTTTTTAAACTC